>JAJJWW010005937.1:0-403048 GCA_023531295.1 Papaver armeniacum | reverse complement strand
CTCTCACGAGACTATAACTCGTCCACTAAGGGACACCTAGGGGTTTAAAGGCTTGTTATTTATGCTAAAAGTGACCGTAGCCTCGACGACACGGAGTTGTTGTATTCTATTGTTTTGTTTGATTTGCTCGAGGACTAGCAAAGTCTAAGTGTGGGGGAATTGATAGGCGTAGAATACAATCGTATTTACTATCTAGTAGTTACGCTTTCTTTGCTATTTTTCTTGTGAATTATGTACTTTACGTGTGTTTTTGAGTTATTAGGTACTCTGGAGTCGCGCGGAGGAAAAGATGGAGAAATCAACCAATTGGAGTAAAAAGGGCAAAATTGTCATTTCATGGCAATCATTATAAGGAGCTGAGCTAAGGTTAAGGGCAACTCTCTGGAGGAGTACTAGAGAAGGCTAGGCTGCGGTTAAGGGGATGCTATCCGGCAGCCCTTATCCGAGGGATGGTTGTGTTGTTAGCACCTCAATCCAACGTTATCCTCAATTAAGAAATCTCATTCAATCATTTGCATCCGAGTGAGAAGAAGAGGAAAGGAAAGCATCCATGGCTGTTGTTAAAATCGATAGAGCATATAGAGAAATCGAGAGATGACCAAGGTAATGGTGCTATGGAATGGCGGTGGTTGTGCTTGCAGTGCGATGAAGTTTATTGATGATGGCTAAGCGAGACGGGGAGATCGAGAAAGAGAGAAATCTTGAGATTTAAATCGATGAGATCTTAGAGAATTGGGAGCCGGATAAATCAGGGAAGAACAAGATTAGGATTAAGATGAAGCTGTTCTGAATTAAGATTGAGAATGGGATTGGTAAGATTTTGATGTGATTCTCCGTTTGAGTCATGAAGAAAGCAGACAAAATTTGTTTCTGTTGATGATAGTGAACTGATCAGCAAGGCAGATTCATGAGGAATTAGGGTTAATAATGACCAAAGGAGATGGGGTTTCTATCAAATTACGTCCAAGAGAAAGAAAATGAAGAAATCAAGAAGAATCATGAGTCGGGGTTTGAGTCCGGGACAGAGATGTATGGAGAGATTTTGTCACTTGTTCTAACATTACAAATTGAGATGGCAAATTTGGGTTTGAGTCTCATGGATTAAGAGTGAATCGAATAAGGGATTAGATCGGTCAAGGCAAATTACGGGGAGTTTGTTGCGTGTCTTGAGCTAAATCAAGGTGAGCTTGAACTCGGGAAGAATTGGTTTGTGTTACGACGGTCGATGGCGGGAAGGGTCTCAGAAATGGTTGAGTCTCTAGTGGTTGAAGTTAACACTGGTGTTGTTGGTTGCGGTGGGTATTGGAGCTGTAATGTGCAGGTCATATGAAATTGAGAGCATTGGTAGTTGCTGATGGCTCAGGGCAAGATGGAGCATTTGAGCTGGGATTGCTGGTTATGCAGCTCAGGTTCTACACCTATAAAGATCTGGTGACTCAGGTGGTTCTTGGATGTGCAATGATTGTGTTGCAGGGCTCAGATTGATGCTGTTGTTGCAGTGAAAGGCACTAAACTGCAGTTTCGGGTGGTTGTATGGCTTTTGGCTTTGTGCTTTGGATGAATGGTGGTGTGTTATGTGAGATGAGCAAGAAAATTCCCAGTTGGGATGGCTCGTGGAGTTTCGGGAGCGGGGGCTTACCGGGATTGCGAGGTGGACTGGCTAGTGAGGGGTAGTTGCAAGGGTCGCAATTTGTGGTGGTCGTAGCTAGTGAGTGGAGTCATTTCGGGTCACCAGTCTTGATGAAATGCAACGATGTAGCAGGTGCGGCACGGTGGTGTTTGTGGCTACAAAGCGAGGTGGAAGTCTTTGGTTAAGTGCTTAGGTTACAAATTCTGAAGAGAAATTGCAATGAGGGGGAAGAGTTGAGCTGTTATTGTTTTGAATGAGAAGTGTGATCATTGTGCATCACAAAGGTTAGGCTGAAGCACAATGATGGTGCATCGAGATCGGCCGTGCAATGGCACGGCTCAGCTTGGCTATTCGATTCGACCCGATCCAATCCGATTCGACCGATCCAATCCGATTATGAGCCGAGTTGACTCGGTCCTGACTCGTTGACCGGTGACCGGGCGGACTTTGCCGGTCACCGGAGCTGTTTTCCGGCAACTTTCCGGCCGATTTCCGGCCACAATACCAGAATTCCGGCGACGATTTTTGGGTCGTATTTTCTACACGGGTTTCTCATCCTTGTGGGCTCGGTGGATTCTCACCTAATGGACTTTGAAGACTAGACCTAATTTTAGAAGTTGGAGAAATCTATAAAAGGGAAGGTCTTCTACAACTTATGATATATCTTTTTCTTGGAATTTTTGGGAGAGCCACTTTTGTTTACGCTTCTAGGGTTTGGTTTTGTTCTTCTTCTTCCTTGTTTTATTATTGAATATTGATGATGATGAACTCCATAGCTATGAGTAGCTAAACATCTTATTGGTTATGGGATAAAAGTTGATTTCTCAACATGCTTTTGATTCAATGAATTAGTTTTGTCTCATTAATTATTGTTTGTGATTCACAATTAATAGTGTTATAAGATTTGAAAACTTGTTAGGTTGAGTCCGGAATCAATCCGATTTGTGTTCATCTCTAGAGCTATATTAGGGTTTTCAATACAAACGTTGTTTATCCCATTATAAGTAACATAATTGTGATTAGTGCTTATAGTGATATATCCTATTAGTCACAAGTGAATCATAACTTTTGTTAAAACGTTTAGTGCTTTTACACATTCGTTTGCATTGATGAGTCTTATTCCATAAATCTTAATGCTTTTAGGGAGTTAAACTTAATTGTGCTTTTACACTTTAGGTTGCTTTCGACTTGAAGAATTCACATATGCATCTTTTAATGTGGTTGTGATGAAAACAGGGAATTAACGGGTTATACTTGCGATCAAGATATCCTAGGACTTTTAATAAATACGAGATTAAATACCAATTCTAATCATTGATGAAAATACATGTTTGTGAATGATATTATCCCGTGACCAATATCTTCTCCTTATTGATAATTCCAATTACTTATTTTGCTTTTAATTACTTTTATTTGCTTAAATACAACAAACATACCTTGGGTTACTTTAGAAACTGAAAGTTTATAACAACAAACGCCTCCCTGTGGATACGAACTCTTTCTTATCGAATACTATATTTATATTTAGTTGATTGGGAAAGTGAAATTATATTTGACGGATTGACAACCGACCTTGTACGTCATCACAAAACCCCTTTTCTCTTCTTTGAATTTAACAACAACTCTCGATCTGCTCTCTTGATTCACCGTCAACACCAGATTCAATTTCTCAAACTCTACTAACCCATCTCATCATAGAAACTTGATTATCTAGCTTCAAAATTAAACCCAGTAACACCCATTTTAGATTCAACCAAAAACACAAACCCCTGAGTTCAATTCAACCTCAGTGGCTCAGTCCTTGATTTCCCCTGTTAAATCAAACCTTCACCATCTTCACGGAAGCCATCAACGTCACCTCCATTACAAATCTTGTTCTCAGCAGCCATATATTTCTCATTTTCGGCTCTCACTACTATCTTTCACAAAACAACAACAAATTAAATTAGAGGCCGAGAACAATTTCCTTCTTCTCGAGCCAATGATAAGGTTGCCAATACGGCCGTTATTAAGGCACCCGGATAATGGATATGGGCCACCAATAAATCTCTTTGTATTGTCGGTCCTTGGGAACTCGATAAGCTTAATTGCTGACTTTGCTTACAACCTTCTCATACGGACCCTAATGGCCTCATTCTTTCGCCGATAGCTTCGCCTTTTTGCTCCAATTGGGATGATTTCCGCTTCTTCTCCTCCGTGCGACTCCAGAGTACCTAATAACTCAAAAACACGCGTAAAGTACATAATTCGCAAGAAAAATAGCAAAGAAAGCATAAACTCTCTATAGTAAATATGGTGTATTCTACACCTATCAGATTCCCCCACACTTAGACTTTGCTTGTCCTCGAGCAAATCAAACAAAACAACAAAATACAACAACTCCGTGTCGTCGAGGCTACGGTCACTTTTAGCATAAATAACAAGCCTTTAAACCACTAAGTGTCCCTAGTGGACGAGTTATAGTCTCGTGAGGGTTTACTAGAGATATACCCACAAAACCTATTTTACCAACTTACTAGTTCTCCGTAATGATAGTATCCAACGCGCTAACAAGACATAGAGATTCTGCACACTAGTCATAAGAAGTTAGACACATAAATGAACACAATCTCATTCTTAAAAGTTGAGAGAGAAGTAACCATCCCTTCTCGACTAAAATTGGGTTCGGAGTGATCAAAAGTCTCGACTCGCCTCACAAGAAAGGGTTTTATGATATTGCTCTCAATAATAAACACTTTTTTATGGGTCACACATGTGTCCGGGTTGGAATGAAGAGAGAATCTGCGACACGTTGAATGGTAGGAAGGCTTAACCCTCCGAATGTTTTGAAAACCCACATCTTTTATATATTTTTGAAAACCCATTTTTCCGACGATCTCTTCGAAAGGAAATCAAACCATTTAACGAAGGTGGGAATATGCTACTTACAAAGAATCCGTTCGGCGTGGCAGCTAGCACCACTCTCACAAACATCCATAGAAACGTCTTCGGTCTTCTATCGGTGTCTTCATCTTCGTCTTCGGTCTTCAACTCTTGATGATAACTCTCGAACTTCGTAGAATCTCGACAATATGATTCTTTCCTCAAATTCCTTGTCGCTTGAAACTTCATTATAGATGTTCCTTCTTTCCATAGGCTTTATTGAAAGAATACAAAAATAAAAATAAACTATACAAACCCAATTTTTTTTTTTTTTTTTTTGAATAACAAATAAAAATAAAACAAAATAAAAAAATTTTTCTCTTTTCTTTTTTTTTTTTTTTTTTCGTTTTTTTTTTTTTTTCTTTTTTTCTTTTTTTTTTTTCATTGAGACAAGAGAAAGTAAAATACAAAAATAAAAATGTTAGTACAATGCCATGGTATAAGTACTTTACCGCTTGAATCTTCACAACTTATATGTCTTGATATCATAAACTTCTCGAACTTTCATCCTTGATAATTTCCGCTCTTGTATTATAGTCTTCAACTTATAAAAATCTGCCCTTTTTTTGTTGCTTTACTCAAATATGAAATCTGCCCATTCTTTGTAGTGTTGCTTGTAAACCTCGAACATGTTCAACTTTCCTTCGAATTTGTGATGCTCCTCTTGTTGATGATGATGGTGTTTCTATGGACTTGTTGGTGTAGAGAGAGATAAGGTGGATGGTGCTAACTGCGAACAAGATCACAAGTGGTATGTAAGTTAGCAATTCGATGTCACCAACATGGTTGATAAAAATAGCACTCAAGAGATCAAAATAGTGCTTCTATGGTGGGAAATTGGACAGCTCACCATTCTGCCGGAATTTACGTACGGTGACACACACTCTAAAAGCACAATTTAGGCAATTACAAGAATTGAAGGTTGGTGCCTCACATTATGTAACATGGGTAGTCTCCACTATAGGGGATCACTGTTCTAATACCGAATTCAACTCTGCACCTTATTTGCCAATTTGGCATGGTTAAATCCAACTTTAACTCTCATACAATTAAGAAACCCGATCATGTTCTCTGTCATCTCTAAGTTCAGTCACTATTGTGAGATTCTCGATGTAATCTTAGCGACATGTATACTATGTGACTCTAAATAACTACAAGTTGGAGTTTTCTTATTCACTAGTTCACAAAAAAGTTGAAAAAATTGCAAAAACTTACAACATAAACCAGTAATCTTTGAACCTGTGATATTCAATTATGAGATATTTCGTCTCCAGTTCATCCGAAAGAGAAACTCAGCTCTACCGCTAGTAATCTTTGAACCTGTGATGTTCAATTATGATATATTTCGTCTCCAGTTAATCCGAAAGAGAAACTAAGTTGTACCTCTAGTAATCTTTTAACAGGTGATGTTCAATTATGATATATTTCGTCTCCAGTTCACCCGAACGAGAAACTCTGGTCTAACTTTAGTAATCTTTGAACCTGTGATGTTCAATTCTGATATATTTCGGCTCCAGTTCATCCGAAATAGAAACTCAGCTCTACCTCTAGTAATATTTGAACCTGTGATGTTCATTCAGATATATTTCGTCTCCAGTTCACCCGAACGAGAAACTCAGGTCTAACTTTAGTAATCCATGAACCTTTGATGTTCAATTATGATATATTTCGTCTCTAGTTTACCCGAACGAGAAACTCAGGTCTAACTTTAGTAATCTTTGAACCCGTGATATTCAATTATGATATATTTCGGTTCCAGTTCATCCGAAAGAGAAACTCAACTCTACTTCTAGTAGTATTTGAACCGGTGATGTTCAATTCAGATATATTTCGTCTCCAGTTCACCCGAACGAGAAACTCAGGTCTAACTTTAGTAATCCATGAACCTGTGATGTTCAGTTATGATATATTTCGTCTCCAGTTCACCCGATCGAGAAACTCAGTTCTAACTTTAGTAATCTTTGAACCTGTGATGTTCAATTATGATATATTTCGGCTCCAGTTCATCCGAAAGAGAAACTCATCTCTACCTCTAGTAATATCGGAACTTGTGATGTTCAATTCAGATATATTTCTTCTCCAGTTCATCCGAACGAGAAACTCAGGTATAACTTTAGTAATCTTTGAACCTGTGATGTTCAATTATGATTTATTTCGACTCGTTCATCCATCCAGAGAAACTCACCTGTACCTCTAGTAATCTTTTAACTTGTGTTGTTCAATTATGATATATTTCGTCTCCAGTTCACCCGAACGAGCAACTCAGGTCCAACTTTAGTAATCTTTGAACCTGTGATGTTCAATTCTGATATATTTCGGCTTGATTTCATCCGAAAGAGAAACTCAGCTCTACCTCTAGTAATATTTTAACCTGTGATGTTCAATTCAGATATATTTCGTCTCCAGTTCATCCGAACGAGAAACTCAGGTCTAACTTTAGGAATCCATGAACCTGTGATGTTCAATTATGATATATTTCGTCTCCAGTTCATCCGAAAGAGAAACTCAGCTCTACCTCTAGTAATATTAGAACCTGTGATGTTCAATTCAGATATATTTCGTCTCCAGTTCACCCGAACGAGAAACTCAGGTATAACTTTAGTAATCTATGAACCCGTGATGTTCAATTATGATTTATTTCGTCTCCTGTTCACCCGAACGAGAAACTCAGGTCAAACTTTAGTAATCTTTGAACCTGTGATGTTCAATTATGATATATTTCGTCTCCAGTTCATCCGAAAGAGAAACTCAGCTCTACCGCTAGTAATCTTTGAACCTGTGATGTTCAATTATGATATATTTCGTCTCCAGTTAATCCGAAAGAGAAACTAAGCTGTACCTCTAGTAATCTTTTAACAGGTGATGTTCAATTATGATATATTTCGTCTCCAGTTCACCCGATCGAGAAACTCGCTCTAACTTTAGTAATCTTTGAACTGTGATGTTCAATTATGATATATTTAGGCTCCGTTCATCCGAAAGAGAAACTCATCTCTACCTCTAGTAATATTTGAACTTGTGATGTTCATTCGATATATTTCTTCTCTCAGTTCATCCGAACGAGAAACTCGGAGTATAACTTTAGTAATCTTTGAACCTTTGTGATGTTCAATTATGATATATTTCGACTCTCGATATTCATCCGAAATAGAAAATCAGCTCTACCTATAGTAATCTTTTAACCTGTGATGTTCAATTATGATATATTTCGTCTCCAGTTCACCGAACGAGAAACTGAACTGAGTCCAACTTTAGTAATCTTTGAACTTTGTGATGTTCAATTATGATATATTTCGGCTCGATTTCATCCGAAAGAGAAACTCACTCTACCTCTAGTAATATTTTAACTGTGATGTTCAATTATGATATATTTCGTCTCGAGTTCATCCGAACGAGAAACTCAGTCTAACTTTAGTAATCCATGAACTGTGATGTTCAATTATGATATATTTCGTCTCCGATTTCATCTTTGAAAGAGAAACTCATTTAAAGCGATCTACCTCTCTAGTAATATTTTAACTTTTGTGATGTTCAATTCAAATATATTTCGTCTCCGATTCATCCGAACGAGAAACTCGAATCCATAACTTTAGTAATCTATGAACCCGTGATGTTCAATTATGATATATTTCGTCTCCGTTCACCCGAACGAGAAACTCGAGTCAAACTTTAGTAATCTTTGAACTGTGATGTTCAATTATGATATATTTAGTCTCCGATTCATCCGAAAGAGAAACTCAGCTCTACCGCTAGTAATCTTTGAACCTGTGATGTTCAATTATGATATATTTCGTCTCCAGTTAATCCGAAAGAGAAACTAAGCTGTACCTCTAGTAATCTTTTAACATGTGATGTTCAATTATGATATATTTCGTCTCCAGTTCACCCGAACGAGAAACTCAGGTCTAACTTTAGTAATCTTTGAACCTGTGATGTTCAATTCTGATATATTTCGGCTCCAGTTCATCCGAAATAGAAACTCAAAACTACCTCTAGTAATATTTGAACTGTGATGTTCGATTGAGATATATTTCGTCTCCCAGTTCACCCGAACGAGAAACTCGAGTCTAACTTTAGTAATCCATGAACCTTTGATGTTCAATTATGATATATTTCGTCTCTAGTTTACCCGAACGAGAAACTCAGGTCTAACTTTAGTAATCTTTGAACCCGTGATATTCAATTATGATATATTTCGACTCGAGTTCATCCGAAAGAGAAACTCAACTCTACTTCTAGTAATATTTGAACTTTGATGTTCAATTCGAGATATATTTAAATCTCCAGTTCACCCGAACGAGAAACTCAGGTCTAACTTTAGTAATCCATGAACCTGTGATGTTCAGTTATGATATATTTCGTCTCCAGTTCACCCGATCGAGAAACTCAGTTCTAACTTTAGTAATCTTTGAACTTGTGATGTTCAATTATGATATATTTCAGCTCCAGTTCATCCGAAAGAGAAACTCATCTCTACCTCTAGTAATATCGGAACTTGTGATGTTCAATTCAGATATATTTCTTCTCCAGTTCATCCGAACGAGAAACTCAGGTATAACTTTAGTAATCTTTGAACCTGTGATGTTCAATTATGATATATTTCGACTCCAGTTCATCCGAAAGAGAAACTCAGCTGTACCTCTAGTAATCTTTTAACCTGTGTTGTTCAATTATGATATATTTCGTCTCCAGTTCACCCGAACGAGCAACTCAGGTCCAACTTTAGTAATCTTTGAACCTGTGATGTTCAATTCTGATATATTTCATCTCGTGATTTCATCCGAAAGAGAAACTCAGCTCTACCTCTAGTAATATTTTAACCTGTGATGTTCAATTCAGATATATTTCGTCTCCAGTTCATCCGAACGAGAAACTCAGGTCTAACTTTAGGAATCCATGAACCTGTGATGTTCAATTATGATATATTTCGTCTCCAGTTCATCCGAAAGAGAAACTCAGCTCTACCTCTAGTAATATTAGAACCTGTGATGTTCAATTCGATATATTTCGTCTCCGGTTCACCCGAACGAGAAACTTCGGAGTATAACTTTAGTAATCTATGAACCCGTGATGTTCAATTATGATATATTTGTTCTCCGAGAAACTCAGTTCTTTAGTAATCTTTGAACTTTGTGATGTTCAGAATTTCGTCTCCAGTTCATCCGAAAGAGAAACTCAGCTCTACCGCTAGTAATCTTTGAACCTGTGATGTTCAATTATGATATATTTCGTCTCTAGTTAATCCGAAAGAGAAACTAAGCTATACCTCTAGTAATCTTTGAACCTGTGATGTTCAATTATGATATATTTCGTCTCCAGTTCACCCGAACGAGAAACTCGAGTCTAACTTTAGTAATCTTTGAACTGTGATGTTCAATTACGATATATTTCGGCTCCGAGTTCATCCGAAATAGAAACTCACTCTACCTCTAGTAATATTTGAACTGTGATGTTCGATTCGGATATATTTCGTCTCCAGTTCACCCGAACGAGAAACTCAAGTCTAACTTTAGTAATCCATGAACCTTTGATGTTCAATTATGATATATTTCGTCTCTAGTTTACCCGAACGAGAAACTCGAGTTTAACTTTAGTAATCTTTGAACCCGTGATATTCAATTATGATATATTTCGCTCCAGATTCATCCGAAAGAGAAACTCAACTCTACTTCTAGTAATATTTGAACTTTGTGATGTTCAATTCAGATATATTTCGTCTCGATTCACCCGAACGAGAAACTTCGAGTCTAACTTTAGTAATCCATGAACTGTGATGTTCATTTATGATATATTTCGTCTCCGATTCACCCGATCGAGAAACTTCGGTTCTAACTTTAGTAATCTTTGAACTGTGATGTTCAATTATGATATATTTCGGCTCAGTTCATCCGAAAGAGAAACTCATCTCTACCTCTAGTAATATTTGAACTTGTGATGTTCAATTCAGATATATTTCTTCTCCAGTTCATCCGAACGAGAAACTCAGGTATAACTTTAGTAATCTTTGAACTGTGATGTTCAATTATGATATATTTCGACTCCAGTTCATCCGAAAGAGAAACTTCAATTTGTACCTCTAGTAATCTTTTAACCTGTGTTGTTCAATTATGATATATTTCGTCTCCAGTTCACCCGAACGAGCAACTCAGGTCCAACTTTAGTAATCTTTGAACCTGTGATGTTCAATTCTGATATATTTCGGCTTGATTTCATCCGAAAGAGAAACTCAGCTCTACCTCTAGTAATATTTTAATTTCTTTGTGATGTTCAATTCGATGTTATATTTCGTCTCCAGTTCATCCGAACGAGAAACTTCGAGTCTAACTTTAGGAATCCATGAACTGTGATGTTCAATTATGATATATTTCGTCTCCAGTTCATCCGAAAGAGAAACTCGGCTCTACCTCTAGTAATATTAGAACTTTGTGATGTTCAATTCGGATATATTTCGTCTCCCGGTTAGTTCACCCGAACGAAACTCAGTCTAACTATAACTTTAGTAATCTATGAACCCGTGATGTTCAATTATGATTTATTTCGTCTCTGTTCACCCGAACGAGAAACTCAGGTCAAACTTTAGTAATCTTTGAACCTGTGATGTTCAATTATGATATATTTCGTCTCCGAGTTCATCCTCTAGAAAGAGAAACTTCGGCTCTACCTGTAGTAATCTTTGAACCTGTGATGTTCAATTATGATATATTTCGTCTCCAGTTAATCCGAAAGAGAAACTAAGCTGTACCTCTAGTAATCTTTTAACAGGTGATGTTCAATTATGATATATTTCGTCTCCAGTTCACCCGAACGAGAAACTCAGGTCTAACTTTAGTAATCTTTGAACCTGTGATGTTCAATTCTGATATATTTCGGCTCCAGTTCATCCGAAATAGAAACTCAGCTCTACCTCTAGTAATATTTGAACCTGTGATGTTCGATTCAGATATATTTCGTCTCCAGTTCACCCGAACGAGAAACTCAGGTCTAACTTTAGTAATCCATGAACCTTTGATGTTCAATTATGATATATTTCGTCTCTAGTTTACCCGAACGAGAAACTCAGGTCTAACTTTAGTAATCTTTGAACCCGTGATATTCAATTATGATATATTTCGGCTCCAGTTCATCCGAAAGAGAAACTCAACTCTACTTCTAGTAATATTTGAACCTGTGATGTTCAATTCAGATATATTTCGTCTCCAGTTCACCCGAACGAGAAACTCAGGTCTAACTTTAGTAATCCATGAACCTGTGATGTTCAGTTATGATATATTTCGTCTCCAGTTCACCCGATCGAGAAACTCAGTTCTAACTTTAGTAATCTTTGAACCTGTGATGTTCAATTATGATATATTTCAGCTCCAGTTCATCCGAAAGAGAAACTCAGCTCTACCTCTAGTAATATCGGAACTTGTGATGTTCAATTCGGATATATTTCTTCTCCAGATTCATCCGAACGAGAAACTTCAGTATAACTTTAGTAATCTTTGAACTGTGATGTTCAATTATGATATATTTCGACTCGATTCATCCGAAATTGAAACTCAGTTGTACCTCTAGTAATCTTTTAACCTGTGTTGTTCAATTATGATATATTTCGTCTCCAGTTCACCCGAACGAGCAACTCAGGTCCAACTTTAGTAATCTTTGAACCTGTGATGTTCAATTATGATATATTTCGTCTCCAATTCATCCGAAAGAGAAACTCAGCTGTACCTCTATTAATCTTTTAACCTGTGATATTCTATTATGATATATTTCGTCTCCAGTTCACCCGAACGAGAAACTCAGGTCTAACTTTAGAAATCTATGAACCTGTGATATTCATTTATGATATATTTCGTCTCCAATTCACCCGAACGAGAAACTCAGGTCTAACTTTAGTAATCTTCGACCTGTGATGTTCAATTATGATATATTTCGGCTCCAGTTCATCCGAAAGAGAAACTCAACTCTACTCTAGTAATATTTGAACTGTGATGTTCAATTATGATATATTTCTTCTTCAGTTCATCCGAACGAGAAACTCAGTTCTAACTTTAGTAATCTTTGAACCTGTGATGTTCAATTATGATATAGTTCGTCTCAAGTTAATCCGAAAGAGAAACTAAGCTGTACCTCTAGTAATCTTTTAACAGGTGATGTTCAATTATGATATATTTCGTCTCCAGTTCACCCGAACGAGAAACTCAGGTCTAACTTTAGTAATCTTTGAAGCTGTGATGTTCAATTATGATATATTTCGGCTCTAGTTCATCCGAAAGAGAAACTCAGCTCTACCTCTAGTAATATTTTAATCTGTGATGTTCAATTCAGATATAGTTCTTCTCCAGTTCATCCGAACGAGAAACTCAGGTATAACTTTAGTAATCTTTGAACCTGTGATGTTCAATTACGATATATTTCGTCTCCAGTTCATCCGAAAGAGAAACTCAGCTGTACCTCTATTAATATTTTAACCTGTGATATTCAATTATGATATATTTCGTCTCCAGTTCACCCGAACGAGAAACTCAGGTATAACTTTAGTAATCTATGAACCTGTGATGTTCATTTATGATATATTTCGTCTCTAGTTCACCCGAACGAGAAACTCAAGTCTAACTTTAGTAATCTTTGAAGCTGTGATGTTCAATTATGATATATTTTGGCTCCAGTTCATCCGAAAGAGAAACTCAGCTCTACCTCTAGTAATATTTGAACATGTGATGTTCAATTCTGATATAGTTCTTCTCCAGTTCATCCGAACGAGAAACTCAGGTATAACTTTAGTAATCTTTGAACCTGTGATGTTCAATTATGATATATTTCGTCTCCAATTCATCCGAAAGAGAAACTCAGCTCTACCTCTAGTAATATTTGAACCTGTGATGTTCAATTCAGATAAATTTCTTCTCCAGTTCATCCGAACGAGAAACTCAGGTATACCTTTAGTAATCTTTGAACCTGTGATGTTCAATTATGATATATTTCGTCTCCAGTTAATCCGAAAGAGAAACTAAGTTGTACCTCTAGTAATCTTTTAACAGGTGATGTTCAATTATGATATATTTCGTCTCCAGTTCACCCGAACGAGAAACTCAGGTCTAACTATAGTAATCTTTGAACTGTGATGTTCAATTACGATATATTTCGGCTCCAGTTCATCCGAAATAGAAACTCAGCTCTACCTCTAGTAATATTTGAACCTGTGATGTTCGATTCAGATATATTTCGTCTCCAGTTCACCCGAACGAGAAACTCAGGTCTAACTTTAGTAATCCATGAACCTTTGATGTTCAATTATGATATATTTCGTCTCTAGTTTACCCGAACGAGAAACTCAGGTCTAACTTTAGTAATCTTTGAACCCGTGATATTCAATTATGATATATTTCGGCTCCAGTTCATCCGAAAGAGAAACTCAACTCTACTTCCAGTAATATTTGAACCTGTGATGTTCAATTCAGATATATTTCGTCTCCAGTTCACCCGAACGAGAAACTCAGGTCTAACTTTAGTAATCCATGAACCTGTGTTGTTCAATTATGATATATTTCGTCTCCAGTTCACCCGATCGAGAAACTCAGTTCTAACTTTAGTAATCTTTGAACCTGTGATGTTCAATTATGATATATTTCGGCTCCAGTTCATCGAAAGAGAAACTCAGCTCTACCTCTAGTAATATCGGAACTTGTGATGTTCAATTCAGATATATTTCTTCTCTAGTTCATCCGAACGAGAAACTCAGGTATAACTTTAGTAATCTTTGAACCTGTGATGTTCAATTATGATATATTTCGACTCCAGTTCATCCGAAAGAGAAACTCAGCTGTACCTCTAGTAATCTTTTAACCTGTGATGTTCAATTATGATATATTTCGTCTCCAGTTCACCCGAACGAGCAACTCAGGTCCAACTTTAGTAATCTTTGAACCTGTGATGTTAAATTGTGATATATTTCGGCTTGAGTTCATCCGAAAGAGAAACTCGGCTCTACCTCTAGTAATATTTTAACGTGTGATGTTCAATTCAGATATATTTCGTCTCCAGTTCATCCGAACGAGAAACTCAGGTCTAACTTTAGGAATCCATGAACCTGTGATGTTCAATTATGATATATTTCGTCTCCAGTTCTTCCGAAAGAGAAACTCAGCTCTACCTCTAGTAATATTAGAACCTGTGATGTTCAATTCAGATATATTTCGTCTCCAGTTCACCCGAACGAGAAACTCGAGTCTAACTTTAGTAATCTATGAACCCGTGATGTTCAATTATGATATATTTCGTCTCCAGTTCACCCGAACGAGAAACTCAGGTCTAACTTTAGTAATCTTTGAACCTGTGATGTTCAATTATGATATATTTCGGCTCCAGTTCATCCGAAAGAGAAACTCAGCTCTACCTCTAGTAATATTTGAACCTGTGATGTTCAATTCAGATATATTTCATCTCCAGTTCATCCGAACGAGAAACTCAGGTATAACTTTAGTAATCTTTGAACCTGTGATGTTCAATTATGATATATTTCGTCTCCAATTCATCCGAAAGAGAAACTCAGGTCTAACTTTAGTAATCTTTGAACCCGTGATGTTCAATTATGATATATTTCGTCTCCAGTTCATCCGAAAGAGAAACTCAGCTCTAACTTTAGTAATCTTTGAACCTGTGATGTTCAATTATGATATATTTCGTCTCCAGTTCATCCGAAAGAGAAACTCGAGTCTACCTCTAGTAATATTTGAACCTGTGATGTTCAATTATGATATATTTCGTCTCCAGTTCATCCGAACGAGAAACTCGAGCCTAACTTTAGTAATCTTTGAACTTGTGATGTTCAATTATGATATATTTCGTCTCCGTTCATCCGAAAGAGAAACTCAGCTCTACCTCTAGTAATATTTTTAACTGTGATGTTCAATTGAGATATATTTCTTCTCGAGTTCATCCGAACGAGAAACTCGTATAACTTTAGTAATCTTTGAACCTGTGATGTTCAATTATGATATATTTCGTCTCCAGTTCACCCGAACGAGAAACTCAGAGTCTAACTTTAGTAATCTTTGAACTTTGTGATGTTCAATTATGATATATTTCGTCTCGAGTTCATCCGAAAGAGAAACTCAGCTCTAACTCTAGTAATATTTGAACCCGTGATGTTCATTTATGATATATTTCATCTCCAGTTCATCCGAACGAGAAACTCGAATCTATAACTTTAGTAATCTTTGAACTTGTGATGTTTAATTATGATATATTTCGTCTCCCGTTCATCCGAACGAGAAACTCGGAGTCTAACTTTAGTAATCTTTGAACATGTGATATTTCAATTATGATATATTTCTTCTCGAGTTCATCCGAAGAGAAACTCAGCTCTAACTTTAGTAATCTTTGAACCCGTGATGTTCAATTATGATATATTTCGTCTCAAGTTCATCCGAAAGAGAAACTCAGGTCTAACTTTAGTAATCTTTGAACCTGTGATGTTCAATTATGATATATTTCGTCTCCAGTTCACCCGAACGAGAAACTCAGGTCTAACTTTAGTAATCTTTGAACCTGTGATGTTCAATTATGATATATTTCGGCTCCAGTTCATCCGAAAGAGAAATTCAGCTCTACCTCTAGTAATATGTTAATCTGTGATGTTCAATTCAGATATAGTTCTTCTCCACTTCATCCGAACGAGAAACTCAGGTATAACTTTAGTAATCTTTGAACCTGTGATGTTCAATTACGATATATTTCGTCTCCAGTTCATCCGAAAGAGAAACTCAGCTGTACCTCTATTAATCTTTTAACCTGTGATATTCAATTATGATATATTTCGTCTCCAGTTCACCCGAACGAGAAACTCAGGTCTAACTTTAGTAATCTATGAACCTGTGATGTTCATTTATGATATATTTCGTCTCTAGTTCACCCGAACGAGAAACTCAGGTCTAACTTTAGTAATCTTTGAAGCTGTGATGTTCAATTATGATATATTTTGGCTCCAGTTCATCCTAAAGAGAAACTCAGCTCTACCTCTAGTAATATTTGAACATGTGATGTTCAATTCTGATATAGTTCTTCTCCAGTTCATCCGAACGAGAAACTCAGGTATAACTTTAGTAATCTTTGAACCTGTGATGTTCAATTATGATATATTTCTTCTCCAATTCATCCGAAATGTTCAATTATGAAAAACTCTACCTCTAGTAATCTTTTAACCTGTGATGTTCAATTATGATATATTTCGTCTCCAGTTCACCCGAACGAGAAACTCAGGTCTAACTTTAGAAATCTTTGAACCTGTGATGTTCATTTATGATATATTTCGTCTCCAGTTCATCCGAACGAGAAACTCAGGTCTAACTTTAGTAATCTTTGAACCCGTGATGTTCAATTATGATATATTTCGTCTCCAGTTCATCCGAAAGAGAAACTCAGCTCTACCTCTAGTAATATTTGAACCTGTGATGTTCAATTATGATATATTTCTTCTCCAGTTCATCCGAACGAGAAACTTCGAGTATAACTTTAGTAATCTTTGAACCTGTGATGTTCAATTATGATATATTTCGTCTCCATTCATCCGAAAGAGAAACTAAGCTCTACCTCTAGTAATCTTTGAACTGTGATGTTCAATTATGATATATTTCGTCTCTCCGTTCACCCGAACGAGAAACTTCAAGTCTAACTTTAGTAATCTTTGAACCTTGTGATGTTCAATTATGATATATTTCTTCTCCAGTTCACCCGAACGAGAAACTCAGGTCTAACTTTAGTAATCTTTGAACCTGTGATGTTCAATTATGATATATTTCGTCTCCAATTCATCCGAAAGAGAAACTCAGCTGTACCTCTATTAATCTTTTAACCTGTGATATTCAATTATGATATATTTCGTCTCCAGTTCACCCGAACGAGAAACTCAGGTCTAACTTTAGAAATCTATGAACCTGTGATATTCATTTATGATATATTTCATCTCCAATTCACCCGAATGAGAAACTCAGGTCTAACTTTAGTAATCTTCGACCTGTGATGTTCAATTATGATATATTTCGGCTCCAGTTCATCCGAAAGAGAAACTCACTCTACCTCTAGTAATATTTGAACTTGTGATGTTCAATTCGGATATATTTCTTCTTCGATTCATCCGAACGAGAAACTCAGTATAACTTTAGTAAACTTTGAACCTGTTATGTTCAATTATGATATAGTTCGTCTCCAGTTAATCCGAAAGAGAAACCAAGCTGTACCTCTAGTAATCTTTTAACCTGTGATGTTCAATTATGATATATTTCGTCTCCAGTTCACCCGAAGAGAAACTCAGGTCTAACTTTAGTAATCTTTGAACCTGTGATGTTCAATTATGATATATTTCGTCTCCAGTTCATCCGAAAGAGAAACTCACTCTACCTCTAGTAATATTTGAACTGTGATGTTCTATTATGATATATTTCGTCTCAGTTCACCCGAACGAGAAACTTCGAGTCTAACTTTAGTAATCTTGAACCTTTGATGTTCAATTATGATATATTTCGTCTCAGGTTCACGAACGAGAAACTCAGGTCTAACTTTAGTAATGTTTGAACCCGTGATATTCAATTATGATATATTTCAGCTTAAGTTCATCCGAAAGAGAAACTCAGCTCTACTTCTAGTAATATTTGAACATGTGATGTTCAATTCAAATATATTTCGTCTCCAGTTCACCCGAACGAGAAACTCGAGTCTAACTTTAGTAATCTTTGAACTGTGATGTTCAATTATGATATATTTCGTCTCCAGTTCACCCTCTAGAATCGAGAAATTATGATCTTCTCCAGTTCTAACTTTAGTAATCTTTGAACTGTGATGTTCAATTATGATATATTTCGTAATATCTCCAGTTTCATCCGAAAGAGAAACTTCGGCTCTACCTCTAGTAATATTTGAACTTGTGATGTTCAATTCGTGATATATTTCTTCTCCAGTTCATCCGAACGAGAAACTCGGGTATAACTTTAGTAATCTTTGAACTGTGATGTTCAATTATGATATATTTCGTCTCAGTTCATCCGAAATAGAAACTCAGCTGTACCTCTAGTAATCTTTTAACCTGTGATGTTCAATTATGATATATTTCGTCTCCAGTTCACTCGAACGAGAAACTCAGGTCTAACTTTAGTAATCTTTGAACCTGTGATGTTCAATTATGATATATTTCGTCTCTAAGTTCATCCGAAAGAGAAACTTCAGCTCTACCTCTAGTAATATTTTAACTGTGTGATGTTCAATTATGATATATTTCTTCTCCAGTTCATCCGAACGAGAAACTCGGTCTAACTTTAGTAATCCATGAACTGTGATGTTCAATTATGATATATTTCGTCTCGGTTCATCCGAACGAGAAACTCGAGTCTAACTTTAGTAATCTTTGAACTTGTGATGTTCAATTATGATGTATTTCGTCTCTCTCAGTTCATCCAAAAGAGAAACTCGGCTCTACCACTAGTAATCTTTTAACTTGTGATGTTCAATTATGATATATTTCTCTCTCCAGTTCATCCGAAAGAGAAACTTCAGTCTACCTTTAGTAATATTTGAACTGTGATGTTCAATTATGATATATTTCGTCTCCAGTTCATCCGAATGAGAAACTCGAGTCAAACTTTAGTAATCTTTGAACCCGTGATGTTCAATTATGATATATTTCGTCTCCGTTCACCCAAACGAGAAACTCAAGTCTAACTTTAGTAATCTTTGAACCTGTGATGTTCAATTATGATATATTTTGGCTCCAGTTCATCCGAAAGAGAAACTCAGCTCTACCTCTAGTAATATTTGAACCTGTGATGTTCAATTATGATATATTTCATCTCCAGTTCATCCGAACGAGAAACACAGGTATAACTTTAGTAATCTTTGAACCTTTGATGTTCAATTATGATATATTTCGTCTCTAGTTCATCCGAATGAGAAACTTCGGTCTAACTTTAGTAATCTTTGAACCCGTGATGTTCAATTATGATATATTTCGTCTCCAGTTCATCCAAAAGAGAAACTCAACTCTACCTCTAGTAATATTTGAACTGTGATGTTCAATTCGAGATATATTTTGTCTCTCAGTTCATCCGAATTCACGAGAAACTCTTTGTGATCTAACTTTAGTAATCCATGAACCCGTGATGTTCAATTATGATATATTTTGTCTCCGTTCACCGATCGAGAAACTCGAGTTCTAACTTTAGTAATCTTTGAACTGTGATGTTCAATTATGATATATTTCGGCTCCAGTTCATCCGAAAGAGAAACTCTGCTCTACCTCTAGTAATATCTGAACTTGTGATGTTCAATTAGATAATTTACTTCTCAATTCATCCGAACGAGAAACTTCGAGTATAACTTTAGTAATCTTTGAACTTCGTGATGTTCAATTATGATATATTTCGTCTCCAGTTCATCCGAAAGAGAAACTCAGTCTAACTTCTAGTAATATTTTAACTTTGTGATGTTCAATTATGATATATTTCGTCTCCAGTTCACCCGAACGAGCAACTCGAGTCTAACTTTAGTAATCTTTGAACTGTGATGTTCAATTATGATATATTTCGTCTCCAGTTCATCCGAACGAGAAACTCGGGTCTACACTTTAGTAATCTTTTAACTTGTGATGTTCAATTATGATATATTTAGTCTCGATTCATCCGAAAGAGAAACTCAGCTTCACCTCTAGTAATCTTTGAACCTATGATGTTCAATTATGATATATTTCGTCTCCAGTTCATCCGAAAGAGAAACTCAGCTCTACCTCTAGTAATATTTGAACTTGTGATGTTCAATTCAGATATATTTCGTCTCCAGTTCACCCGAACGAGAAACTCAGGTCTAACTTTAGTAATCTATGAACCGTGATGTTCAATTATGATATATTTCGTCTCCTGTTCACCAACGAGAAACTCGAGTCTAACTTTAGTAATCTTTGAACCTGTGATGTTCAATTATGATATATTTCGGCTCCAGTTCATCCGAAAGAGAAACTCAGCTCTACCTCTAGTAATATTTGAACTTTGTGATGTTAAATTCGATATATTTCATCTCCAGTTCATCCGAACGAGAAACTCGTAGTATAACTTTAGTAATCCTTGAACTTGTGATGTTCAATTATGATATATTTCGTCTCCAGTTCATCCGAACGAGAAACTCGAGTCTAACTTTAGTAATCTTTGAACTGTGATGTTCAATTATGATATATTTCGTCTCGAGTTCATCCGAAAGAGAAACTCAGCTCTACCTCTAGTAATATTTGAACTTGTGATGTTCAATTGATGATATATTTCGTCTCCAGTTCATCCGAACGAGAAACTTCGAGTCTAACTTTAGTAATCTTTGAACCTGTGATGTTCAATTATGATATATTTCGTCTCGGTTCATCCGAACGAGAAACCCAGAATCTAACTTTAGTAATCTTTGAACTGTGATGTTCAATTATGATATATTTCGTCTCCACTCATCCGAAAGAGAAACTTCGCTCTACCTCTTTGAGTAATATTTGAACTGTGATGTTCAATTCGTATATTTTTCAATTGTCTCAGTTCATCCGAAAGAGAAACTCGTATAACTTTAGTAATCTTTGAACTGTGATGTTCAATTATGATATATTTTGTCTCCAGTTCATCCGAACGAGAAACTTCGAGTATAAATTTAGTAATCTTTGAACTGTGATGTTCAATTATGATATATTTCGTCTCCAGTTCATCCGAAAGAGAAACTCAGCTCTACCTCTAGTAATATTTGAACTGTGATGTTCAATTGATGATATATTTTGTCTCCAGTTCACCCGACGAGAAACTCGAGTCTAACTTTAGTAATCCATGAACTGTGATGTTCATTTATGATATATTTTGTCTCCAATTCACCCGAACGAGAAACTTCGAGTTCTAACTTTAGTAATCTTTGAACCTGTGATGTTCAATTATGATATATTTCGCTCCGGTTCATCCGAAAGAGAAACTCAGCTCTACCTCTAGTAATATTTGAACTGTGATGTTCAATTCGATATATTTCTTCTCGATTCATCCGAACGAGAAACTCGGTATAACTTTAGTAATCTTTGAACTGTGATGTTCAATTATGATATATTTCGTCTCCATTCATCCGAAAGAAACTCTAAACTTTCTAACTTTAGTAATCTTTTAACTTTGTGATGTTCAATTATGATATATTTCGTCTCCAGTTCACCCGAACGAGAAACTCGAGTCTAACTTTAGTAATCTTTGAACTGTGATGTTCAATTATGATATATTTCTTCTCCAGTTCATCCGAACGAGAAACTCGAGTATAACTTTAGTAATCTTTGAACCCGTGATGTTCAATTATGATATATTTAGTCTCCAGTTCATCCGAAAGAGAAACTCGAGTCTACCTCTAGTAATCTTTTAACCTGTGATGTTCAATTCTGATTTATTTCGTCTCCAATTCATCCGAAAGAGAAACTCAGCTCTACCTCTAGTAATATTTTAACTTGTGATGTTCAATTCAGATATATTTCTTCTCGATTCATCCGAACGAGAAACTTCGAGTCTAACTTTAGTAATCTTTGAACTGTGATATTCAATTATGATATATTTCGTCTCCAGATTCATCCGAAAGAGAAACTCATATATCTAACTTTAGTAATCTTTGAACCTGTGATGTTCAATTATGATATATTTTCTTCTCCAGTTCATCCGAAAGAGAAACTCAGCTCTACCTCTAGTAATCTTTGAACTGTGATGTTCAATTATGATATATTTCATCTCCAGTTCATCCGAATTAGAAACTTCGTCGGGTATAACTTTAGTAATCTTTGAACTTGTGATGTTCAATTATGATATATTTCGTCTCCAGTTCATCCGAACGAGAAACTTAGGTCTAACTTTAGTAATCTTTGAACTGTGATGTTCAATTATGATATATTTCGTCTCCAGTTCATCCGAAAGAGAAACTCAAGTCTACCTCTAGTAATATTTGAACTGTGATGTTCAATTATGATATATTTCGTCTCCGAGTTCATCCGAAAGAGAAACTTTCGTCTCGTTAATCCGAGAAGTATAACTTTAGTAATCTTTGAACTTTGTGATGTTCAATTATGATATATTTCGTCTCCAGTTCATCCGAAAGAGAAACTCAGGTCTAACTTTAGTAATCTTTGAACCTGTGATGTTCAATTATGATATATTTCGTCTCCAGTTCATCCGAAATAGAAACTCAGCTCTACCTCTAGTAATATTTGAACCTGTGATGTTCAATTCAGATATATTTCGTCTCCAGTTCATCCGAACGAGAAACTCAGGTCTAACTTTAGTAATCTTTGAACCTGTGATGTTCAATTATGATATATTTTGTCTCAGTTTACCCGAATGAGAAACTTCGGTCTAACTTTAGTAATCTTTGAACCCGTGATGTTCAATTATGATATATTTCGTCTCCAGTTCATCCAAAAGAAAACTCAGCTCTACTTCTAGTAATATTTGAACATGTGATGTTCAATTCAAATATATTTTGTCTCCATTCACCCGAACGAGAAACTCGAGTCTAACTTTAGTAATCCATGAACCTGTGATGTTCAATTATGATATATTTTGTCTCCAGTTCACCCGATCGAGAAACTCAGTTCTAACTTTAGTAATCTTTGAACCTGTGATGTTCAATTATGATATATTTCGGCTCCAGTTCATCCGAAAGAGAAACTCAACTCTACCTCTAGTAATATCTGAACTTGTGATGTTCAATTCAGATATATTTCTTCTCCAGTTCATCCGAACGAGAAACTTCGTATAACTTTAGTAATCTTTGAACTGTGATGTTCAATTATGATATATTTCGTCTCCAGTTCATCCGAAAGAGAAACTCAGCTCTACCTCTAGTAATATTTTAACTTGTGATGTTCAATTATGATATATTTCTTCTCCAGTTCACCCGAACGAGAAACTCGAGTCTAACTTTAGTAATCTTTGAACCTGTAATGTTCAATTATGATATATTTCGTCTCCAGTTCATCCGAAAGAGAAACTCAGGGTCTACACCTGTAGTAATCTTTTAACCTGTGATGTTCAATTATGATGTATTTAGTCTCCAGTTCATCCGAAAGAGAAACTCAGCTCTACCTCTAGTAATCTTTTAACCTATGATGTTGAATTCTGATTTATTTCGTCTCTCCTTCATCCGAAAGAAAACTCAGCTCTACCTCTAGTAATATTTTAACTTGTGATGTTCAATTATGATATATTTCGTCTCCAGTTCACCCGATCGAGAAACTCAGTCTAACTTTAGTAATCTATGAACCTCGTGATATTCAATTATGATATATTTAGTCTCCAGTTCATCCGAACGAGAAACTCAGGTCTAACTTTAGTAATCTTTGAACCTATGATGTTCAATTATGATATATTTCGTCTCCAGTTCATCCGAAAGAGAAACTCAGCTCTACCTCTAGTAATATTTGAACATGTGATGTTCAATTCAGATATATTTCATCTCCAGTTCATCCGAACGAGAAACTCAGGTATAACTTTAGTAATCTTGAACTGTGATGTTCAATTATGATATATTTCGTCTCCAGTTCATCCGAACGAGAAACCTGAGTCTAACTTTAGTAATCTTTGAACTTTGTGATGTTCAATTATGATATATTTCGTCTCCAGTTCATCCGAAAGAGAAACTCAGCTCTACCTCTAGTAATATTTGAACATGTGATGTTCAATTCAGATATATTTCATCTCCAGTTCATCCGAACGAGAAACTCAGGTATAACTTTAGTAATCTTTGAACCTGTGATGTTCAATTATGATATATTTCGTCTCCAATTCATCCGAACGAGAAACCCAGTCTAACTTTAGTAATCTTTGAACTGTGATGTTCAATTATGATATATTTCGTCTCGATTCATCCGAAAGAGAAACTTCACTCTACCGCTAGTAATATTTGAACTGTGATGTTCAATTCAGATATTTTTCGTCTCCAGTTCATCCGAACGAGAAACTCAGTATAACTTTAGTAATCTTTGAACTGTGATGTTCAATTAATGATATATTTTGTCTCCAGTTCATCCGAACGAGAAACTCAGGTATAAATTTAGTAATATTTGAACCTGTGATGTTGAATTATGATGTATTTCGTTTCCAGTTCATCCGAAAGAGAAACTCAGCTCTACCTCTAGTAATCTTTGAACCTGTGATGTTCAAGTATGATATATTTCGGCTCCAGTTCATCCGAAAGAGAAACTCAGCTCTACCTCTAGTAATATTTGAACCTGTGATGTTCAATTTAGATATATTTCATCTCCATTTCATCCGAACGAGAAACTCAGGTATAACTTTAGTAATCTTTGAACCTGTGATGTTCAATTCTGATATATTTTGTCTCCAGTTCATCTGAACGAGAAACTCAGGTATAACTTTAGTAATCTTTGAACCTGTGATGTTCAGTTTGATGTATTTCGTCTCCAGTTCATCCGAAAGAGAAACTCAGCTCTACCTCTAGTAATCTTTTAACCTGTGATGTTCAATTCTGATTTATTTCGTCTCCAGTTCATCCGAAAGAGAAACTCAGCTCTACCTCTAGTAATATTTGAACTTGTGATGTTCAATTCAGATATATTTCGTCTCCAGTTCACCCGAACGAGAAACTCGGGTCTAACTTTAGTAATCTATGAACTTGTGATTAGAGCTGGCAAACGGGCGGGTCGGGGCTGGCTTGTGACCAACCCGCGGGTTACGGGTTAATACAGGCCTAAGCTTGCGGGTTGAAATTCTTTACGGGTGGTCATTTCTCCAACCCGCGCCCGTCCCGGGTGAAGCTTGCGGGTTCACGGGGCTCACGGGTTAGCTGGTTTCTGTTGAGTCAACTCGCCAGAAATTGATTTCTAGGCAATTTCCGGCCACATTCGGGCCATCTAAAGCTCATTCCCTATAACTTAAGTACCTAACCTAACATTCATCTAATTCATTTGATATTTCGATTCAAAAACTCAAAATTTCAATTCTGCCATAATTAGATCAGGTGATTAAACAAAAATCTCAAAAAACTAACACAAACCCAGACCCAAATACAACAAGACAGACGTAACCGAGGTATTAAAACCCCAGAGTTTTTTTTTTGTTTTGATCAGAAAAACCCCAGAGTTAAACATAGGAATTAAAATCCGAATATCATCCCTATCACCAGAGCCTTCACGACCACAACAATACTTTCTTCAACTTCAATCCATCATCCAACTGTATCACCTTCTTCTTCTCATAGAGCATAATCATCATTCATCACAGTTCAACCCCGATCTCAAAATGGAGCCATCATCGCCAGCAAAAGCTCATCAACATCGCAACAAAATTTATCGATTAGAACAGCTAACATCACAGACTAGAGCTCCATTCAAACTCAAGACTCGTTAATCTGCCCGCATCACCAGAACACCCACAGTTTAAGTCCAAATCTCCAATCAAATCTGTAAATATCACAAAATCTAAATCAATTAAGCAAACAAAAAACCCGATTTTGTAAAACTGATTCAATTAAGCAAATCTCTATTCAATTTAAACAAATCAATACCTTTGCCAGAAAATCTCTATTCCTTCAAATACTCAAACTAAAACACCATTTCAAACTAAACCCCCAAATTTAATCGTTGTTGTTGAGAGAATTGAAGCAATTGGCTTGAATCTCAATCCCAAAACACCAGAGATCCCCTTTCGATTCACGACTTCTTCATCTTCTTTTTACTTAATTAACTTCAATAACATCATTACTAACACCCACTAAAACTTTCCCCTTAACTCTCTGTCCCAATCTCACCATTATCATCTCTAATTCTCCACCAGCCGAAGACGCAGAAGAAGAGAAGGAGCAGAAGAGAAAAAGAGAAGGAAAGAGAACGATGTCTCTTCAATTAGATTTAGGTTTAGCATTTTATACCTTAAACGTAGGGATAGGATTAACCCTAGATAATATGACTTTAGTCGATTAAATAAAATTTATTAATTAAATATTGTCTACGGGTTGACGGGTTGAACCGCGGGTTTTACGGTCCGGTCCGGGTTAACCCGTTTCCCTACAAGCCAGCATTTTCCCAACCCTAACCCGGCTTGTTTAGAAACCAGCCAAGCCGGGTACGGGTTTTTACGGTCCGGTCCGGTCCAACTTGCGGGTTTTGAGCTTGTTTGCCAGCTCTACCTGTGATATTCAATTATGATATATTTCGTCTCCAGTTCACCCGAACGAGAAACTCAGGTCTAACTTTCGTAATCTTTGAACCTGTGATATTCAATTATGATATATTTCGGATCCAGTTCATCCGAAAGAGAAACTCAGCTCTACCTCTAGTAATATTTGAACATGTGATGTTCAATTCAGATATATTTCATCTCCAGTTCATCCGAACGAGAAACTCAGGTATAACTTTAGTAAACCTTGAACCTGTGATGTTCAATTATGATATATTTCGTCTCCAGTTCATCCGAACGAGAAACCCAGGTCTAACTTTAGTAATCTTTGAACCTGTGATGTTCAATTATGATATATTTCGTCTCCAGTTCATCCGAAAGAGAAACTCAGCTCTACCGCTAGTAATATTTGAACCTGTGATGTTCAATTCAGATATTTTTCGTCTCCAATTCATCCGAACGAGAAACTCAGGTATAACTTTAGTAATCTTTGAACCTGTGATGTTCAATTATGATATATTTTGTCTCCAGTTCATCCGAACGAGAAACTCAGGTATAAATTTAGTAATCTTTGAACCTGTGATGTTGAATTATGATGTATTTCGTTTCCAGTTCATCCGAAAGAGAAACTCAGCTCTACCTCTAGTAATCTTTGAACCTGTGATGTTCAATTATGATATATTTCGGCTCCGAGTTCAGCCGAAAGAGAAACTCAAACTCTACCTCTAGTAATATTTGAACCTGTGATGTTCAATTCAGATATATTTCATCTCCAGTTCATCCGAACGAGAAACTCAGGTATAACTTTAGTAATCTTTGAACCTGTGATGTTCAATTCTGATATATTTTGTCTCCAGTTCATCCGAACGAGAAACTCAGGTATAACTTTAGTAATCTTTGAACCTGTGATGTTCAATTTGATGTATTTAAATCTCCAGTTCATCCGAAAGAGAAACTCAGCTCTACCTCTAGTAATCTTTTAACCTGTAATGTTCAATTCTGATTTATTTCGTCTCCAGTTCATCCGAAAGAGAAACTCAGCTCTACGTCTAGTAATATTTGAACTTGTGATGTTCAATTCAGATATATTTCGTCTCCAGTTCACCCGAACGAGAAACTCAGGTCTAACTATAGTAATCTATGAACCTGTGATGTTCAATTATGATATATTTCGTCTCCAGTTAACCCGAACGAGAAACTCAGGTCTAACTTTAGTAATCTTTGAACCTGTGATGTTCAATTATGATATATTTCGGCTCCAGTTCATCCGAAAGAGAAACTCAGCTCTGTAGTTGCAGGAAATCCTACACTACACCCCTTACAAGAATTCACACAGTTAAACCATTGAAGATGAACAATAATGATTTTTATTGATTAATTCCTTGAATGTTTACAAGATAAAATGGGAATGATCTAAAGAAATTACAATCACTACAAACTTTCTCTTTCTTAATGACTTGCCTAACACCCGAAAAAAGATCCCTTACAATAGTCCTGCTCGGATCCTTATATAGGATATTACATAATGGATGATAGCTAAGCTGTCCTCTATTTTCGGGAATGATTTGCGAAATATCGCAAGTGTACAAATATATAATCTCGCAATTCTCCTAAATCTCGCTAGGTCTTCACATCTTTCTCGTGTTTTGGCTGTCGTCATTCATTGCGTCATTTATATTACTCATTTGCGACACTTTCGCAATGTTGTCGTTTATTGAACTCGCGAGGTATTGTGGTTGCGATATTCTGATCCTACATCTTGCCTCTTCTCATGTCTTCTCCGCGAAGAAGATAATGTCATGAGAACTAATATTTTGAAATGCTGCATCCATTTGTTTTTCATCAATTTTTGCCGACAAAATTCCATGCATTATGGATAACCAACCGCTTACACGTGTCTAAAATTTTCCCTTTTTACCGGCACATTTAATGTTATCCGGTTACTCTTTTCTTGTCTATTTAAAGGGGAATTCCCTATGAAAGTGTTTCTTTTCTTTTACTCCGTCTTCTTCATCATCTCGCAACTTTTCTTTGCTATTTTTCTTCATCGTCTTCTTTATCACTCTTCTTCCATTATTCTTCTCACTCATCGTTCTCATCTTTCTTTTTCTCGCTCTCGTTTCTATGGAGCCATCAAGGTTCGTTAACTTTGCTGAATTTGATTATTTTGTGATTGATCTCTTTTATTGAAGTTGTTTTGTTTTGATATTGTTCTTCTTTTAATGATTCCCCTGCTGTTTTTGTTTTAGCAAGAACAAATCTAACACCAAGTTCACCATTGTGAACCCTAATGTCTCAATGGCTCATGAACCAAAACCATGTTATTAAAAGAAAGCTGCGAATAGCAAGGTATTTAAGAAATATTTACTCTTTTAATAACAATATTGTTGCCTCTGTTTCTTATTTAACTTGTAATTCGCAAGATGACAAAAATGCTTTGATAGGTCCCCAAGAAACCTCGCCGTTCTAAACCTCGTTGCACCTTCTATTTCTTTTCCTTCATTTAAACTTACAACTTCTCCCCGCAAAGATCTTCTCAGGATAAACCATCTTCCCTTGTGATATCGTCGCAAGATAAATCAATTCATCTTTCGCAGGATAAACTATCTTCTCATGCGATATCTTCGCAGGAAAAATCAATTCCTCCTTCTATTCCCACCACCTCTGAAAATGTCACTGTCGATATTCCTGAATTTTCCATCAATGAAGTTCCTCAAGATGAACCCCTTTTTAATGCCTCTGTTTCTACCCCACTTATTAATCTTCATCAAATCTCTTCTTCTGGTATTTCTATGACCAAGGATGACTCAATTCTTCCTTCTCCTCCCACCATTACCTCTTCATCTGGGTCTATCCCTCTTACTAAAGAAAACCTGGAAGGGATAGATGTAGCTTTCAAAGTTTTATCAGACATCATGAATGATGTCAAGAAGATCTCCATTGACCCAATCAGGTTTAGCGTTTGCGAGTCTTTGAGTAAATATTTCGGTTCTGACAAAATGTCGCAAATGTCTTTAGAACAAGAAGTTAAGACATTGAAGAATAATCTTCAAAATGTCTTGCTGGATCGTGATAATCTTCGCAAGAAGAACGAAGAATTAAAAGGTACTGATTCTCCTCCCCACCTTTTTTTTTTTTTTTTTTTTTTAAGACCTTGTTCACCTTTCAAGCTTTAAACCAGAAACGAAAAATGGAGATATATCAGTTGGAATCTGTCATTGAAGAAACCCGAATGGATAGAGATGTTTGGATGGAGCAATATAACCAGTTAGATAATCTTCATACACACTATGTTGATCAAATAGATAATCTTACCCAAGAGAATTTTCACTTAGTTCAGAAGCAAGACTCGCTGAATAATGAATTATCTCATCTCTCTTATGCTTTGAATAAATCTAATTTGGAGTTGGAAACCTTATCAGATCAGAATGGAACTTTATCTCAAGAAAAGCGAATTTTGTTAAACAAGATGGCGATTGCTTCGCAACAGCTTGATGTCTGTCAAAAAAATATGTAATGAACAAGAACAATCTCTCTGTTCACTGAGAAGTAAACTTCAAGAAGTCACTGTTGAGAGGGATAAACTTATTCAGGGTAGAATATCTTTAAGTATGAAAACCAGTCAACTGAAAGACCAATATTCCAAGTTAAAAGAATCCTACTCATCTCTTGCTAAGGAAAATAACTTGCTTGTTTCCAACGAAAAGAGTTTGCGATCTCGACTACAAGGTTTGGTTGGAGATAATTTTGACAATGCCATGGATCACTTGGAGAATAGTTGCTTGGCTTTAACCCAACATCTTATTTCGCAAAAGGAAGGTAGTCATAGAAATTGACTGCCTCATCTATTCTTCCTTTATCAAGTCTTCAAATATTTTGTCTGTATAACTCCTTTTGTTCTTTGTTTTTGCAGAGTCTGAGAAAAATCTTCACTCCTCCGTTTCCGCTTTAAAATCTGACTACTCAAAAATTCGCAAAGAAAATGGAATACTTGTTGCTTCCCTTGCTCGCTCTCGCGATCGAGCAGAAAGAACATTCGACTATATGTCTGACTGTAATGATATACAGAGTAAAAATCATCAGAAAGCACTCCTTCGTCAATTTCATCTTAAAGCCGAAGTTCTTGTGAACGATGTTTTACTATCTAAATCTCTTGATCCTCTATCTATTGAACCTCTGGAAGTAAGCGATGATGAAGTTCCTAACCCTCCTGACAGCGATTATGATTACAATAGTGGTGAAGAGCTCGCAAATGAAGAGATAATTCCTCCCAGTAAAGCTGTCAATGATGATCTGGGTGAAGGAGGATCTGGTAGAGATATACTAACTGGAGAAAATATGGATAAAGTTGCTGAAGAAAATCCAGTATCCCCTTCTGGTGAAAAAATTGATATTTGAGAATTGAACTTCTCTTGTAATTTTTCTTCTTGTACTGCTATTTCTTTATATACTTCAATTATCTTGCAGATATGTTTATCTGCTTATTATTAACCTTTCCTGGAACGAAAATAACTCTTGTTATTTAATAATTACTATTTTGTTTTCCATTATTCTTTTTTATGTTGAATTTCATCAATGCGACAAGATCGCAGGACGTCTTTACATTTTCATGTAATGGCCCATTGATCTTGCCTTATCATTACTCTTGTGTGGTCTTATTTTGCCTTCCTAGTTAAAGGTCTTATTTTTCCACCCCTCATTGCGACAAAATCGCAGGACGTCTGTACATTTTCATGTAAAAACCCATTAATCTTGCCTTATCATTTTCTTAGTATTATTGCCTCTGCAGGATGTTTTCCTTGCGACAATATGACAGGCCTAGAAGTTCTTGCGAATTTAAAGCCCCATGACATTGCCGTCTTGCGACGAAATCTCAGGACGTCTTTACACTTTCATGCAAAGACCCATTGATCTCGTCTTACCATCGCGTTAGTATTGTTGCCTCTTCAGGATCATTGCACAAATATGACAAGCCTAAATTTTCTTGCGAAAATAAAGCCTCATGACATTTGCATCTTAAGACACTTATCAACTCCCTAATGGAGGGTGCCGCCCTTATCATCTCCCCGGTTGCCCCTTCAAGGAGGCGTACATCGCCATACAAGACTAGCTCCTCCCATCCGGTCTTAACAACAACCGAGTTGTTTTCGCAGCCTCTTATCCCTTATACCTATAGGGATTATGGTTACGAGATCTGCACCCTAAGTGCGAGTTTTCTTGGTAGGAGTGCGGCATGTGCCAAGACTTGCCAAGAATGGCCGAGACACTTCAAATGCCCTGGCACTCTTGGCTCAACCGTGTACCTCGGCGCCTTGGTCATACACCGACTCCTTGGAAGAGACCCTCGGTCGTCCAACCGGGTATAACCTTATATAGTTGGAAATCCAAGGTATCTCTCCCGGATGGGCTTTATTGACCCCAAATCTCCATGACTCAGGTTCCAGGGGCGGTGTAACCTTTTCCCTGAGCCATGTCAAGAGATACCCCCTTATATGATGCACTTTAGGTCTTACATTTGCTTCTTGCGAAATATCATTCGCGAACTAGGGTGTACGCCATAAAGGTTCGTCCCATTCATTCATTCTTTCATTTTTATCAATTCTTTCAATCATTCATTGATTTTTGGTTATTTCTTCTCATTATCTTTGCGAAATTATCGCATAGTATTGCTTCGTTTTTTGTGATCTCGCTGCAATTACTTAACCAGATTTTCATATAATCTGTCTCGCGATGTTTTTACATACTCCTTCTTCGATCGTCATATTCTTTGTACTTTTGACATGTCCTTGTCATTCAAAGCAAATTTTTTTTTTTTACAAAATCACAAATCTAAAATTAATTATTCATATCTTACACTTCTTACTTTTGTTGTTCTCTCAGCTTCTTCATTTAAATCCCTTGATATTTCCTTCCCTTTTGCGAAACCATCGCAATTTCAACCGCCTCTTCGGGCATTGATTTCGCAATGTATCTTCATTTCTCACTTCTATTGCGTCCACCATCAGTCTTTCTCTTCTTTGTTCTTCTTTGATATTCCGCTTCCAGTTCTTCTTTTGAGCAGCCCTTTCCTCGCAAGACTCCACATCAACTTCATAGCACTTTTGTCCCCCAGCTCTATCTCCTTTGATAACTCCAACACCATTGGGATGAGGAAATTTGATACATTGGTGATAAGTCGACGCTACGCCCAAAATATCATGTATCCAAGGTCGCCCAATCAACGCATTGTAGGGGGATTCCACATCGACTATGCAGAACAAAATTTCAGTTGATAATCCTTTCAGCAGTATTCGCATATGAGCCTCTCCTTTAGGTTTGTTGGCAGTACCATTGAAACCATAGATCTTATAGGTGGAAGGTATTAAATCTTCGTCTTTCCCTCCCATTGTCTTGTATGTATGGTAAAAAAGGATGTTTATAGAGCTTCCAGTATCAATTAAGATTCTATTGATTGTCCATGAATTTTCCGTTTCATCATCCTCATCATCAACGGATTTTGGATCAATCTCCAATTTTACTACTAATGGGCTGTCATGCATCTCTCCTCCTTCAGGTACCTCTTCTGCGGTAAAAGAAATAATCTGCATTTGCCATTCCTTTAATGGCGATGTCCTCGCGATGTTCATTACTTCTCTATTATCAGCATCTCTTGCGAAAACCCTACTGAGAACATTATCATGAAAATCTTCAATTGTCTTGTACGAATGTACAATAGAGTTGCAGAACAGGTTTTTGGCTTTTGTTCCAACTTCTACTACAAATGTTTCTTTCCCTTTTGTTGTATTTACTCTGTGAATTTCTGGAGGTGGTGGTAATGGTTGAGTCTTCTCTTCACATTTTAAGAAATGATTTAGCTTCCCTTGCTATATCATTCTGAGGATGATTCTTTTTATATTTCTGCAATCATTCGTTAGGTGTCCATGAAAATGGTGATAGGAACAGAACTCATGACTTCTGTCACCTGGAGGAGGTTCATTCCCCATGTTCCATGGTGCAGGTATGTTTTCCATCAGGATTATAGCTTCCCATATTTTTTCCACGCTAGCGTTCAGTGGAGGCATCTTGATTTCTTCCCATACTACCCTATGACCTCGCTGTCCTCTATGATAATTATGCCTCTGACCTCCATAAGTTTCTTGCGACTGATCAAGTCTTTGAATTTTATTATTTCCGCCACGGTTGTAGATATTTCTTTCTCTTTCAAATTCTTCCTGATCGCGACTTCCCATGGCTACCAACTTTTGCTGACCATCATCCGGTATCATTTCTTGTTGACCTTGCGAGGTGCTCGCCATTGTGTTTATCAATTTAGGTAACAAACTTGCATTCACAGTTCTTGAACTTGTATTCGCGACAGGGTATGATTCCATCTCATTTTGCTTTTCTTCTAGAGCAATATACTCCTCTTGAAGCTCTTGCAACTCAGTCATTGTGATTGTAATCTTGACTCTAAAAATTTGAATATATAATAAATTTGTCGCAAACATAGCATTAATGAATGATAAGATGAGATATCTCTCCTCCACACGTCCATCCATTTCGCTACACATTGTCTTCCATCTCACAGTTAGATTCTTCAAACTTTCACCAACCCTTTGTTTTAACCCAAATACATCTTCAATACCAGGTCGCGAGGAATTATTACTGATATATGACCCTAAAAATATAGCCTGCAAATGGTTGAAAGATGTTATTGTATTCCTCGGTAACCCTTTGAACCATTTCAAAGCTTCTCCAATCAAGCTTGATGCAAAATATTTGCACAATATAGTATCATGATTCTCCCACTGCAACATACATCTCATATAAGCTTTGATAGGTTGTATCGCACAAGTTGTTCCATCGAAGATGCTGGTTAATGTAGGTAAGTTGCATTTTGGTGGTATTCCTCCTAATTGTATATCTTGTGTGAACGGAGTCTTCGCAGCTTCTTCTATAGCTTCATCCAATTGTCTCTTTCCTCCTCCCCTTTTACTGTTCATCATTCCTCTCATTTATGCTAATTCCCTCAAGATTTGTTCATTTACATTAGAATTTGAATCTACTGGTATTTTTAGTTTCGCCTCTCTTCGCCTGCGTTCATGTCTGGTTTGACTTTCTTGTTCATCATTCCCTTTTCGTCTTTCTATGCGATCTTCTTCTTCATCTCTTTCACGAATTCGCACACCGTTATATCTATCATTTTCTCTTCTTTGTTGCCTATCGGTTCTCCTTTGTATTCTTTCATATTCTTCATTGATATTACCATTGTTGCGATTTTGTTCTCGCCGTGTTTCTCGATTATCATGATTATTTTGGCGAATTGCCTCTTCTAACTCCTGTTCTTCCATTTCTGCTCTCAATATTTCTCTCTCGCAAGCTAGACATGTTTGCTCAACATAGTGTCTTTCAATATCATCTTCAATCTCTTTTTGCTTCCTCCGTGCTTCTCTCCCATGCAATATCCTTCTTCCTTCTTCTTGATTTTCTTCACTAACTGGATTATTCCTCTCTTGACGTTGTCTATTTCCTTGATTTCCATCATTTCGCTCATTTTGAAGAGTTTCGGTACGTGGGATATAACGATCTTCCATCATTTCTCCTCTCTCGCAATGTTCTATGCCTGGATTTTGCGCTTCATCTCGATTTTCTCCGTCAACATTTTCTATAGGTAAATTTCTCCTTCTTTCCTCTCTAACTGATCTTGAACTTGACCTTGTAGTGCTTCCCGACCTTCTGTTTTGTAATCTCCTATTTTCCATCCTCAACTCATGATTTTGTCTTGTCAAATTTGCTCTTTCCTCTGCCTCTAATCGCCTTTCTTCATATATTGTCTGCCTCAGTGCCTCTAATGCTGCGGTCTCTTCATTTCCATGAATTATTTCTCCAATCCCTTCTCGATCTCTTTCCTCTTGTCCATTGTTTACCAATTGTTGTTCTTCTCCCCTTTCGTCCACAGAGTCTGATCTCCAAGTATGCACGCTTACTCTATCAAAATTCACAGTTCTATTCGGTACTGGTTGAATTGGTGATTGAATCTGATTTTCTTCATTATTTCTCATATTCATTCTAGAGGATTCTCCCACTTCATTTCTCCCTTCTCCAGCAAGTCTCCTACTTCTTCTAATAGTTGTTGGTTGTTCGGATGCATTTCTTCTTCTAGCCATTTCTTAATTTTGGTAAATTACTGAAAATTATATGAAATTCCTTCCCTACTACTCCAAATTCTTTCAAATCACGATGTCAACCCTTACTCTCTCCCTGTTTCTAGCGCCATTATGTAGTTGCAGGAAATCCTACACTACACCCCTTACAAGAATTCACACAATTAAACCATTGAAGATGAACAATAATGATTTTTATTGATTAATTCCTTGAATGTTTACAAGATAAAATGGGAATGATCTAAAGAAATTACAATCACTACAAACTTTCTCTCTCTTAATGACTTGCCTAACACCCGGAAAAAGATCCCTTACAATAGTCCTGCTCGGCTCCTTATATAAGATATTACATAATGGATGACAGCTAAGCTGTCCTCTATTTTTGGGAATGATTTGCGAAATATCGCAAGTGTACAAATATATAATCTCGCAATTCTCCTAAATCTCGCTAGCTCTTCACATCTTTCTCGTGTTTTGGCTGTCGTCATTCATTGCGTCATTTATATTACTCATTTGCGACACTTTCGCAATGTTGTCGTTATTGAACTCATGAGGTATTGTGGTTGCGATATTCTTATCCTACAAGCTCTACCTCTAGTAATATTTGAACCTGTGATGTTCAATTCAGATATATTTCATCTCCAGTTCATCCGAACGAGAAACTCATGTATAACTTTAGTAATCTTTGAACCTGTGATGTTCAATTATGATATATTTCGTCTCCAGCTTCATCCGAACGAAAACCTGTGTCTAAGTTTAGTAATCTTTGAACTCGTGATGTTCAATTATGATATATTTCGTCTCCAGTTCATCCGAAAGAGAAACTCAGCTCTACCGCTAGTAATATTTGAACCTGTGATGTTCAATTCAGATATATTTTGTCTCCAGTTCATCCGAACGAGAAACTCAGGTATAACTTTAGTAATCTTGGAACCTGTGATGTTCAATTATGATATATTTGTCTCCAGTTCATCTGAACGAGAAACACAGGTCTAACTTTAGTAATCTTTGAACCTGTGATGTTCAATTATGATGTATTTCGTCTCCAGTTCATCCGAAAGAGAAACTCAGCTTTACCTCTAGTAATCTTTTATCCTGTGATGTTCAATTCGGATTTATTTCGTCCCCAGTTCATCCGAAAGAGAAACTCAGCTCTACCTCTAGTAATATTTGAACCTGTGATGTTCAATTCAGATATATTTCGTCACCCAGATTCACCCGAACGAGAAACTCGAGTCTAACTTTAGTAATCTATGAACCTGTGATGTTCAATTATGATATATTTCGTCTCCAGTGCACCCGAACGAGAAACTCAGGTCTAACTTTCGTAATCTTTGAACCTGTGATGTTCAATTATGATATATTTCGACTCCAGTTCATCCGAAAGAGAAACTCAGCTCTACCTCTAGTAATATTTGAACCTGTGATGTTCAATTCAGATATATTTCATCTCCAGTTCATCCGAACGAGAAACTCAGGTATAACTTTAGTAATCTTTGAACCTGTAATGTTCAATTATGATATATTTCGTCTCCAGTTCATCCGAACGAGAAACCCAGGTCTAACTTTAGTAATCTTTGAACCTGTGATGTTCAATTATGATATATTTTGTCTCCAGCTCATCCGAAAGAGAAACTCTGCTCTACCGCTAGTAATATTTGAACCTGTGATGTTCAATTCAGATATATTTCGTCTCCAGTTCATCCGAACGAGAAACTCAGGTATAACTTTAGTAATCTTTGAACCTGTGATGTTCAATTATAATATATTTTGTCTCCAGTTCATCCGAACGAGAAACTCAGGTATAAATTTAGTAATCTTTGAACCTGTGATGTTCAATTATGATGTAAATTGTCTCCAGTTCATCCGAAAGAGAAACTCAGCTCTACCTCAAGTAATCTTTGAACCCGTGATGTTCAATTATGATATATTTCGGCTCCAGTTCATCCGAAAGAGAAACTCAGCTCTACCTCTAGTAATATTTGAACCTGTGACGTTCAATTCAGATATATTTCTTCTCCAGTTCATCCGAATGAGAAACTCAGGTATAACTTTAGTAATCTTTGAACTGTGATGTTCAATTATGATGTATTTTGTCTCCAGTTCATCCGAAAGAGAAACTCAGCTCTACCTCAAGTAATCTTTGAACCCGTGATGTTCAATTATGATATATTTCGGCTCCAGTTCATCCGAAAGAGAAACTCAGCTCTACCTCTAGTAATATTTGAACCTGTGATGTAGGATTCAAATATCGCACAACATATTTTCTTAGCGTGAGAGATTCAATTATTTCCTTAACTTGCGAGATGAGCTTGCGAGATTCATTATTTTTCATAACTCGCGAGAAGGTAGCAAGACTCGCGAGAGTGTCTCGAGAGAAGGTAGCAAGACTCGCGAGAGTGTCTCGAGAGAAGGTAGCAAGACTCGCGAGAATGTCTCGAGAGAAGGTAGCGAGAGCCTGCGAAATCATTAAAGGGCTCGCGAGAATGTCTCGAGAGAAGGTAGCGAGAGCCTGCGAAATCATTAAAAGGCTCGCGAGAATATGAGCTGTATGTGAGCTGTCATCCATTATGTAAATACCTATATAAAGAGGAGAGCAGGAGAGAGAAAAGGGAGGAATAATTTTGGGAGGACACTTTTATGAGGAGAGAGATATTTTTAGAGAGAGATTTATTTTCTTTATCATCTTCTTCCCCAAATAATTAGATCTAGAGTTCTACAAAATATCCATTAATGGAGATTGTAAATCTAATTCTTATGTAACCTCAAAAATCATAGTGAAGAATCGTGGATGTAGATCACATTGATCGAACCACGTAAAAAATCTTATGTGTCTATTTAAATTTCTAGCACTTATATTTGAAACTTAGATGATTAATATGATTTAGATCTACGAAATTGAGTAAGGGGTGTAGTGTGGAAATCTCGCAACTACATATGCGCTAGAAACAGGACGAACGAATAAAACTGGATAGATCAAGAAAATAAAGAGAAATTGGTTACTATCGGTGTAGGATTCCATTGGACTTAAAAAGTCTTAAAGGACGAAATAGGAAGTTTCAGTGAAATATTATCATTTTCAGACAACTAGTATCATTAATGAGTGGAAGAAATCCAAAGAGATAGAGGTATTGAAGAACAGAGAGAAGAAAGATATCGATGCTTGTTCGAAACAACACCACCGTGCAAGATTGAAAGGATTCACGTCGGCAATAGTTGAAGAGGAAAAATCTACTCCCCAGCTCATTTATTTTCTTTTTGAAAATTTTTAGATCTGATTTCAAGAAATTTTGAAAAAATCTTTATATCATTCAACAAAAGTCTAATTTCCTTTTCAAAACTGTGATTCAAAACAAGATTTAATTACAAATTTGCAATTTATAAAACTCGTTTTACAAATCCAATTCCCTGAATCTAAGACTGATTTGGGATTTTCCATATCAATCAGCGAGAGCTCTAACCATCTCCTTGATTATTTGATGTTACAGCAAAGGTTGAACTAAATCTCACTCTCGTCAATGATAAATGGGAAGGAATTAGGAATGTTGCTGCTTCTTGAGCAATAGGTGGTTTGATTAGTGATAAATGAAGAGGTGAATTACATCCAACGAGAAAGCTAGCAGACAAAAAATCGATAACCACCGCCAATCTCTATCAACTTGAATTAGCGAAGAAAAGCAGCGAAACTCAGTTGATAACAAAATCAGCAAAGCATACAGCGGCGAATCAATCTCAGTCAGTCGACTATTATGTAAAGGAAGACATCTCACAGAAGGTGAAAGAAGTATCCTCAACAAACAAGGAAGGAGCAAACAAGCGAGAAGGGATACGAAGAAGGCAGCGCCATCAGCAGCTTCCTTAAATGTATTTTGCAGATCAGCAACTTAGGTGACAAAGATACCACGAGTTGTTATCAGCAGATTCGCAGGATTGACTTGTTAATGGCGAAGGAGTTATCATGATAGCGTGAAAAAGAAGAGCACGCGCAAGTTGTCTGTTACTATCTTGTAATTGCAGACTATCTTGTCTGTTGCCTCTTTTTCCTAATCGACTACTCGCAACAAATTTTGTCACTAACTTCAGCAAAGCAACCAAAGAAGCTGCGAGCAACGCAACCAAAGTAAGAGAAAGAGTTAACCTGACCAACAATCTCGTCAGAGTACAACAGTTGATCAACTCATAAGAGCAAGATGATGTCTCATCACTGAAACTCATGAAGATGGTATCTTCATCATCTAAAAAATGAATCATTTCGAAACGAGTCATAATCCAGAAAATCAAGAAGAGGATGTAAGGAGATTTTCCAAAGTACCTCAAAGTATCAATCCCTGACGATGATGTTCATAGTAAAGGATGTAAGGCTACCAGTTGACAACATCATGAGAGTAAAGAAGTTTACAGCAGAAAATTTACTTCGTCAAGCAAACAGAATATAAAGAAGCAAGCAGAAAGTAAAGAAAAACATACTTCATCAACTGCCTACTTCGTCAGACCTCCCAGCGAAGTAGTTTGTTCTCTTCGCAAACATATTCCAGCGAAGACAGCAACTCAGGAGGGGAAGAAGAAAAGATGATGAGGAAGAGTATAAAAGACATTAAGATGAGAATAACATATGCGGATCTCGCTATTTATATGAAAACAAAAGCCAGCAGAGATGGTTAGAATTGGAGCAAGCAAAACTGAGGTCATAAATTCGGATTCGCACACAAACAAAATTTTAGCATATTTTTGGATTAACAAGGTAGAGCATAAGATCTAATTTCAGCATAGTGCATCAATTTCGCAAAAGGTATTCTGCCCAGTTGGTTCAAGAGGGAGACTACAAGCATGCGGTCGCAAGATCGAGTCCCATTCCACCAAATTTTTCACGTGATTTTTTCGCGCATTTTTACTCAAAGCTGAGCACAGAATTTTTGCCACAGTATTATTCCCTTCGCAGATGATATACGCCTACTTCATATAAATGTTTACTTCACACAAATTTCTGTCACGAGAAGTCATCTTTGTAAATACTTGCGAGAACAAGAAGAAGAGAACTTTGCCAAGCCCAGTTCGCTAAGAGAAAGCCAAATTTCAATAAATATTTCGCAGAAGCAAGGAAAAGCGTTGACGATTATTTCGCAAGAGAGGGTTAGCACATATGGTACTGAGAGAGAATATGCAAAAGGCAAGTCAAGGGTTCAAATCTCATTTCTCGCAATTCTTTTTGCTGCGAGATAATTATATTTTATGCGACGTTCATACATTTCAAGGATGCTAGCTTCGCAAGCAAATTATATACTTCGCAAGAGACAACAACTGGAAACCACAAAAGTTAAATATGAGAATGAAAGAATGAATGAAAGAATGAAAACATGCGAAAATATCGCACAAAAATGACTAGAGATTATCAAAGATCAGCGAAATTACAAAAGAGCTTATATGCAGAAGAATCAACAAAATAATCAGATAGAGGCAAACCTACTATGACGAAATCAGAATTTCGCGAGAGGCAAAAGTACCTAAAGTGCGTCGTAGTAGGGGGTACCTATTGCATATGAAGAAGAATCAATAAAATAACCGAATGGGACGAACCTTTATGGCGTACACCCTAGTTCGCGAATAACATTTCGTAAGAGGCAAATGTAAGACCTAAAGTGCGTCATATAAGGGGGTATCTCTCGACATGGCTCAGGGGGAAGGTTACACCGCTCCCGAAGCCTGAGTCATGGAAATTTGGGGCCCATGAAAGCCTATCCGGAAGAGGTACCTTGGATTCCCAACTATATATGTAGGTTATACCCTGGTTGGGCGACCGAGGGTCTCTTCCAAGGAGTCAGTGTATGCTCAAGGCGCCGAGGTACACGGTTGAGCCAGAGTGCCCGGGATGGATGAACCTACCCTGGCCATTCTTGGCAAGTCTTGGCATATGTTGCACTCGCCCAAGAAAACTCCACTTAGGTGCGCAGTCTCGTAACCATAAACCCTATAGGTATAAGGGATAAGAGGCTGCGAAAACAACCGGTTGTTGTTAAGACCGAATGGGAGGAGCTAGTCTTGTATGGCCGATGTTTCGCCTCCTTGAAGGGGCAACCAGGGAGAAGATAAGGGCGACGCTTTCCATTAGGGGAAGTGTCAAAACATACGCAAATGTCATGAGGCTTTGTTTTCGCAAGGAGACTTAGGCTTGTCATATTTGTGCAATGATCCCGCAGAGGCAATAATACTAACGCGAGGGTAAGACGAGATCAATGGGTCTTTACACGAAAATGTACGGACGCCTCTGCGATTTCGTCGCAAGACGGCAATGTCATGGGGCTTTATGTTCGCAAGGATATCTAGGCCTGTCATATTGTCGCAACTAAAACATCCTGCAGAGGCAAAAATACTTGGAAAATGATAAGGCAAGATCAATGGGTCTTTACATGCAAGTGTAAAGACGTCCTGCGATTTTGTCGCGATGAAAGGTGGCAGGGGAAGACCTCTAATTAGGGAGGTCTAACTTGGAAGACCACGCAAAAATGATAAGGCAAGATCAATGGGTCATTACGTGAAAATGTAAAGACGTCCCGCGATCTTGTCGCAATGATAAAATTCAACGTAAAGCAATGAAGAGATTATACTATCGCATGAGCACAACGCAAAGATGGAGGAAAGATAAGAATGAAGAAATAACTCACTCATTCAACACTTTTTCAACGATTCTACCTTCGTAGATAAAGAACAGAGGCAACAATGGATTACCGAAAAAACATTTTATGTTCTTTATTTTCTCGGTAGAATCATTTCCAAAGAAGATGTTTACCAATGAACAACAAGAATCCTCACCAAAAATGGAATAATGACTTCGCATGAACAGAGGCAATACTTCTTATATTTCAAGGATTAATATTTCTTATCCACTTCGCAAAATTTCGAACTTCAAGAAAAGAATAGAGCATAGCATGAGGCAAAGAACATGGAGCGGGAGTTTCGCATGATGGATTCACAATACTTCTTATATTTAGAGGATTAAGTACTTCTTATACTTCTCAAAGGATACTTCATATTTCTTATATATTTCGAGGATTAAGTACTTCTTATACTTCTTCAAAGATACTTCATACTTCGCATACTTCAAGAGATGATACTTCTTATTTATTTCGCAAAGCTTCTAACTTCGCAAAAGAATAGAGGCAAGTACGTACTTTTCAAGTCCAGTATTCTTTCGCTCATTCCTTCATCAACAAAGATCAAAGATTACTACAACAACAGATTTTTCCTTAAAGATCGCTCTTCAAGCAATATTCAAGGAAAAAGAGGCAAGATGTAGGATTCAAATATCGCACAACATATTTTCTTAGCGTGAGAGATTCAATTATTTCCTTAACTTGCGAGATGAGCTTGCGAGATTCATTATTTTTCATAACTCGCGAGAAGGTAGCAAGACTCGCGAGAGTGTCTCGAGAGAAGGTAGCAAGACTCGCGAGAGTGTCTCGAGAGAAGGTAGCAAGACTCGCGAGAATGTCTCGAGAGAAGGTAGCGAGAGCTGCGAAATCATTAAAGGGCTCGCGAGAATGTCTCGAGAGAAGGTAGCGAGAGCCTCGAAATCATTAAAAGGCTCGCGAGAATATGAGCTGTATGTGAGCTGTCATCCATTATGTAAATACCTATATAAAGAGGAGAGCAGGAGAGAGAAAAGGGAGGAATAATTTTGGGAGGACACTTTTATGAGGAGAGAGATATTTTTAGAGAGAGATTTATTTTCTTTATCATCTTCTTCCCCAAATAATTAGATCTAGAGTTCTACAAAATATCCATTAATGGAGATTGTAAATCTAATTCTTATGTAACCTCAAAAATCATAGTGAAGAATCGTGGATGTAGATCACATTGATCGAACCACGTAAAAAATCTTATGTGTCTATTTAAATTTCTAGCACTTATATTTGAAACTTAGATGATTAATATGATTTAGATCTACGAAATTGAGTAAGGGGTGTAGTGTGGGATTTCCTGCAACTACATATGCGCTAGAAACAGGGACGAACGAATAAAACTGGATAGATCGAAGAAAATAAAGAGAAATTGGTTACTATCGGTGTAGGATTCCATTGGACTTAAAAAGTCTTAAAGGACGAAATAGGAAGTTTCAGTGAAATATTATCATTTTCAGACAACTAGTATCATTAATGAGTGGAAGAAATCCAAAGAGATAGAGGTATTGAAGAACAGAGAGAAGAAAGATATCGATGCTTGTTCGAAACAACACCACCGTGCAAGATTGAAAGGATTCACGTCGGCAATAGTTGAAGAGGAAAAATCTACTCCCCAGCTCATTTATTTTCTTTTTGAAAATTTTTAGATCTGATTTCAAGAAATTTTGAAAAAATCTTTATATCATTCAACAAAAGTCTAATTTCCTTTTCAAAACTGTGATTCAAAAAGAGAAACCCAGGTCTAACTTTAGTAATCTTTGAACCTGTGATGTTCAATTATGATATATTTCGTCTCCAGTTCATCCGAACGAGAAGCCCAGGTCTAACTTTAGTAATCTTTGAACCTGTGATCTTCAATTCTGATTTATTTCGTCTCCAGTTCATCCGAAAGAGAAACTCATTTCTACCCCTAGTAATATTTGAACTGTGATGTTCAATTCGAGATATATTTCGTCTCCGAGTTCACCCGAACGAGAAACTCATGTATAACTTTAGTAATCTATGAACCCGTGATGTTCAATTATGATATATTTCGTCTCCAGTTCATCCGAACGAGAAACTCAGGTATAACTTTAGTAATTTTTGAACCTGTGATGTTCAATTATGATGTATTTCGTCTCCAGTTCATCCGAAAGAGAAACTCAGCTCTACCTCTAGTAATCTTTGAACCTGTGATGTTCAATTATGATGTATTTCGTCTCCAGTTAATCCGAAAGAGAAACTCAGATCTACCTCTAGTAATCTTTTAACCTATGATGTTCAATTCTGATTTATTTCGTCTCCAGTTCATCCGAAAGAGAAACTCATCTCTACCTCTAGTAATATTTGAACCTGTGATGTTCAATTCAGATATATTTCGTCTCCAGTTCACCCGAACGAGAAACTCATGTCTAAATTTAGTAATCTATGAACCTGTAATGTTCAATTATGATATATTTCGTCTCCAGTTCACCCGAACGAGAAACTCAGGTCTAACTTTAGTAATCGTTGAACCTGTGATCTTCAATTATGATTTATTTCGTCTCAGTTCATCCGAAAGAGAAACTCACTCTACCTCTAGTAATATTTGAACCTGTGATGTTCAATTCAGATATATTTCGTCTCCAGTTCACCCGAACGAGAAACTCATGTCTAACTTTAGTAATCTATAAACCCGTGATGTTCAATTATGATATATTTCGTCTCCAGTTCATCCGAACGAGAAACTTAGGTATAACTTTATTAATCTTTGAACCTGTGATGTTCAATTATGATGTATTTCGTCTCCAGTTCATCCGAAAGAGAAACTCAGCTCTACCTCTAGTAATCTTTGAACCTGTGATGTTCAATTATGATGTATTTCGTCTCAGCCATCCGAAAGAGAAACTCAGCTCTACCTCTAGTAATCTTTGAACCTGTGATGTTCAATTATGATATATTTCGTCCCCAGTTCATCCGAACGAGAAACCCTGGTCTAACTTTAGTAATCCATGAACCTGTGATGTTCAATTATGATATATTTCGTCTCCAGTTCATCCGAAAGAGAAACTCAGCTCTACATCTAGTAATATTTGAACCTGTGATGTTCAATTCAGATATATTTCGTCTCTAGTTCATCCGAACGAAACTCGTATAACTTTAGTAATCTTGGAACCTGTGATGTTCAATTATGATATATTTTGTCTCCAGTTCATCTGAACGAGAAACAGAGGTCTAACTTTAGTAATCTTTGAACCTATGATGTTCAATTATGATGTATTTCATCTCCAGTTCATCCGAAAGAGAAACTCATCTTTACCTATAGTAATCTTTTAACCTATGATGTTCAATTCTGATTTATTTCGTCTCCAGTTCATCCGAAAGAGAAACTCAGCTCTACCTCTAGTAATCTTTTAACCTGTGATGTTCAATTCTGATTTATTTCGTCTCCAGTTCATCCGAAAGAGAAACTCAGCTCTACCTCTAGTAATATTTTAACCTGTGATGTTCAATTCAGATATATTTCGTCTCCAGTTCACCCGAACGAGAAACTCAGGTCTAACTTTAGTAATCTATGAACCTGTGATGTTCAATTATGATATATTTCGTCTCCAGTTCACCCGAACGAGAAACTCAGGTCTAACATTAGTAATCTTTGAACCTGTGATGTTCAATTATGATATATTTCGGCTCCAGTTCATCCAAAAGAGAAACTCAACTCTACCTCTAGTAATATTTGAACCTGTGATGTTTAATTATGATATATTTCATCACCAGTTCATCCGAACGAGAAACTCAGGTATAACTTTAGTAATATTTGAACCTGTGATGTTCAATTATGATATATTTTGTCTCTAGTTCATCTGAACGAGAAACTCAGGTATAACTTTAGTAATCTTTGAACCTGTGATGTTCAATTATGATATATTTCGTCCCCAGTTCATCCGAACGAGAAACCCAGGTCTAACTTTAGTAATCCATGAACCTGTGATGTTCAATTATGATATATTTCATCTCCGTTCATCCGAAAGAGAAACTCAAATCTACATCTAGTAATATTTGAACTCGTGATGTTCAATTCGTATATATTTCGTCTCCAGTTCATCCGAACGAGAAACTCATGTATAACTTTAGTAATCTTGGAACCTGTGATGTTCAATTATGATATATTTTGTCTCCAGTTCATCCGAACGAGAAACAGAGGTCTAACTTTAGTAATCTTTGAACCTGTGATGTTCAATTATGATGTATTTCGTCTCCAGTTCATCCGAAAGAGAAACTCAGCTTTACCTCTAGTAATCTTTTAACCTATGATGTTCAATTCTGATTTATTTCGTCTCCAGTTCATCCGAAAGAGAAACTCAGCTGTACCTCTAGTAATATTTGAACCTGTGATGTTCAATTCAGATATATTTCGTCTCCAGCCACCCGAACGAGAAACTCATGTCTAACTTTAGTAATCTATGAACTCCGTGATGTTCAATTATGATATATTTCGTCTCCAAAGGCACCCGAACGAGAAACTAAAGTCTAACTTTATTAATCTTTGAACCTGTGATGTTCAATTATGATATATTTCGACTCTAGTTCATCCGAAAGAGAAACTCAGCTCTACCTCTAGTAATATTTGAACTCGTGATGTTCAATTCGGGATATATTTCGTCTCCAGTTCACTCGAACGAGAAACTCGTATAACTTTAGTAATCTTTGAACCCGTGATGTTCAATTATGATATATTTCGTCCAGTTCATCCGAACGAAAGCCCAGTCTAACTTTAGTAATCTTTGAACTGTGATCTTCAATTTCGATTTATTTCGTCTCCAGCCATCCGAAAGAGAAACTCAGCTCTACCCCTAGTAATATTTGAACTCAGATGTTCAATTCGGATATATTTCGTCTCGCTTCCCGAACGAGAAACTCATGTATAACTTTAGTAATCTATGAACCCGTGATGTTCAATTATGATATATTTCGTCTCCAGCTTCATCCGAACGAGAAACTCGTATAACTTTAGTAATCTTTGAACCCGTGATGTTCAATTATGATGTATTTCGTCTCCGTTCATCCGAAAGAGAAACTCAGCTCTACCTCTAGTAATCTTTGAACCTGTGATGTTCAATTATGATGTATTTCGTCTCCAGTTAATCCGAAAGAGAAACTCAGATCTACCTCTAGTAATCTTTTAACCTATAATGTTCAATTCTGATTTATTTCGTCTACAGTTCATCCGAAAGAGAAACTCATCTCTACCTCTAGTCATATTTGAACCTGTGATGTTCAATTCAGATATATTTCGTCTCCAGTTCACCCGAACGAGAAACTCATGTCTAAATTTAGTAATCTATGAACCTGTAATGTTCAATTATGATATATTTCGTCTCCAGTTCACCCGAACGAGAAACTCATGTCTAACTTTAGTAATCGTTGAACCTGTGATCTTCAATTATGATTTATTTCGTCTCCAAGTTCATCCGAAAGAGAAACTCAGCTCTACCCTTAGTAATATTTGAACCTGTGATGTTCAATTCAGATATATTTCGTCTCCAGTTCACCCGAACGAGAAACTCAGGTCTAACTTTAGTAATCTATGAACCCGTGATGTTCAATTATGATATCTTTCGTCTCCAGTTCATCCGAACGAGAAACTTAGGTATAACTTTATTAATCTTTGAACCTGTGATGTTCAATTATGATGTATTTCGTCTCCAGTTCATCCGAAAGAGAAACTCAGCTCTACCTCTAGTAATCTTTGAACCTGTGATGTTCAATTATGATGTATTTCGTCTCCAGTTCATCCGAACGAGAAACTCAGCTCTACCTCTAGTAATCTTTGAACCTATGATGTTCAATTATGATATATTTCGTCCCCAGTTCATCCGAACGAGAAACCTGGTCTAACTTTAGTAATCCATGAACTTTGTGATGTTCAATTATGATATATTTCAGTCTCCAGCTTCATCCGAAAGAGAAACTCAGCTCTACATCTAGTAATATTTGAACCTGTGATGTTCAATTCAGATATATTTCGTCTCCAGTTCATCCGAACGAGAAACTCAGGTATAACTTTAGTAATCTTGGAACCTGTGATGTTTAATTATGATATATTTTGTCTCCAGTTCATCTGAACGAGAAACAGAGGTCTAACTTTAGTAATCTTTGAACCTGTGATGTTCAATTATGATGTATTTCATCTCCAGTTCATCCGAAAGAGAAACTCAGCTTTACCTATAGTAATCTTTTAACCTATGATGTTCAATTCTGATTTATTTCGTCTCCAGTTCATCCGAAAGAGAAACTCATCTCTACCTCTAGTCATATTTGAACCTGTGATGTTCAATTCAGATATATTTCGTCTCCAGTTCACCCGAACGAGAAACTCATGTCTAACTTTAGTAATCTATGAACCTGTGATGTTCAATTATGATATATTTCGTCTCCAGTTCATCCGAACGAGAAACTTAGGTATAACTTTATTAATCTTTGAACCTGTGATGTTCAATTATGATGTATTTCGTCTCTAGTTCATCCGAAAGAGAAACTCAGCTCTACCTCTAGTAATCTTTGAACCTGTGATGTTCAATTATGATGTATTTCGTCTCCAGTTCATCCGAAAGAGAAACTCAGCTCTACCTCTAGTAATATTTGAACCTATGATGTTCAATTATGATATATTTCGTCCCCAGTTCATCCGAACGAGAAACCCTGGTCTAACTTTAGTAATCCATGAACCTGTGATGTTCAATTATGATATATTTCGTCTCCAGTTCATCCGAAAGAGAAACTCAGCTCTACATCTAGTAATATTTGAACCTGTGATGTTCAATTCAGATATATTTCGTCTCCATTTCACCCGAACGAGAAACTCAGGTCTAACTTTAGTAATCTATGAACCCGTGATGTTCAATTATGATATATTTCGTCTCCAGTTCATCCGAACGAGAAACTTAGGTATAACTTTATTAATCTTTGAACCTGTGATGTTCAATTATGATGTATTTCGTCTCCAGTTCATCCGAAAGAGAAACTCAGCTCTACCTCTAGTAATCTTTGAACCTGTGATGTTCAATTATGATGTATTTCGTCTCCAGTTCATCCGAAAGAGAAACTCAGCTCTACCTCTAGTAATCTTTGAACCTATGATGTTCAATTATGATATATTTCGTCCCCAATTCATCCGAACGAGAAACCCTGGTCTAACTTTAGTAATCCATGAACCTGTGATGTTCAATTATGATATATTTCGTCTCCAGTTCATCCGAAAGAGAAACTCAGCTCTACATCTAGTAATATTTGAACCTGTGATGTTCAATTCAGATATATTTCGTCTCCAGTTCATCCGAACGAGAAACTCAGGTATAACTTTAGTAATCTTGGAACCTGTGATGTTTAATTATGATATATTTTGTCTCCAGTTCATCTGAACGAGAAACAGAGGTCTAACTTTAGTAATCTTTGAACCTGTGATGTTCAATTATGATGTATTTCATCTCCCGGTTCATCCGAAAGAGAAACTCACTTTACCTATAGTAATCTTTTAACCCATGATGTTCAATTCTGATTTATTTCGTCTCCAGTTCATACGAAAGAGAAACTCAGCTCTACCTCTAGTAATATTTGAACCTGTGATGTTCAATTCAGATATATTTCGTCTCCAGTTCACCCGAACGAGAAACTCATGTCTAACTTTAGTAATCTATGAACCTGTGATGATCAATTATGATATATTTCGTCTCCAGTGCACCTGAACGAGAAACTAAGGTCTAACTTTCGTAATATTTGAACCTGTGATGTTCAATTATGATATATTTCGACTCTAGTTCATCCGAAAGAGAAACTCAGCTCTACCTCTAGTAATATTTGAACCTGTGATGTTCAATTCAGATATATTTCGTCTCCAGTTCATCCGAACGAGAAACTCAGGTATAACTTTAGTAATCTTTGAACCTGTGATGTTCAATTATGATATATTTCGTCTCCAGTTCATCCGAACGAGAAACTCAGGTATAACTTTAGTAATCTTTGAACCTGTGATCTTCAATTATGATTTATTTCGTCTCCAGTTCATCCGAAAGAGAAACTCAGCTCTACCTCTAGTAATCTTTGAACCTGTGATGTTCAATTATGATATATTTCGTCTCCAATTCATCCGAAAGAGAAACTCAGCTCTACCCCTAGTAATATTTGAACCTGTGATGTTCAATTCAGATATATTTCGTCTCCAGTTCACCCGAATGAGAAACTCATGTATAACTTTAGTAATCTATGAACCCGTGATGTTCAATTATGATATATTTCGTCTCCAGTTCATCCGAACGAGAAACTCAGGTATAACTTTAGTAATCTTTGAACCTGTGATGTTCAATTATGATGTATTTCGTCTCCAGTTCATCCGAAAGAGAAACTCAGCTCTACCTCTAGTAATCTTTGAACCTGTGATGTTCAATTATGATGTATTTCGTCTCCAGTTCATCCGAAAGAGAAACTCAGTTCTACCTCTAGTAATCTTTTAACCTATGATGTTCAATTATGATTTATTTCGTCTCCAGTTCATCCGAAAGAGAAACTCATCTCTACCTCTAGTAATATTTGAACCTGTGATGTTCAATTCAGATATATTTCGTCTCCACTTCACCCGAACGAGAAACTCATGTCTAAATTTAGTAATCTATGAAACTGTAATGTTCAATTATGATATATTTCGTCTCCAGTTCACCCGAACGAGAAACTCAGGTCTAACTTTAGTAATCGTTGAACCTGTGATCTTCAATTATGATTTATTTCGTCTCCAGTTCATCCGAAAGAGAAACTCAGCTCTACCCTTAGTAATATTTGAACCTGTGATGTTCAATTATGATATATTTCGTCTCCAGTTCACCCGAACGAGAAACTCAGGTCTAACTTTAGTAATCTATGAACCCGTGATGTTCAATTATGATATATTTCGTCTCCAGTTCATCCGAACGAGAAACTTAGGTATAACTTTATTAATCTTTGAACCTGTGATGTTCAATTATGATGTATTTCGTCTCCAGTTCATCCGAAAGAGAAACTCAGCTCTACCTCTAGTAATCTTTGAACCTGTGATGTTCAATTATGATGTATTTCGTCTCTAGTTCATCCGAAAGAGAAACTCAGCTCTACCTCTAGTAATCTTTGAACCTATGATGTTCAATTATGATATATTTCGTCCCCAGTTCATCCGAACGAGAAACCCTGGTCTAACTTTAGTAATCCATGAACCTGTGATGTTCAATTATGATATATTTCGTCTCCAGTTCATCCGAAAGAGAAACTCAGCTCTACATCTAGTAATATTTGAACCTGTGATGTTCAATCAGATATATTTCGTCTCCAGTTCATCCGAACGAGAAACTCGGTATAACTTTAGTAATCTTGGAACTGTGATGTTTAATTATGATATATTTTGTCTCCAGTTCATCTGAACGAGAAACAGAGGTCTAACTTTAGTAATCTTTGAACCTGTGATGTTCAATTATGATGTATTTCATCTCCAGTTCATCCGAAAGAGAAACTCAGCTTTACCTATAGTAATCTTTTAACCTATGATGTTCAATTATGATTAATTTCGTCTCCGAGTTCATACGAAAGAGAAACTCACTCTACCTCTAGTAATATTTGAACTTGTGATGTTCAATTCGGATATATTTCGTCTCAGTTCACCCCGAACGAGAAACTCATGTCTAAATTTAGTAATCTATGAACCCGTGATGTTCAATTATGATATATTTCGTCTCCAGATTCACCCGCAACGAGAAACTAAAGTCTAACTTTAGTAATCGTTGAACCTGTGATCTTCAATTATGATTTATTTCGTCTCCAGTTCATCCGAAAGAGAAACTCAGCTCTACCTCTAGTAATATTTGAACCTGTGATGTTCAATTCAGATATATTTCGTCTCCAGTTCACCCGAACGAGAAACTCAGGTATAACTTTAGTAATCTTTGAACCTGTGATGTTCAATTATGATATATTTCGTCTCCAGTTCATCCGAACGAGAAGCCCAGGTCTAACTTTAGTAATCTTTGAACCTGTGATCTTCAATTCTGATTTATTTCGTCTCCAGTTCATCCGAAAGAGAAACTCAGCTCTACCCCTAGTAATATTTGAACCTGTGATGTTCAATTCAGATATATTTCGTCTCCAGTTCACCTGAACGAGAAACTCATGTATAACTTTAGTAATCTATGAACCCGTGATGTTCAATTATGATATATTTCGTCTCCAGTTCATCCGAACGAGAAACTCAGGTATAACTTTAGTAATCTTTGAACCTGTGATGTTCAATTATGATGTATTTCGTCTCCAGTTCATCCGAAAGAGAAACTCAGCTCTACCTCTAGTAATCTTTGAACCTGTGATGTTCAATTATGATGTATTTCGTCTCCAGTTAATCCGAAAGAGAAACTCAGATCTACCTCTAGTAATCTTTTAACCTATGATGTTCAATTCTGATTTATTTCGTCTCCAGTTCATCCGAAAGAGAAACTCATCTCTACCTCTAGTAATATTTGAACCTGTGATGTTCAATTCAGATATATTTCGTCTCCACCACGAACGAGAAACTCATGTCTAAATTTAGTAATCTATGAACCTGTAATGTTCAATTATGATATATTTCGTCTCCAGTTCACCCGAACGAGAAACTCAGGTCTAACTTTAGTAATCGTTGAACCTGTGATCTTCAATTATGATTTATTTCGTCTCCAGTTCATCCGAAAGAGAAACTCAGCTCTACCCTTAGTAATATTTGAACCTGTGATGTTCAATTCAGATATATTTCGTCTCAAGTTCACCCGAACGAGAAACTCAGGTCTAACTTTAGTAATCTATGAACCCGTGATGTTCAATTATGATATATTTCGTCTCCAGTTCATCCGAACGAGAAACTTAGGTATAACTTTATTAATCTTTGAACCTTGTGATGTTCAATTATGATGTATTTCGTTTCCAATTCATCCGAAAGAGAAACTCAGCTCTACCTCTAGTAATCTTTGAACTGTGATGTTCAATTATGATGTATTTCGTCTCCAGTTCATCCGAAAGAGAAACTCAGCTCTACCTCTAGTAATCTTTGAACCTATGATGTTCAATTATGATATATTTCGTCCCCAGTTCATCCGAACGAGAAACCTGGTATAACTTTAGTAATCCATGAACTGTGATGTTCAATTATGATATATTTCGTCTCCAGTTCATCCGAAAGAGAAACTCGCCTCTACATCTAGTAATATTTGAACTGTGATGTTCAATTGAGATATATTTCGTCTCCAGTTCATCCGAACGAGAAACTCAGGTATAACTTTAGTAATCTTGGAACTGTGATGTTCAATTATGATATATTTTGTCTCCAGTTCATCTGAACGAGAAACAGAGGTCTAACTTTAGTAATCTTTGAACTTTGTGATGTTCAATTATGATGTATTTCATCTCCAGTTCATCCGAAAGAGAAACTCAGCTTTACCTATAGTAATCTTTTAACCTATGATGTTCAATTCTGATTTATTTCGTCTCCAGTTCATACGAAAGAGAAACTCAGCTCTACCTCTAGTAATATTTGAACCTGTGATGTTCAATTCAGATATATTTCGTCTCCAGTTCACCCGAACGAGAAACTCATGTCTAAATTTAGTAATCTATGAACCTGTGATGTTCAATTATGATATATTTCGTCTCCAGTTCACCCGAACGAGAAACTAAGGTCTAACTTTAGTAATCTTTGAACCTGTGATCTTCAATTATGATTTATTTCGACTCTAGTTCATCCGAAAGAGAAACTCAGCTCTACCTCTAGTAATATTTGAACCTGTGATGTTCAATTCAGATATATTTCGTATCCAGTTCACCCGAACGAGAAACTCAGGTATAACTTTAGTAATCTTTGAACCTATGATGTTCAATTATGATATATTTCGTCTCCAGTTCATCCGAACGAGAAACCCAGGTCTAACTTTAGTAATCTTTGAACCTGTGATCTTCAATTCTGATTTATTTCGTCTCCAGTTCATCCGAAAGAGAAACTCAGCTCTACCCCTAGTAATATTTGAACCTGTGATGTTCAATTCAGATATATTTCGTCTCCAGTTCACCCGAACGAGAAACTCATGTATAACTTTAGTAATCTATGAACCCGTGATGTTCAATTATGATATATTTTATCTCAGTTCATCCGAACGAGAAACTCAGTATAACTTTAGTAATCTTTGAACTGTGATGTTCAATTATGATGTATTTCGTCTCCAGTTCATCCGAAAGAGAAACTCAGCTCTACCTCTAGTAATCTTTGAATCTGTGATGTTCAATTATGATGTATTTCGTCTCCAGTTAATCCGAAAGAGAAACTCAGCCTCTACCTCTAGTAATCTTTTAACCTATGATGTTCAATTCGATTTATTTCGTCTCCACCATCCGAAAGAGAAACTCATCTCTACCTCTAGTAATATTTGAACCTGTGATGTTCAATTCTTATATTTCGTCTCGATTCCCGAACGAGAAACTCATGTCTAAATTTAGTAATCTATGAAACGTAATGTTCAATTATGATATATTTCGTCTCCAGTTCACCCGAACGAGAAACTCAGTCTAACTTTAGTAATCGTTGAACTGTGATCTTCAATTATGATTTATTTCGTCTCCAGTTCATCCGAAAGAGAAACTCAACTCTACCCTTAATAATATTTGAACTGTGATGTTCAATTCGATATATTTCGTCTACCCAACGAAAACTCGTGTCTAACTTTAGTAATCTATGAACCCGTGATGTTCAATTATGATATATTTCGTCTCCAGTTCATCCGAACGAGAAACTTAGGTATAACTTTATTAATCTTTGAACCTGTGATGTTCAATTATGATGTATTTCGTCTCCAGTTCATCCGAAAGAGAAACTCAAATTTCTACCTCTAGTAATCTTTGAACCTCGATGTTCAATTATGATGTATTTCTTCTCCAGCTTCATCCGAAAGAGAAACTCAGTCTACCTCTAGTAATCTTTGAACCTGTGATGTTAAATTATGATATATTTCGTCTCCAGTTCATCCAAAAGAGAAACTCAGCTCTACCTCTAGTAATCTTTTAACCCGTGATGTTCAATTCTGATTTATTTCGTCTCCAGTTCATCCGAAAGAGAAACTCAGCTCTACCTCTAGTAATATTTGAACCTGTGATGTTCAATTCAGATATATTTCGTATCCAGTTCACCCGAACGAGAAACTCAGGTCTAACTTTAGTAATCTATGAACCCGTGATGTTCAATTATGATATATTTCGTCTCCAGTTCACCCAAACGAGAAACTCAGGTCTAACATTAGTAATCTTTGAACCTGTGATGTTCAATTATGATATATTTCGGCTCCAGTTCATCCAAAAGAGAAACTCAACTCTACCTCTAGTAATATTTGAACCTGTGATGTTTAATTCAGATATATTTCATCGCCAGTCCATCCGAACGAGAAACTCATGTATAACTTTAGTAATTTTTGAACCTGTGATGTTCAATTATGATATATTTCGTCTACAGTTAATTCGAACGAGAAACCCAGGTCTAACTTTAGTAATCTTTGAACCTGTGATGTTCAATTATGATATATTTCGTCTCCAGTTCATCCGAAAGAGAAACTCAGCTCTACCGCTAGTAATATTTGAACCTGTGATGTTCAATTCAGATATATTTTGTCTCCAGTTCATCCGAACGAGAAACTCAGGTATAACTTTAGTAATATTTGAACCTGTGATGTTCAATTATGATATATTTTGTCTCTAGTTCATCCGAACGAGAAACTCAGGTATAACTTTAGTAATCTTTGAACCTGTGATGTTCAATTATGATATATTTCGTCTCCAGTTCATCCGAACGAGAAACCCAGGTCTAACTTTAGTAATCCATGAACCTGTGATGTTCAATTATGATATATTTCGTCTCCAGTTCATCCGAAAGAGAAACTCAGCTCTACCTCTAGTAATATTTGAACCTGTGATGTTCAATTCAGATATATTTCGTCTCCAGTTCATCCGAACGAGAAACTCAGGTATAACTTTAGTAATCTTGGAACCTGTGATGTTCAATTATGATATATTTTGTCTCCATTTCATCTGAACGAGAAACACATGTCTAACTTTAGTAATCTTTGAACCTGTGATGTTCAATTATGATGTATTTCGTCTCCAGTTCATCCGAAAGAGAAACTCAGCTTTACCTCTAGTAATCTTTTAACCCGTGATGTTCAATTCTGATTTATTTCGTCTCCAATTCATCCGAAAGAGAAACTCAGCTCTACCTCTAGTAATATTTGAACTTGTGATGTTCAATTCAGATATATTTCATCTCCAGTTCACCCGAACAAGAAACTCAGGTCTAACTTTAGTAATCTATGAACCTGTGATGTTCAATTATGATATATTTCGTCTCCAGTGCACCCGAACGAGAAACTCAGGTCTAAGTTCGTAATCTTTGAACCTGTGATGTTCAATTATGATATATTTCGACTCCAGTTCATCCGAAAGAGAAACTCAGCTCTACTTCTAGTAATATTTGAACCTGTGATGTTCAATTCAGATATATTTCGTATCCAGTTCACCCGAATGAGAAACTAAGGTATAACTTTAGTAATCTTTGAACCTGTGATGTTCAATTATGATATATTTCGTCTCCAGTTCATCCGAACGAGAAACCCAGGTCTAACTTTAGTAATCTTTGAACCTGTGATCTTCAATTCTTATTTATTTCGTCTCCAGTTCATCCGAAAGAGAAACTCAGCTCTACCCCTAGTAATATTTGAACCTGTGATGTTCAATTCAAATATATTTCGTCTCCAGTTCACCTGAACGAGAAACCCAGGTCTAACTTTAGTAATCCATGAACCTGTGATGTTCAATTATGATATATTTCGTCTCCAGTTCATCCGAAAGAGAAACTCAGCTCTACCCCTAGTAATCTATGAACCCGTGATGTTCAATTATGATATATTTCGTCTCCAGTTCATCCGAACGAGAAACTCAGGTATAACTTTAGTAATCTTTGAACCTGTGATGTTCAATTATGATGTATTTCGTCTCAAGTTCATCCGAAAGAGAACCTCAGCTCTACCTCTAGTAATCTTTGAACCTATGATGTTCAATTATGATGTATTTCGTCTCCAGTTCATCCGAAAGAGAAACTCAGCTCTACCTCTAGTAATCTTTTAACCTGTGATGTTCAATTATGATATATTTCGTCTCCAGTTCATCCGAAAGAGAAACTCAACTCTACCTCTAGTAATATTTGAACCTGTGATGTTCAATTCTGATTTATTTCGTCTCCAGTTCATCCGAAAGAGAAACTCAGCTCTACCTCTAGTAATATTTGAACTGTGATGTTCAATTCGTATATATTTCGTCTCCGGTTCACCCGAACGAAAACTCGTGTCTAACTTTAGTAATCTATGAACTGTGATGTTCAATTATGATATATTTCGTCTCCGTTCACCCGAACGAGAAACTCAGTTCTAACATTAGTAATCTTTGAACCCGTGATGTTCAATTATGATATATTTCGGCTCCGCCATCCGAAAGAGAAACTCAGCTCTACCGCTAGTAATATTTGAACATGTGATGTTCAATTCGTATATATTTCGTCTCCAGTTTCATCCGAACGAGAAACTCGTATGGTATAACTTTAGTAATCTTTGAACTGTGATGTTCAATTATGATATATTTTGTCTCCGAGTTCATCCAACGAGAAACTTCAGTATAACTTTAGTAATATTTGAACTGTGATGTTCAATTATGATGTATTTTATCTCCAGTTCATCCGAGAGAGAAACCAGGCTCTAACTTTAGTAATCTTTGAACATGTGATGTTCAATTATGATATATTTCATCTCCAGTTCATCCGAAAGAGAAACTTCGGCATAAGTTTAGTAATATTTGAACTGTGATGTTCAATTATGATATATTTTATCTCCAAATTCATCCGAACGAGAAACTCAGCTCTAACTTTAGTAATATTTGAACATGTGATGTTCAATTATGATGTATTTCGACTCCAGTTCATCCGAAAGAGAAACTCGGGTCTAACTATAGTAATCTTTGAACCTGTGATGTTCAACTCTGATATATTTCGTCTCCAGTTCATCCGAAAGAGAAACTCATGTCTAACTTTAGTAATATTTGAACTTGTGATGTTCAATTATGATATATTTCGACTCCAGTTCATCCGAACGAGAAACTCAGGTCTAACTTTAGTAATCTTTGAACCTGTGATGTTCAATTATGATATATTTCATCTCTAGTTCATCCGAACGAGAAACACATGTCTAACTTTAGTAATCTTTGAACCTTTGATGTTCAATTATGATATATTTCGTCTCTAGTTCATCCGAAATAGAAACTCAGCTCTACTTCTAGTAATCTTTGAACCTGTGATGTTCAATTATGATGTATTTCGTCTCCAGTTCATCCGAAAGAGAAACTCAGCTCTACCTCTAGTAATCTTTTAACCTGTGATGTTCAATTATGATGTATTTCGTCTCCAGTTCATCCGAAAGAGAAACCCAGCTCTACCTCTAGTAATCTTTGAACCTGTGATGTTTAATTCAGATATATTTCATCTCCAGTACATCCGAACGAGAAACTCAGGCATAACTTTAGTAATATTTGAACCTGTGATGTTCAATTATGATATATTTTATCTCCAGTTCATCCGAACGAGAAACTCAGGTATAACTTTAGTAATCTATGAACCTGTGATGTTCAATTATGATATATTTTGTCTCCAGTTCATCCGAACGAGAAACTCAGGTATAACTTTAGTAATCTTTGAACCTGTGATGTTCAATTATGATGTATTTCGTCTCCAGTTCATCCGAAAGAGAAACCCAGCTCTACCTCTAGTAATCTTTGAACCTGTGATGTTTAATTCAGATATATTTCATCTCCAGTTCATCCGAACGAGAAACTTAGGCATAACTTTAGTAATATTTGAACCTGTGATCTTCAATTATAATATATTTTATCTCCAGTTCATCTGAACGAGAAACTCAGGTATAACTTTAGTAATCTTTGAACCTGTGATGTTCAATTATGATGTATTTCGTCTCCAGTTCATCCGAAAGAGAAACCCAGCTCTACCTCTAGTAATCTTTAAACCTGTGATGTTTAATTCAGATATATTTCATCTCCAGTTCATCCGAACGAGAAACTCAGGGATAACTTTAGTAATATTTGAACCTGTGATGTTCAATTATGATATATTTTATCTCCAGTTCATCTGAACGAGAAACTCAGGTATAACTTTAGTAATCTTTGAACATGTGATGTTCAATTATGATGTATTTCGTCTCCAGTTCATTCGAAAGAGAAACTCAGCTTTACCTATAGTAATCTTTTAACCTGTGATGTTCAATTCTGATTTATTTCGTCTCCAGTTCATCCGAAAGAGAAACTCAGCTCTACCTCTAGTAATATTTGAACCTGTGATGTTCAATTCAGATATATTTCGACTCCAGTTCACTCGAACGAGAAACTCAGGTCTAACTTTAGTAATCTATGAACCTGTGATGTTCAATTATGATATATTATGTCTCCAGTGCACCCGAACGAGAAACTCATGTCTAACTTTCGTAATCTTTGAACCCGTGATGTTCAATTATGATATATTTCGGCTCCAGTTCATCCGAAATAGAAACTCAAACTCTACCTCTAGTAATATTTGAACTGTGATGTTCAATTCGGATATATTTCATCTCCATTCATCCGAACGAGAAACTTCAGTATAACTTTAGTAATCTTTGAACTGTGATGTTCAATTATGATATATTTCGCTCCAGTTCATCCGAAAGAGAAACTCAGCTCTACCTCTAGTAATATTTGAACATGTGATGTTCAATTCAGATATAGTTCTTCTCCAGTTCATCCGAACGAGAAACTCAGGTATAACTTTAGTAATCTTTGAACCTGTGATGTTCAATTATGATATATTTCGTCTCCAATTCATCCGAAAGAGAAACTCAGCTCTACCTCTAGTAATCTTTTAACCTGTGATGTTCAATTCTGATTTATTTCGTCTCCAGTTCATCTGAAGAGAAACTCAGCTCTACCTCTAGTAATATTTGAACCTGTGATGTTCAATTCAGATATATTTCGTATCCAGTTCACCCGAACGAGAAACTCAGGTCTAACATTAGTAATCTATGAACCTGTGATGTTCAATTATGATATATTTCGTCTCCAGTTCACCCGAACGAGAAACTCAGGTCTAACATTAGTAATCTTTGAACCTGTGATGTTCAATTATGATATATTTCGGCTCCAGTTCATCCAAAAGAGAAACTCAACTCTACCTCTAGTAATATTTGAACCTGTGATGTTTAATTCAGATATATTTCATCGCCAGTCCATCCGAACGAGAAACTCATGTATAACTTTAGTAATTTTTGAACCTGTGATGTTCAATTATGATATATTTCGTCTCCAGTTAATTCGAACGAGAAACCCAGGTCTAACTTTAGTAATCTTTGAACTTTGTGATGTTCAATTATGATATATTTCGTCTCCGATTCATCCGAAAGAGAAACTTCAGCTCTACCGCTAGTAATATTTGAACTGTGATGTTCAATTCGATATATTTTGTCTCGGTTCATCCGAACGAGAAACTCGGTATAACTTTAGTAATATTTGAACTGTGATGTTCAATTATAATATATTTTTGTCTCTAGTTCATCCGAACGAGAAACTCAGGTATAACTTTAGTAATCTTTGAACCTGTGATGTTCAATTATGATATATTTCGTCTCCATTCATCCGAACGAGAAACCCAGGTCTAACTTTAGTAATCCATGAACCTGTGATGTTCAATTATGATATATTTCGTCTCCAGTTCATCCGAAAGAGAAACTTTGCTCTACCTCTAGTAATATTTGAACCTGTGATGTTCAATTCAGATATATTTCGTCTCCAGTTCATCCGAACGAGAAACTCAGGTATAACTTTAGTAATCTTGGAACCTGTGATGTTCAATTATGATGTATTTTGTCTCCGGTTCATCGAAAGCAAAAACTCAGTCTACCTTTAGTAATCTTTGAACCTGTGATGTTCAATTATGATATATTTCGTCTCCAGTTCATCCGAAAGAGAAACTCAGCTCTACCTTTAGTAATCTTTTAACCTGTGATGTTCAATTCTGATTTATTTCTTCTCCAGTTCATCCGAAAGAGAAACCCAGCTCTACCTCTAGTAATATTTGAACCTGTGATGTTCAATTCAGATATATTTCATCTCCAGTTCACCCGAACGAGAAACTCAGGGCTAACTTTAGTAATCTATGAACCTGTGATGTTCAATTATGATATATTTCGTCTCCAGTTCACCCGAACGAGAAACTCAGGTCTAACATTAGTAATCTTTGAACCTGTGATGTTCAATTATGATATATTTCGGCTCGAGTTCATCCGAAAGAGAAACTCAGCAATACCTCTAGTAATATTTGAACCTGTGATGTTCAATTCAGATATATTTCATCTCCAGTTCATCCGAATGACAAACTCATGTATAACTTTAGTACTCTTTGAACTTGTGATGTTCAATTATGATGTATTTCATCTCCAGTTCATCCGAAAGAGAAACTCAGCTCTACCTCTAGTAATATTTGAACCTGTGATGTTCAATTCAGATATATTTCATCTCCAGTTCATCCGAACGAGAAATTCGTATAACTTTAGTAATCTTTGAACCCGTGATGTTCAATTATGATATATTTCGTCTCCCGCTCATCCGAAAGAGAAACTCAGCTCTATCGCTAGTAATATTTGAACATGTGATGTTCAATTCAGATATATTTCGTCTCCAGTTCATCCGAACGAGAAACTCAGGTATAACTTTAGTAATCTTTGAACCTGTGATGTTCAATTCAGATATATTTCGTCTCCAGTTCATCCGAACGAGAAACTCAGGTATAACTTTAGTAATCTTTGAACCTGTGATGTTCAATTATGATATATTTTGTCTCCAGTTCATCCGAACGATAAACTCAGGTATAACTTTAGTAATCTTTGAACCTGTGATATTCAATTATGATGTATTTCGTCTCCAGTTCATCCGAACGAGAAACTCAGCTCTACCTCTAGTAATCTTTGAACCTGTGATGTTCAATTATGATATATTTCATCTCCAGTTCATCCGAAAGAGAAACTTAGCTCTACCTCTAGTAATATTTGAACCTGTGATGTTTAATTCAGATATACTTCGTCTCCAGTTCACCCGAACGAGAAACTCAGGTCTAAATTTAGTAATCTATGAACCTGTGATGTTCAATTATGATATATTTCGTCTCGGTTCATCCGAACGAAAACTCGTTCTAACATTATTAATCTTTGAACTAATCTTTGAACGTGATGTTCAATTATGATATATTTAGTCTCCAGTTCCGAAAGAGAAACTCCGCTCTACCTCTAGTAATATTTGAACCTGTGATGTTTAATTCAGATATATTTCATCTCCAGTTCATCCGAACGAGAAACTCATGTATAACTTTAGTAATCTTTGAACCTATGATGTTCAATTAAGATATATTTCGTCTCCAGTTCATATGAACGAGAAACCCAGGTCTAACTTTAGTAATCTTTGAACCTGTGATATTCAATTCTGATTTATTTCGTCTCCAGTTCATCCGAAAGAGAAACTCAGCTCTACCTCTAGTAATATTTGAACCTGTGATGTTCAATTATGATATATTTCGTCTCCAGTTCACCCGAACGAGAAACTCAGGTCAAACTTTAGTAATCTTTGAACCCGTGATGTTCAATTATGATATATTTCGTCTCCAGTTCATCGAACGAGAAACTTAGGTATAACTTTATTAATCTTTGAACCTGTGACGTTCAATTATGATTTATTTCGTCTCCAGTTCATCCGAAAGAGAAACTCAGCTCTACCTCTAGTAATCTTTGAACTTGTGATGTTCAATTATGATGTATTTCGTCTCCAGTTCATCCGAAAGAGAAACTCAGCTCTACCTCTAGTAATGTTTGAACCTGTGATGTTCAATTATGATATATTTCGTCTCCAGTTCATCCGAAAGAGAAACTCAGCTCTACCTCTAGTAATCTTTTAACCCGTGATGTTCAATTCTGATTTATTTCGTCTCCAGTTCATCCGAAAGACAAAATCAGCTCTACCTCTAGTAATATTTGAACCTGTGATGTTCAATTCAGATATATTTCGTCTCCAGTTCACCCGAACGAGAAACTCAGGTCTAACTTTAGTAATCTATGAACCTGTGATGTTCAATTATAATATATTTCGTCTCTAGTTCACCCGAACGAGAAACTCAGGTCTAACATTAGTAATCTTTGAACCTGTGATGTTCAATTATGATATATTTCGGCTCCAGTTCATCCGAAAGAGAAACTCCGCTCTACCTCTAGTAATATTTGAACCTGTGATGTTTAATTCAGATATATTTCATATCCAGTTCATCCGAACGAGAAACTCATGTATAACTTTAGTAATCATTGAACCTGTGATGTTAAATTATGATATATTTCGTCTCCAGTTCATCCGAACGAGAACCCAGGTCTAACTTTAGTAATCTTTGAACCTGTGATGTTCAATTATGATATATTTCGTCTCCAGTTCATCCGAAGGAGAAACTCAACTCTACCTCTAGTAATATTTGAACATGTGATGTTCAATTCAGATATATTTCGTCTCCAGTTCATCCGAACGAGAAACTCAGGTATAACTTTAGTAATCTTTGAACCTGTGATGTTCAATTATGATATATTTTGTCTCCAGTTCATCCGAACGAGAAACTCAGGTCTAACTTTGGTAATCTTTGAACCTATGATGTTCAATTATGATGTATTTCGTCTCCAGTTCATCCGAAAGAGAAACTCAGCTCTATCTCTAGTAATCTTTGAACCTGTGATGTTCAATTATGATATATTTCGTCTCCAGTTCATCCGAAAGAGAAACTCAGCTCTACCTCTAGTAATATTTGAACCTGTGATGTTCCATTCAGATATATTTCATCTCCAGTTCATCCGAACGAGAAACTCAGGCATAACTTTAGTAATATTTGAACCTGTGATGTTCAGTTATGATATATTTTGTCTCCAGTTCATCTGAATGAGAAACTCAGGTCTAACTTTAGTAATCTTTGAACATGTGATGTTCAATTATGATGTATTTCGTCTCCAGTTCATCCGAATGAGAAACTCAACCTCTACCTCTTGTAATCTTTTAACTTGTGATGTTCAATTCAGATATATTTCATCTCCAGTTCATCCGAACGAGAAATTAAGTATAACTTTAGTAATCTTTGAACCTGTGATGTTCAATTATAATATATTTCGTCTCCAGTTCATCCGAACGAGAAACCCAGGTCTAACTTTAGTAATCTTTGAACTTGTGATGTTCAATTATGATATATTTCGTCTCCAGTTCATCCGAAAGAGAAACTCAGCTCTACCTCTAGTAATCTTTTAACCTGTGATGTTCAATTCAGATATATTTCATCTCCAGTTCATCCGAACGAGAAACTCAGGTATAACTTTAGTAATCTTTGAACTTGTGATGTTCAATTATGATATATTTCGTCTCCAGTTCATCCGAAAGAGAAACTCAGATCTACCTCTAGTAATCTTTTAACCTGTGATGTTCAATTATGATATATTTCATCTCCAGTTCACCCGAACGAGAAATTCAGGTATAACTTTAGTAATCTTTGAACCTGTGATGTTCAATTATAATATATTTCGTCTCCAGTTCATCCGAACGAGAAACTCAGGTATAACTTTAGTAATCTTTGAACCTGTGATGTTCAATTATGATATATTTTATCTCCAGCTTCATCCGAACGAGAAACTTCAGTATAACTTTAGTAATCTTTGAACCTATGATGTTCAATTATGATATATTTCGTCTCCAGTTCATCCGAAAGAGAAACTCAGCTTTACCTCTAGTAATCTTTGAACCTGTGATGTTCAATTATGATATATTTCGTCTCCAGTTCATCCGAAAGAGAAACTCAAGTCTACCTCTAGTAATATTTGAACCTGTGATGTTCAATTCAGGTATATTTCATCTCCAGTTCATCCGAACGAGAAACTCAGGTATAACTTTAGTAATCTTTGAACCTGTGATGTTCAATTATGATATATTTTGTCTCCAGTTCATCCGAATGAGAAACTCAGGTCTAACTTTAGTAATCTTTGAACATGTGATGTTCAATTATGATGTATTTCGTCTCCAGTTCATCCGAATGAGAAACTCAGCTCTACCTCTAGTAATATTTGAACCTGTGATGTTCAATTCAGATATATTTCGTCTCCAGTTCACCCGAACGAGAAACTCAAGTCTAACTTTAGTAATCCATGAACTTGTGATGTTCAATTATAATATATTTCGTCTCTAGTTCACCCGAACGAGAAACTCAGGTCTAACATTAGTAATCTTTGAACCTGTGATGTTCAATTATGATATATTTCGGCTCCAGTTCATCCGAAAGAGAAACTCCGCTCTACCTCTAGTAATATTTGAACCTGTGATGTTTAATTCAGATATATTTCATCTCCAGTTCATCCGAACGAGAAACTCATGTATAACTTTAGTAATCTTTGAACCTGTGATGTTCAATTATGATATATTTCGTCTCCAGTTCATCCGAACGAGAAACTCAGGTCTAACTTTAGTAATCTTTGAACCTGTGATGTTCAATTATGATATATTTCGTCTCCACCATCCGAAGGAGAAACTCAGCTCTACCGCTAGTAATATTTGAACATGTGATGTTCAATTCAGATATATTTCGTCTCCAGTTCATCCGAACGAGAAACTCAGGTATAACTTTAGTAATCTTTGAACCTGTGATGTTCAATTATGATATATTTTGTCTCCAGTTCATCCGAACGAGAAACTCAGGTCTAACTTTAGTAATCTTTGAACCTATGATGTTCAATTATGATGTATTTCGTCTCCAGTTCATCCGAAAGAGAAACTCAGCTTTACCTCTAGTAATCTTTGAACCTGTGATGTTCAATTATGATATATTTCGGCTCCAGTTCATCCGAAAGAGAAACTCAGCTCTACCTCTAGTAATATTTGAACCTGTGATGTTCCATTCAGATATATTTCATCTCCAGTTCATCCGAACGAGAAACTCAGGCATAACTTTAGTAATATTTGAACCTGTGATGTTCAGTTATGATATATTTTGTCTCCAGTTCATCTGAATGAGAAACTCAGGTCTAACTTTAGTAATCTTTGAACATGTGATGTTCAATTATGATGTATTTCGTCTCCAGTTCATCCGAATGAGAAACTCAGCTCTACCTCTAGTAATCTTTTAACCTGTGATGTTCAATTCAGATATATTTCATCTCCAGTTCATCCGAACGAGAAATTCAGGTATAACTTTAGTAATCTTTGAACCTGTGATGTTCAATTATAATATATTTCGTCTCCAGTTCATCCGAACGAGAAACCCAGGTCTAACTTTAGTAATCTTTGAACTTGTGATGTTCAATTATGATATATTTCTCTCGAGTTCATCCGAAGAGAAACTCACTCTACCTCTAGTAATCTTTGAACTGTGATGTTCAATTCGATATATTTCATCTCCAGTTCATCCGAATGAGAAATTCAGGTATAACTTTAGTAATCTTTGAACTGTGATGTTCAATTATAATATATTTCGTCTCTCGTTCATCCGAAAGAGAAACTCGAGATCTACCTCTAGTAATCTTTGAACCTCGTGATGTTCAATTATGATATATTTTCATCTCCAGATTCATCCGAAAGAGAAACTCAGGTATAACTTTAGTAATCTTTGAACTGTGATGTTCAATTATGATATATTTCGTCTCCGAGTTCATCCGAACGAGAAACTTCAGTATAACTTTAGTAATCTTTGAACTGTGATGTTCAATTATGATATATTTTGTCTCCAGTTCATCCGAACGAGAAACTCAGGTATAACTTTAGTAATCTTTGAACCTGTGATGTTCAATTATGATATATTTCATCTCCAGTTCATCCGAAAGAGAAACTCAGGTCCAACTCTGGTAATCTTTGAACCTGTGATGTTCAATTATGATATATTTCAGCTCCAGTTCATCCAAAGAGAAACTCAGCTCTACCTCTAGTAATATTTGAACTGTGATGTTCAATTCGAGATATATTTCATCTCCAGTTCATCCGAACGAGAAACTTCAGAGTATAACTTTAGTAATATTTGAACCTGTGATGTTCAGTTATGATATATTTTGTCTCCAGTTCATCCGAATGAGAAACTCAGGTCTAACTTTAGTAATCTTTGAACATGTGATGTTCAATTATGATGTATTTCGTCTCCAGTTCATCCGAATGAGAAACTCAGCTCTACCTCTAGTAATCTTTTAACCTGTGATGTTCAATTCAGATATATTTCATCTCCAGTTCATCCGAACGAGAAATTCAGGTATAACTTTAGTAATCTTTGAACCTGTGATGTTCAATTATAATATATTTCGTCTCCAGTTCATCCGAACGAGAAACCCAGGTCTAACTTTAGTAATCTTTGAACTTGTGATGTTCAATTATGATATATTTCGTCTCCAGTTCATCCGAATGAGAAACTCAGCTCTACCTCTAGTAATCTTTGAACCTGTGATGTTCAATTATGATATATTTCATCTCCAGTTCATCCGAACGAGAAACTCAGGTATAACTTTAGTAATCTTTGAACCTGTGATGTTCAATTATGATATATTTCGTCTCCAGTTCATCCGAACGAGAAACTCAGGTCTAACTTTAGTAATCTTTGAACCTGATATGTTCAATTATGATGTATTTCGTCTCCAGTTCATCCGAAAGAGAAACTCATCTCTACCTCTAGTAATCTTTGAACCTGTGATGTTCAATTATGATATATTTCGTCCAGTTCATCCGAAAGTGAAACTCAGCTCTACCTCTAGTAATATTTGAACCTGTGATGTTCAATTGATATATTTCATCTCCAGTTCATCCGAACGAGAAACTCAGGAATAACTTTAGTAGTATTTGAACCTGTGATGTTCAATTATGATATATTTTGTCTCTAGTTCATCTGAACGAGAAACTCAGGTCTAACTTTAGTAGTCTTTGAACCTGTGATGTTCAATTATGATATATTTCGCTCCATTCATCCGAAAGAGAAACTCAGCTCTACCTCTAGTAATCTTTTAACTTTGATGTTCAATTCGATTTATTTCTTCTCCAGTTCATCCGAAAGAGAAACTCATCTATACCTCTAGTAATATTTGAACTGTGATGTTCAATTATGATATATTTCGTCTCCGGTTCACCCGAACGAGAAACTCAAGTCTATAACTTTAGTAATCTATGAACTGTGATGTTCAATTATGATATATTTCGTCTCCATTTCACCCGAACGAGAAACTCAGGTCTAACTTTAGTAATCTTTGAACTGTGATGTTCAATTATGATATATTTCGGCTCCAGTTCATCCGAAAGAGAAACTCAGCTCTACCGCTAGTAATCTTTTAACCTGTGATGTTCAATTCAGATATATTTCATCTCCAGTTCATCCGAACAAGAAATTCAGGTATAACTTTAGTAATCTTTGAACATGTGATGTTCAATTATAATATATTTCGTCTCCAGTTCATCCGAAAGAGAAACTCAGCTCTACCTCTAGTAATCTTTGAACCTGTGATGTTCAATTCAGATATATTTCATCTCCAGTTCATCCGAACGAGAAACTCAGGTATAACTTTAGTAATCTTTGAACTTGTGATGTTCAATTATGATATATTTCGTCTCCAGTTCATCCGAAAGAGAAACTCAGTATAACTTTAGTAATCTTTGAACCTGTGATGTTCAATTATGATATATTTTGTCTCCAGTTCATCCGAACGAGAAACTCAGGTCTAACTTTAGTAATCTTTGAACCTGTGATGTTCAATTATGATATATTTCGTCTCCAGTTCATCCGAAAGAGAAACTCAGGTCTAACTCTAGTAATCTTTGAACCTGTGATGTTCAATTATGATATATTTTCGATTTCCATTTCTTCATCCGAAAGAGAAACTCAGCTCTACCTCTAGTAATATTTGAACCCGTGATGTTCAATTATGATATATTTCATCTCCAGTTCATCCGAACGAGAAACTCGTGGCATAACTTTAGTAATCTTTGAACTCGTGATGTTCAATTATGATATATTTTGTCTCCAGTTCATCCGAACGAGAAACTCAAAGTATAACTTTAGTAATCTTTGAACCTGTGATGTTCAATTATAATATATTTCGTCTCCAGTTCATCCGAAAGAGAAACTCAGATCTACCTCTAGTAATCTTTTAACCTGTGATGTTCAATTCAGATATATTTCATCTCCAGCTTCATCCGAACGAGAAAACTTCGGTATAACTTTAGTAATCTTTGAACCCGTGATGTTCAATTATAATATATTTCGTCTCCAGTTCATCATCCGAACGAGAAACCCAGTCTAACTTTAGTAATCTTTGAACTTGTGATGTTCAATTATGATATATTTCGTCTCCAGTTCATCCGAATGAGAAACTCAGGTCGAACTCTAGTAATCTTTGAACCTGTGATGTTCAATTCAGATATATTTCATCTCCAGTTCATCCGAACGAGAAATTCAGGTATAACTTTAGTAATCTTTGAACCTGTGATGTTCAATTATGATATATTTTGTCTCCAGTTCATCCGAACGAGAAACTCGGGTATAACTTTAGTAATCTTTGAACCTGTGATGTTCAATTATGATGTATTTCGTCTCCAGTTTATCCGAAAGAGAAACTCATCTCTACCTCTAGTAATCTTTGAACCTGTGATGTTCAATTATGATATATTTCGGCTCCAGTTCATCCGAAAGAGAAACTCAGCTCTACCTCTAGTAATATTTGAACCTGTGATGTTCAATTCAGATATATTTCATCTCCAGTTCATCCGAACGAGAAACTCAGAAATAACTTTAGTAATATTTGAACCTGTGATGTTCAATTATGATATATTTTGTCTCTAGTTCATCTGAACGAGAAACTCAGGTCTAACTTTAGTAATCTTTGAACCTGTGATGTTCAATTATGATGTATTTCGTCTCCAATTCATCCGAAAGAGAAACTCAGCTCTACCTCTAGTAATCTTTTAACCTGTGATGTTCAATTCTGATATATTTCTTCTCCAGTTCATCCGAAAGAGAAACTCATCTCTACCTCTAGTAATATTTGAACCTGTGATGTTCAATTCAGATATATTTCGTCTCCAGTTCACGCGAACGAGAAACTCAGGTATAACTTTAGTAATCTATGAACCTGTGATGTTCAATTATGATATATTTCGTCTCGAGTTCACCCGAACGAGAAACTCGAGTCTAACTTTAGTAATCTTTGAACTGTGATGTTCAATTATGATATATTTCGCTCTCGAGTTCATCCGAAAGAGAAACTCAGCTCTACCTCTAGTAATATTTGAACTGTGATGTTCAATTCGATATATTTCATCTCCAGTTCATCCGAACGAAACTCAGTCTAACTTTAGTAATCTTTGAACCTGTGATGTTCAATTATGATATATTTCGTCTCCAGTTCATCCGAACGAGAAACCCAGTTCTAACTTTAGTAATCTAGGAACTTGTGATGTTCAATTATGATATATTTCGTCTCCAGTTCACCCGAACGAGAAACTCAGGTCTAACTTTAGTAATCTTTGAACCTGTGATGTTCAATTATGATATATTTCGTCTCCACTTCATCCGAAAGAGAAACTCCAACTCTTCCTCTAGTAATATTTGAACTTGTGATGTTCAATTCAGATATATTTCATCTCCAGTTCATCCGAACGAGAAACTCAGGTATAACTTTAGTAATCTTTGAACCTGTGATGTTCAATTATGATATATTTCGTCTCCAGTTCATCCGAACGAGAAACTCGTGTCTAACTCTTAGTAATCTTTGAACTGTGATGTTCAATTATGATATATTTCGGCTCCCAGTTCATCCGAAAGAGAAACTCAGCTCTACCTCTAGTAATATTTGAACTGTGATGTTCAATTCGATATATTTCATCTCCAGTTCATCCGAACGAGAAACTCATGTATAACCTTAGTAATCTTTGAACCCGTGATGTTCAATTATGATATATTTTGTCTCCAGTTCATCCGAACGAGAAACTTCAAGTCTAACTTTAGTAATCTTTGAACTGTGATGTTCAATTATGATATATTTCGTCTCCAGTTCATCCGAAAGAGAAACTCAATTATCTAACTCTAGTAATCTTTGAACTTTTAACCAATCTGATGTTCAATTATGATATATTTCCGCCTCCGAAAGAGAAACTCATCCGAAAGAGAAACTCAGCTCTAACTCTAGTAATATTTGAACCTGTGATGTTTCAATTATGATATATTTCGTCTCCATTTCATCCGAAAGAGAAACTCTTTGAACTGTATAACTTTAGTAATCTTTGAACCTGTGATGTTCAATTATGATATATTTCGTCTCCAATTCATCCGAACGAGAAACTCAGGTCTAACTTTAGTAATCTTTGAACCTGTGATGTTCAATTATGATATATTTCGTCTCCATTCATCCAAAAGAGAAACTCAGCTCTACCTCTAGTAATCTTTGAACCTGTGATGTTCAATTATGATATATTTCATCTCCAGTTCATCCGAACGAGAAACTCAGGTATAACTTTAGTAATCTTTGAACCTCGTGATGTTCAATTATGATATATTTCGTCTCCAATTATGATTCATCCGAACGAGAAACCCGATTCTAACTTTAGTAATCTTTGAACCTCGTGATGTTCAATTATGATATATTTCGTCTCCAAGTTCACCCGAACGAGAAACTCGTGTCTAACTTTAGTAATCTTTGAACTGTGATGTTCAATTATGATATATTTCGCTCCAGTTCATCCGAAAGAGAAACTCAAGTCTTCCTCTAGTAATATTTGAACTTTGTGATGTTCAATTCGATATATTTTCATCTCCGAGTTCATCCGAACGAGAAACTCAGGTATAACTTTAGTAATCTTTGAACCTGTAATGTTCAATTATGATATATTTCGTCTCCAGTTCATCCGAACGAGAAACTCAGGTCTAACTTTAGTAATCTTTGAACCTGTGATGTTCAATTATGATGTATTTCGTCTCCAGTTCATCCGAAAGAGAAACTCAGCTCTACCGCTAGTAATATTTGAACCTGTGATGTTCAATTCAGATATATTTCGTCTCCAGTTCATCCGAACGAGAAACTCAGGTATAACCTTAGTAATCTTTGAACCTGTGATGTTCAATTATGATATATTTTGTCTCCAGTTCATCCGAACGAGAAACTCAGTCTAACTTTAGTAATCTTTGAACATGTGATGTTCAATTATGATATATTTCAGTCTCGAGTTCATCCGAAAGAGAAACTCAGTCTAACTCTAGTAATCTTTGAACCCGTGATGTTCAATTATGATATATTTCGTCTCCGATTCATCCGAAAGAGAAACTTCAGCTCTAACTCTAGTAATATTTGAACTGTGATGTTCAATTATGATATATTTCATCTCCAGTTCATCCGAACGAGAAACTCGAGCATAACTTTATTAATATTTGAACTGTGATGTTCAATTATGATATATTTTGTCTCCAGTTCATCCGAACGAGAAACTCAGGTCTAACTTTAGTAATCTTTGAACCTGTGATGTTCAATTATGATATATTTCGTCTCCAGTTCATCCGAAAGAGAAACTCAGCTCTACCTCTAGTAATCTTTGAACCTGTGATGTTCAATTATGATATATTTCCGCTCCAGTTCATCCGAAAGAGAAACTCAGCTCTACCTCTAGTAATATTTGAACCTGTGATGTTCAATTATGATATATTTCGTCTCCAGTTCACCCGAACGAGAAACTCAGGTCTAACTTTAGTAATCTATGAACCTGTGATGTTCAATTATGATATATTTCGTCTCCAGTTCACCCGAACGAGAAACTCAGGTATAACTTTTGTAATCTTTGAACCCGTGATGTTCAATTATGATATATTTCGGCTCCAGTTCATCCGAAAGAGAAACTCAGCTCTACCTTTAGTAATATTTGAACCTGTGATGTTCAATTATGATATATTTCGTCTCCAGTTCATCCGAACGAGAAACTCAGGTATAACCTTAGTAATCTTTGAACCTGTGATGTTCAATTATGATATATTTTGTCTCCAGTTCATCCGAACGAGAAACTCAGGTCTAACTTTAGTAATCTTTGAACCTGTGATATTCAATTATGATATATTTCGGCTCCAGTTCATCCGAAAGAGAAACTCAGCTCTACCTCTAGTAATCTTTGAACCTGTGATGTTCAATTATGATATATTCCCGCTCCAGTTCATCCGAAAGAGAAACTCAGCTCTACCTCTAGTAATATTTGAACCTGTGATGTTCAATTATGATATATTTCGTCTCCAGTTCACCCGAACGAGAAACTCAGGTATAACTTTAGTAATCTATGAACCCGTGATGTTCAATTATGATATATTTCGTCTCCAGTTCACCCGAACGAGAAACTCAGGTCTAACTTTAGTAATCTTTGAACCCGTGATGTTCAATTATGATATATTTCTCCGCTCCGAAAGTTCATCCGAAAGAGAAACTCAGCTCTACCTCTAGTAATATTTGAACCTGTGATGTTCAATTCAGATATATTTCATCTCCAGTTCATCCGAACGAGAAACTCAGGTATAACTTTAGTAATCTTTGAACCTGTGATGTTCAATTATGATATATTTCGTCTCCAGCTCATCCGAACGAGAAACCCAGTTCTAACTTTAGTAATCTATGAACCTGTGATGTTCAATTATGATATATTTCGTCTCCAGTTCACCCGAACGAGAAACTCAGGTCTAACTTTAGTAATCTTTGAACCTGCGATGTTCAATTATGATATATTTCGTCTCCAGTTCATCCGAAAGAGAAACTCAGCTCTTCCTCTAGTAATATTTGAACCTGTGATGTTCAATTCAGATATATTTCATCTCCAGTTCATCCGAACGAGAAACTCAGGTATAACTTTAGTAATCTTTGAACCTGTAATGTTCAATTATGATATATTTCGTCTCCAGTTCATCCGAACGAGAAACCCAAGTCTAACTTTAGTAATCTTTGAACCTGTGATGTTCAACGATGACATATTTCGTCTCCAGTTCATCCGAAAGAGAAACTCATCTCTACCGCTAGTAATATTTGAACCTGTGATGTTCAATTCAGATATATTTCGTCTCCAGTTCATCCGAACGAGAAACTCAGTATAACTTAGTAATCTTTGAACCTTGTGATGTTCAATTATGATATATTTTGTCTCCAGCTTCATCCGAACGAGAAACTCTCCAGTCTAACTTTCGTAATCTTTGAACCTGTGATGTTCAATTATGATATATTTCGTCTCCAGTTCATCCGAAAGAGAAACTCAACTCTACCTCTAGTAATCTTTGAACCTGTGATGTTCAATTATGATATATTTCGGCTCCAGTTTCATCCGAAAGAGAAACTCGGCTCTACCTCTAGTAATTTTTGAACTCGTGATGTTCAATTCGTGATATATTTCGTCTCGATTCACCCGAACGAGAAACTCTGTGTCTAACTTTAATAATCTATGAACCCGTGATGTTCAATTATGATATATTTCGTCTCCAGTTCACCCGAACGAGAAACTCAGGTATAACTTTAGTAATCTTTGAACCTGTGATGTTCAATTATGATATATTTCGGCTCCAGTTCATCCGAAAGAGAAACTCAGCTCTACCTCTAGTAATATTTGAACCTGTGATGTTCAATTCAGATATATTTCATCTCCAGTTCATCCGAACGAGAAACTCAGGCATAACTTTAGTAATATTTAAACATGTGATGTTCAATTATGATATATTTTGTCTCCAGTTCATCCGAACGAGAAACTCAGGTATAACTTTAGTAATCTTTGAACCTGTGATGTTCAATTATGATGTATTTCGTCTCCAGTTAATCCGAAAGAGAAACTCAGCTCTACCTCTAGTAATCTTTTAACCTGTGATGTTCAATTATGATTTATTTCTTCTCCAGTTCATCCGAAAGAGAAACTCAGCACTACCTCTAGTAATATTTTAACCTATGATGTTCAATTCAGATATATTTTGTCTCCAGTTCACCCGAACGAGAAACTTAGGTCTAACTTTAGTAATCTATGAACCTGTGATGTTCAATTATGATATATTTCGTCTCCAGTTCATCCGAACGAGAAACTCAGGTCTAACTTTAGTAATCTTTGAACATGTGATGTTCAATTATGATATATTTCGGCTCCAGTTCATCCGAAAGAGAAACTCAGCTCTACCTCTAGTAATATTTGAACCTGTGATGTTCAATTCAGATATATTTCATCTCCAGTTCATCCGAACGAGAAACTCAGGTATAACTTTAGTAATCTTTGAACCTGTGATGTTCAATTATGATATATTTCGTCTCCAGTTCATCCGAACGAGAAACCCAGGTCTAACTTTAGTAATCTTTGAACTTGTGATGTTCAATTATGATATATTTAGTCTCCAGTTCATCCGAAAGAGAAACTCAAAATGTCTACCGCTAGTAATGTTTGAACACCGTGATGTTCAATTCGGATATATGTCATCTCTCAGTTCATCCGAACGAGAAACTCAGGTATAACTTTAGTAATCTTTGAACCTGTGATGTTCAATTATGATATATTTTGTCTCCAGTTCATCCGAACGAGAAATCCAGTTCTAACTTTAGTAATCTATGAACCTGTGCTGTTCAATTCAGATATATTTCGGCTCCAGTTCATCCGAACGAGAAACTCAGGTATAACTTTAGTAATCTTTGAACCTGTGATGTTCAATTATGATATATTTCGTCTCCATTTCATCCGAAAGAGAAACTCAGCTCTAACTTTAGTAATCTTTGAACCTGTGATGTTCAATTATGATATATTTCGTCTCCAGTTCATCCGAACGAGAAACTCGGGTATAACTTTAGTAATCTTTGAACCTGTGATGTTCAATTATGATATATTTCGTCTCCAGTTCATCCGAAAGAGAAACTCAGCTCTATCTCTAGTAATATTTGAACCAGTGATGTTCAATTCGGATATATTTATTCTCCAGCTTCATCCGAACGAGAAACTCGAGCATAACTTTAGTAATCTTTGAACCTGTGATGTTCAACTATGATATATTTCATCTCCAGTTCATCCGAAAGAGAACATCAGCTGTACCTCTAGTAATCTTTTAACCTGTGATGTTCAATTATGATATATTTCGTCTCCAGTTCACCCAAATGAGAAACTCAGGTCTAACTTTAGTAATCTATGAACCTGTGATATTCATTTATGATATATTTCGTCTCTAGTTCACTAGAACAAGAAACTCAGGTCTAACTTTAGTAATCTTTGAACCTGTGATGTTCAATTATGATATATTTCGGCTCCAGTTCATCCGAAAGAGAAACTCAGCTCTACCTCTAGTAATATTTGAACCTGTGATGTTCAATTCAGATATATTTCTTCTCCAGATTCATCCGAACGATAAACTCTCTTATAACTTTAGTAATCTTTGAACCTGTGATGTTCAATTATGATATATTTTGTCTCCAGTTCATCCGAACGAGAAACTCGAGTCTAACTTTAGTAATCTTTGAACCCGTGATTTTCAATTATGATATATTTCGTCTTGAGTTCATCCGAAAGAGAAACTCAGCTCAACCTCTAGTAATATTTGAACATGTGATGTTCAATTAAGATATATTTCGTCTCCAGTTCATCCGAACGAGAAAATCAGGTCTAACTTTAGTAATCCATGAACCCGTGATGTTTAATTATGATATATTTCGTTTCCAGAGAAACTCATCCGAAAGAGAAACTCATCTCTACCTCTAGTAATATTTGAACTTTGTGATGTTCAATTATGATATATTTCGTCTCCAGCTCATCCGAACGAGAAACCCAAGTCTAACTTTAGTAATCTTTGAACCTGTGATGTTCAATTATGATATATTTCGTCTCCGGTTTCATCCTCATCTCTACCGCTAGTAATATTTGAACTCGAAACTCAGATGTTCAATTATGATATATTTTGTCTCCAGCTTCATCCGAACGACTCTTCTAGTAATATTTGAACCTGTGATGTTCAATTCAGATATATTTCATCTCCAGTTTATCTGAACGAGAAACTCAGGTATAACTTTAGTAATCTTTGAACCTGTAATGTTCAGTTATAATATTTTCGTCTCCAGTTCATCCGAACGAGAAACCTACAACCATCCGAAAGAGAAACTTCACCTCTAGTAATATTTGTCTAACTTTAGTAATCTATGAACTCGTGATGTTCAATTATGATATATTTCGTCTCCGGTTCATCCGAACGAGAAACTCGAGTCTAACTTTAGTAATCTTTGAACTGTGATGTTCAATTATGATATATTTCGGCTCCAGCTCATCCGAAAGAGAAACTCACTCTTACCTCTAGTAATATTTGAACTGTGATGTTCAATTCGAGATATATTTCATCTCCAGTTCATCCGAACGAGAAACTCAGTATAACTTTAGTAATCTTTGAACCCGTGATGTTCAATTATGATATATTTCGTCTCCGATTCATCCGAACGAGAAACCCAAGTCTAACTTTAGTAATCTTTGAACTGTGATGTTCAACGATGATATATTTCGTCTCCAGTTCATCCGAAAGAGAAACTCATCTCTACCTCTAGTAATATTTGAACCCGTGATGTTCAATTCGTTCCAATTTATTTCGTCTCCATTCATCCGAACGAGAAACTCAGTATAACCTTAGTAATCTTTGAACCTCGTGATGTTCAATTATGATATATTTTGTCTCCAGTTCATCCGAACGAAAACTCAGTCTAACTTTAGTAATCTTTGAACTTGATGTGATGTTCAATTATGATATATTTCATCTCCAGTTCATCCGAAAGAGAAACTCAGCTCTACCTCTAGTAATCTTTGAACCTGTGATGTTCAATTATGATATATTTCGGCTCCAGCTTCATCCGAAAGAGAAACTCACTTTAGTAATCTAACTCTAGTAATATTTGAACTCCGTGATGTTCATTTCGATATATTTCATCTCCATTCATCCGAACGAGAAACTCGTCTAACTTTATTAATATTTGAACTTGTGATGTTCAATTATGATATATTTTGTCTCCAGTTCATCCGAACGAGAAACTCAGGTCTAACTTTAGTAATCTTTGAACCTGTGATGTTCAATTATGATATATTTCGTTCTCCAGAAAACTTCATCCGAAAGAGAAACTCAATTCGCTCTACCTCTAGTAATCTTTGAACTTTGTGATGTTCAATTATGATATATTTCGTCTCCGTTCATCCGAAAGAGAAACTTTAGTAATCTACCGCTAGTAATATTTGAACCCGTGATGTTCAATTATGATATATTTCTTCTCCGCTTCATCCGAACGAGAAACTCGTATAACTTTAGTAATCTTTGAACTTGTGATGTTCAATTATGATATATTTTGTCTCCGAAAGAGATACTTCATCCGAACGAGAAACTCAACGAGTCTAAACTTTAGTAATCTTTGAACTGTGATATTCAATTATGATATATTTCGTCTCCAGTTCATCCGAAAGAGAAACTCAGCTCTACTTCTAGTAATCTTTGAACCCTGTGATGTTCAATTATGATATATTCCCGCTCCAGTTCATCCGAAAGAGAAACTCGGCTCTACCTCTAGTAATATTTGAACCTCGTGATGTTCAATTATGATATATTTCGTCTCGCTTCACCCGAACGAGAAACTCAGTATAACTTTAGTAATCTATGAACCCGTGATGTTCAATTATGATATATTTCGTCTCCAGTTCACCCGAACGAGAAACTCAGTCTAACTTTAGTAATCTTTGAACTCGTGATGTTCAATTATGATATATTTCGTCTCCAGTTCATCCGAAAGAGAAACTCACTCTACCTCTAGTAATATTTGAACTCGTGATGTTCAATTCGTATATATTTCATCTCCAGCTTCATCCGAACGAGAAACTCAAGTATAACTTTAGTAATCTTTGAACCTGTGATGTTCAATTATGATATATTTCGTCTCCAGTTCATCCGAACGAGAAACCCATTTCTAACTTTAGTAATCTATGAACCTGTGATGTTCAATTATGATATATTTCGTCTCCAGTTCACCCGAACGAGAAACTCAGGTCTAACTTTAGTAATCTTTGAACCTGCGATGTTCAATTATGATATATTTCGGCTCCAGTTCATCCGAAAGAGAAACTCAGCTCTTCCTCTAGTAATATTTGAACCTGTGATGTTCAATTCGTATATATTTCATCTCCAGTTCATCCGAACGAGAAACTCGGTATAACTTTAGTAATCTTTGAACCTGTTATGTTCAATTATGATATATTTCGTCTCCAGTTCATCCGAACGAGAAACCTAAGTCTAACTTTAGTAATCTTTGAACCTGTGATGTTCAACGATGACATATTTCGTCTCCAGTTCATCCGAAAGAGAAACTCATCTCTACCGCTAGTAATATTTGAACCTGTGATGTTCAATTCAGATATATTTCGTCTCCAGTTCATCCGAACGAGAAACTCAGGTATAACCTTAGTAATCTTTGAACCTGTGATGTTCAATTATGATATATTTTGTCTCCAGTTCATCCGAACGAGAAACTCAGGTCTAACTTTAGTAATCTTTGAACCTGTGATGTTCAATTATGATATATTTCAGCTCCAGTTCATCCGAAAGAGAAACTCAGCTCTACCTCTAGTAATCTTTGAACCTGTGATGTTCAATTATGATATATTTCCGCTCCAGTTCATCCGAAAGAGAAACTCAGCTCTACCTCTAGTAATTTTTGAACCTGTGATGTTCAATTCAGATATATTTCGTCTCCAGTTCACCCGAACGAGAAACTCAGGTCTAACTTTAATAATCTATGAACCTGTGATGTTCAATTATGATATATTTCGTCTCCAGTTCACCCGAACGAGAAACTCAGGTATAACTTTTGTAATCTTTGAACCTGTGATGTTCAATTATGATATATTTCCGCTCCAGTTCATCCGAAAGAGAAACTCAGCTCTACCTCTAGTAATATTTGAACCTGTGATGTTCAATTCAGATATATTTCATCTCCATTTCATCCGAACGAGAAACTCAGGCATAACTTTATTAATATTTGCACCTGTGATGTTCAATTATGATATATTTTGTCTCCAGTTCATCTGAACGAGAAACTCAGGTCTAACTTTAGTAATCTTTGAACCTGTGATGTTCAATTATGATGTATTTCGTCTCCAGTTAATCCGAAAGAGAAACTCACTTCTACCTCTAGTAATCTTTTAACCTCGTGATGTTCAATTCTCGATTTATTTCTTCTCCAGCTTCATCCGAAAGAGATACTCACTTCTACCTCTAGTAATATTTTAACCTATGATGTTCAATTCGTATATATTTTGTCTCCAGTTCCCGAACGAGAAACTTAGGTCTAACTTTAGTAATCTATGAACCCGTGATGTTCAATTATGATATATTTCGTCTCCGTTCACCCGAACGAAAACTCAGTCTAACTTTAGTAATCTTTGAACATGTGATGTTCAATTATGATATATTTCGGCTCCAGTTCATCCGAAAGAGAAACTCGATCTACCTCTAGTAATATTTGAACCTTGTGATGTTCAATTCAGATATATTTCATCTCCAGTTCATCCGAACGAGAAACTCAAGTATAACTTTAGTAATCTTTGAACCTGTGATGTTCAATTATGATATATTTCGTCTCCAGTTCATCCGAACGAGAAAGCCAGGTCTAACTTTAGTAATCTTTGAACCTGTGATGTTCAATTATGATATATTTAGTCTCCAGTTCATCCGAAAGAGAAACTCAGCTCTACCGCTAGTAATGTTTGAACCTGTGATGTTCAATTCAGATATATGTCATCTCCAGTTCATCCGAACGAGAAACTCAGGTATAACTTTAGTAATCTTTGAACCTGTGATGTTCAATTATGATATATTTTGTCTCCAGTTCATCCGAACGAGAAATCCAGTACTAACTTTAGTAATCTATGAACTATCGTCGTTTTAATTAGTCATTTCGGCTCCAGTTCATCCGAACGATATTTAGTTCTTTGAACCTGTGATGTTCAATTATGATATATTTCATCCGATTCGAAAGAAACTTCAGTATAACTTTAGTAATCTTTGAACTGTGATGTTCAAATATGATATATTTCGTCTCCGATCCGAACGAGAAACTCAACTTTAGTAAAGAGTTCCAAATGATGTATTTCAAATCGATTCATCCGAAAGGGAAACTTTAGTAATGTTTGAACCTGTGATGTTCAAATATGATATATTTCGTTTCCATTTTATCCGAACGAGAAACTCAGGTATAACTTTAGTAATCTTTGAACCTGTGATGTTCAATTATGATATATTTAGTCTCAAGTTCATCCGAAAGAGAAACTCAGCTCTATCGCTTGTAATATTTGAACCAGTGATGTTCAATTCAGATATATTTATTCTCCAGTTCATCCGAACGAGAAACTCAGGCATAACTTTAGTAATCTTTGAACCTGTGATGTTCAACTATGATATATTTCATCTCTAGTTCATCCGAAAGAGAACATCAGCTGTACCTCTAGTAATCTTTTAACCTGTGATGTTCAATTATGATATATTTCGTCTCCAGTTCACCCAAATGAGAAACTCAGGTCTAACTTTAGTAATCTATGAACCTGTGATATTCATTTATGATATATTTCGTCTCCAGTTCACTAGAACAAGAAACTCAGGTCTAACTTTAGTAATCTTTGTACCTGTGATGTTCAATTATGATATATTTCGGCTCCAGTTCATCCGAAAGAGAAACTCAGCTCTACCTCTAGTAATATTTGAACCTGTGACGTTCAATTCAGATATATTTCTTATCCAGTTCATCCGAACGATAAACTCAGGTATAACTTTAGTAATCTTTGAACCTGTGATGTTCAATTATGATATATTTTGTCTCCAGTTCACCCGAACGAGAAACTCAGGTCTAACTTTAGTAATCTTTGAATCTGTGATTTTCAATTCTGATATATTTCGGCTTGAGTTCATCCGAAAGAGAAACTCAGCTCAACCTCTAGTAATATTTGAACATGTGATGTTCAATTAAGATATATTTCGTCTCCAGTTCATCCGAACGAGAAAATCAGGTCTAACTTTAGTAATCCATGAACCTGTGATGTTTAATTATGATATATTTCGTTTCCAGTTCATCCGAAAGAGAAACTCATCTCTACCTCTAGTAATATTTGAACCTGTGATGTTCAATTCAGATATATTTCGTGTCCAGTTCAACCGAACGAGAAACTCATGTATAACTTTAGTAATCTTTGAACCTGTGATGTTCAATTATGATATATTTTGTCTCCAGTTCCTCTGAACGAGAAACTCAGGTCTAACTTTAGTAATCTTTGAACCTGTGATGTTCAATTATGATGTATTTTGTCTCCTGTTCATCCGAAAGAGAAACTCAGCTCTACCTCTAGTAATCTTTTAACCAGTGATGTTCAATTCTGATTTATTTCGTCTTCAGTTCATCCGAAAGAGAAACTCAGATCTACCTCTAGTAATATTTGAACCTGTGATGTTCAATTCAGATATATTTCATCTCCAGTTCACCCGAACGATAAACTATTAACTTTAGTAATCTATGAACCTTGTGATGATCAATTATGATATATTTCGTTTCGATTCCCCGAACGAAAACTCAACTTTAGTAATCTTTGAACTTGATGTTCAATTATGATATATTTCTTCCAGTTGAAAGAGAAACTCCTCTACCTCTAATAATATTTGAACCTGATGTTCAATTATATATTTCATCTCCAGATCCGGAACGAGAAACTATTAACTTTAGTAATCTTTGAACCCGTGATGTTCAATTATGATATATTTCGTCTCCAGTTCATCCGAACAAGAAACCCAGGTCTAACTTTAGTAATCTTTGAACATGTGATGTTCAATTATGATATATTTCGTCTCCAGTTCATCCGAAAGAGAAACTCAGCTCTACCTCTAGTAAAATTTGAACATGTGATGTTCAATTCAGATATATTTCGTCTCCAGTTCATCCGAACGAGAAACTCAGGTATAACTTTAGTAATATTTGAACCCGTGATGTTCAATTATGATATATTTTGTCTCCAGTTCATCCGAACGAGAAACTCAGATCTAACTTTAGTAATCTTTGAACCTGTGATGTTCAATTATGATATATTTCGTCTCCAGTTTATCCGAAAGACAAAATCAGCTCTACCGCTAGTAATATTTGAACCTGTGATGTTCAATTCAGATATATTTCTTCTCTAGTTCATCCGAACGAGAAACTCAGGTATAACTTTAGTAATCTTTGAACCTGTGATGTTCAATTATAATATATTTCGTCTCCAGTTCATCCGAAAGAAAAACTCAGCTCTACCTCAAGTAATATTTGAACCTGTGATGTTCAATTCAGATATATTTCTTCTCCAGTTCATCCTAACGAGAAACTCAGGTATAACTTTAGTAATCTTTGAACCTGTGATGTTCAATTATGATATATTTCGTCTCCAGTTCATCCGAAAGAGAAACTTAGCTGTACCTCTAGTAATCTTTTAACCTGTGATGTTCAATTATGATATATTTCGTCTCCAGTTCACCCGAACGAGAAACTAAGGTCTAACTTTAGTAAACTATGAACCTGTGATGTTCATTTATGATATATTTCGTCTCCAGTTCAGCCAAACAAGAAACTCAGATCTAACTTTAGTAATCCTTGAACATGTGATGTTCAATTATGATATATTTCGGCTCCAGTTCATCCGAAAGAGAAACTCAGCTCTACCTCTAGCAATATTTGAACCTGTGACGTTCACTTCAGATATATTTCTTCTCCAGTTCATCCGAACGAGAAACTCTGTATAACTTTAGTAATCTTTGAACCTCGTGAAGTTCAATTATGATATATTTCGTCTCCGCTCATCCGAAAGAGAAACTCACTGTACCTCTAGTAATCTTTTAACCTGTGATGTTCAATTATGATATATTTCGTCTTCAGTTCACCCGAGCGAGAAACTCAGGTCTAACTTTAGTAATCTTTGAACCTGTGATGTTCAATTCTGACATATTTCGGCTTGAGTTCATCCGAAAGAGAAACTCAGCTCTACCTCTAGTAATATTTTAACCTGTGATGTTCAATTCATATATATTTCGTCTCCAATTCATCCGAACGAGAAACTCAGGTCTAACTTTAGTAATCCATGAACCTGTGATGTTCAATTATGATATATTTCGTCTCCAGTTCATCCGAAAGAGAAACTCAGCTCTACCTTTAGTAATATTTTAACCTGTGATGTTCAATTCAGATATATTTCGTCTCCAGTTCATCCGAACGAGAAAATCAGGTATAACTTTAGTAATTTTTGAACCTGTGATGTTCAATTATGATATATTTTGTCTCCAGTTCATCCGAACGAGAAACTCAGGTCTAACTTTAGTAATCTTTGAACCTGTGATGTTCAATTCAGATATATTTCGTCTCCAGTTCACCCGAACGAGAAACTCAGTCTAACTTTAGTAATCTTTGAACCTGTGATGTTCAATTATGATGTATTTCTTCTCCAGTTCATCCAAAAGAGAAACTCAGCTCTACCTCTAGTAATCTTTTAACCTATGATGTTCAATTCTGATTTATTTCGTCTCCTGTTCATCCGAAAGAGAAACTCAGCTCTACCTCTAGTAATATTTGAACCTGTGATGTTCAATTCAGATATATTTCGTCTCCAATTCACCCGAACGAGAAACTCAGGTCTATCTTTAATAATCTATGAACATGTGATGTTCAATTATGATATATTTCGTCTCCAGTTCGCTCGAACGAGAAACTCAGGTCTAACTTTAGTAATCTTTGAACCTGTGATGTTCAATTATGATATATTTCGGCTCCAGTTCATCCGAAAGAGAAACTCAGCTCTACCTCTAGTAATATTTGAACATGTGATATTCAATTCAGATATATTTCATCTCTAGTTCATCCGAACGAGAAACTCAGGTATAACTTTAGTAATCTTTGAACCTGTGATGTTCAATTATGATATATTTCGTCTCCAGTTCATCCGAACGACAAACTCAGGTCTAACTTTAGTAATCTTTGAACCTGTGATGTTCAATTATGATACATTTCGTCTCCAGTTCATCCGAAAGAGAAACTCAGCTCTACCGCTAGTAATATTTGAACCTGTGATGTTCAATTCAGATATATTTCGTCTCCATTTCATCCGAACGAGAAACTCAGGTATAACTTTAGTAATCTTTGAACCTGTGATGTTCAATTATGATATATTTCGTCTCCAGCTCATCCGAACGAGAAACTCGAGTATAACTTTAGTAATCTTTGAACCTGTGATGTTCAATTATGATATATTTTGTCTCCAGTTCATCCGAACGAGAAACTCAGGTCTAACTTTAGTAATCTTTGAACCTGTGATGTTCAATTATGATATATTTCGTCTCTAGTTCATCCGAAAGAGAAACTCAGCTCTACCTCTAGTAATCTTTTAACCTGTGATGTTCAATTCTGATACATTTCGTTTCCAGTTCATCCGAAAGAGAAACTCATCTCTACCTCTAGTAATATTTGAACATGTGATGTTCAATTTAGATATATTTCGTCTCCAGTTCACCCGAACGAGAAACTCAGGTCTAACTATAGTAATCTTTGAACCTGTGATGTTCAATTATGATATATTTCGTCTCCAGCTCATCCGAAAGAGAAACTCAGCTCTACCTCTAGTAATATTTGAACCTGTGATGTTCAATTCAGATATATTTCGGCTCCAGTTCACCCGAACGAGAAACTCTGGTCTAACTTTAGTAATCTTTGAACCTGTGATGTTCAATTATGATATATTTCGTCTCCAGTTCATCCGAACGAGAAACTTAGGTCTAACTCTAGTAATTTTTGAACATGTGATGTTCAATTCTGGTATATTTCGTCTCCAGTTCATCCGTACGAGAAAATAGGTCTAACTCTATTAAAACCAATAGAACCGTTCAATAATTTTTCTTTTTGACACATGGCAAGAAGTTAACCATCAATTTTTTTTGTGGACCAATTAAATTGGTGTCATAGGGAAAGATCGTCTAGCTGCATCACACTGTAACCGAGTTACACCACTTGTGCGAAATACACTAATTCTTCTTCTTTTGCCTTTCTCAATCCTTGTCTTTCATCTTCTAACTGCTGCTACCTTATCCGCTCATCCTTCTTCACTCATCAGATCTGTTCTTCAGTTTAATCCCACCAACTACAAATTCTCATTAGCAAGTGAAAATCATCGGATCTATTAGATCCATCTCGGTTCGACTAGGATAATAGTTACGATGATTGATTTGTTAACAAAGAATAAAACCAAATTTTCGTCATTATTTTCTTCAAAGATTATCTCGATTTTTCCTATCGATTCTCTCATCTGAGATGAGTTTCTATCTCGTCTTTGGGTTTGTTGGATATTTTAAATATGTCGAGAAATTTGATTTGGGTTTAAAGAAGTTTAATCTCTGCTTGAGTGTTTGTGGGTTTTTGATGCTTATAAGTTTTTATTTTTATTTTTTGTAGAAATCTGAACTATCTCCTCTTTCAGTTCTTCTCACAATTATCTGAACTATCTTTTTTGTTTTTTTTTCACAAAGTAATTTCAGATCTATGTACTTGAGTTTCAAATATACCCTAAACTTACCCGAAATCCTCATATCTCGCAAACCCTTTTAGAGAAATCAAATCCATCTTTGAATAACTTTGGTTTCACAAATCTAAGAGAGTAGATTTTAAGACTCAATATTTGCAATTTTTTGTGAAGAAGAATCATGTCAACTTCTCCATCTCGCTACTGGCTTGATTTGGCTTTGCATCTCTCTTTATCTATCTTTGTCTTTTAATTCTACTTTAGCGATTATGTGATCTATTGTGATGGAGTGATGTTGATTCAAGAATTTTTTCATGGGCAAACAATTGATGGATAAGGCGATTATTATAATTACTGGGTGTATTTCAACTCTATTCAATCAATTTCCCTTAATTGTTAAACTGGATCTTAACTTAGGATCTGCATGTTTGCAGATGTTATTTGGGTGATTTGTTAGTCTAAGTTCACTTGGATCTGTTTGTCTGAAATGCATAATCACTACATAATCACTACATTCGTTTAATGGGTTTTTATATATTGTATCTAATATCATGCATCGTCTATGAGAAATTAGTACTGCCAATTTCCAAGATGTTCTTTGTAGTTTCATATCTTAAATCGATCACATTCATTTTAAATATTTAAGTTCTAAAACATAATTCCTGTAATATGTGAAATTGTAAAATGCACAAAGAATTGAATTCTCTAAGTATCCATGAATTGTGAGTTTCGTGTTTACATGAGTTTTAAATGGTGTTGTTTGAATAGCTCTACTGCTGGTCAAGAGTAATTTCGTAGCCTTATGTGGACAATGCTTAAGCTCTGGATTAATCATAAGATTTTTATGATTAATCACAGACAATTCTCTAAGTATCCTGCTTAAGCTGCTACTTAACCTGTTGTTTTAACTCTCATTTGCTCTAGCTTGAAGGTTTATTTTTATCTCTAATTTTTGCACAAACTTTTGCAAAAACAAGGAATGGGTACTTTACTAGTTCTTTGATACACTTATATTGATGTAAATGTGTTATTTGTCATGTTTGTTTACCATTGGTTGATTAATATTTGTTTCTGATAGTACCTTTGAGCGAATGTTGGCATTGCTGAGCTTTTTGAATTTATGATTTGGACATGCTCAACTTTGTTGGCTTAAATTTCATAATGATTGCTTTCCCTTTTAGTGTTTTATCTTGTTCAGATTCAGTCATTTAGTGTTTTTTGATAATTCCAAGTGCTCTGTATTCTGGGGGTTTATTTTGGTAAGTTTTTATTTATCTTCTCCTTGCTTGGTTTGATCTACAGGATTCCAAGTATGTCATTCTTTGGGTGGAGGATGATGCTTAGTTTCTCTTTTTGTCCCATCACCTAAAGTTTCTGACTCTGTGGTTGCGCCTTACAATGCTACTTTGTATGTTCATCAAATTGTGGAGAACCTCGATGAGTGTATGGTCTTGATAATGAAGCTCTTTATGATATTTGCTTTAGGACTCTCAAGCTCACTACTTTTAGCTGTAAGCTTTCTACCGTGAACTCTGTATATTTTTTTGTTTTTATTTAGCAAGCTTTCTCAAGTCAGAGTTCAATTGTCCAGGAAACCTCAAACATCAATCCTATTCCCCCGGCTCCACTTTTTCATGGCTGGATTTGCTCCACTTACATCATGTGATCTCAAAGAATACTGAGCTCATAGTGTACAGTACTTACCCAGCAGATGTGAGAATTAGTATGTTAATTAGGGTTTGTTGGATTCTGTTCTTCATATGTTTAATCTTAAATTTTTGATTTAGTTTAATTTTTTTTTTTTTTTCCAATCTTAATTATGTATCTATTTGACTGGATGAACAAATAGGAGAAGTGGGTTTGTTTTGAAAATTGAATTCCAGTTGACAAAAAAGAGACTGCTTTCTTTAATTCCCATGAGATATAATTTTGCAGGAAGTTTAAGGAATATAGATAATGCGACTTTGTGAAAGTAGGCCAGACACCAATGGAAAAGCTTTTCTTTGAGGTCCTAGTATAGTTTGATACTTGTGTTATACTTCGATGTTTTAACTATTTCTTCCTTGGAATTATCTTTGTTTTAGCTGGTGAGATTTAATTTTGCAGGAAGTTAATATAGAGAATGCGACTTTGTGAAGGCATGCCACACCAATGGAAACGGTCAGTAAAGATTTTCTCTGAGTTCCTTGTATAGTTTGATAGTTGTGTTATACTTCGATGTTCTCACTATTTCTTCCTTGGAATTATCTTTGTTTCAGCTGGTATTTCAGAAAGATGAGTGTCCGACTGTACCTCCCCTTTCAAATCGGAGGAGTTTGTATCCCAATTTAAAGAGATTATGCATGCCTGTTAAACTCGAGGGTGGGTTATTATATTATATATTGGTGATTGGATTTTGCTTACACTCATAACTAGTCTTTGATTTCCTCTTATTTGGCTTCTTTATAGACGAAGGGCACAATAAGCTGATTGATAGATTTTGTGTGTGTGAAGTTGGAGAACGTGTGATAGAGGATGCTGCTGAAATTCTGGTATGTCTCCTAATTCTGGTTTTTACAAACTCTTTTATGGGTTCATTCTACCTTCCCTAAGTCTGATTAAATCTAGTGCAATTCACATAACCTATTGTTTGATGTGCTTTTTTTTATTGTTAACAATCTGCTGCAGAGACTTCTAAAAAAAAAGATGTTTCAATATGTCCATGTGCCATTGTCTTTCCGGAGTTCCTCCACTGAGAAACCGAATATTTTCCGTAAAGTGATGCCTTCTTGTTGTTTTACATACGGCACTGTTATTCGCTACTTCTTATTGTGTTGGTGTTGGTGTTGCGGTTGATGGTCCTTGTCATGGGAACCACAATACTTAGTATTCATACGCAGGGGAGAAATAGAATTCATAAGTTTCTGAGCATACAGATTCTTCGGGTAATTCAGCTGGCAATTAGAACCTCTTTCTTAATATCCTTCTTAAGATGACTGAGAATGCGATCACATCTTAGAATGCGCTGCATTTTTCATAACCATATTTTTTTTCTTGCTCTTATAAGCCGAGGTTTTCACCAATCTAAATGTCTCGCTTAATCTATTTTATTTGGTTTCTCATTGCTTTTTGCATATCGTGGTTACTACTCAAAGACCGTCACACTTTTCGTAGCCTTGAAAAAAGTTCGTTATAGAGATATAATTACAATCTTAAGAGGGAATCATGAGAGTCACAAATTACTCAAGTGTAAGTTATGCTTTAATCTTTTTGTTGTGGTTAGCCGTTTGTGTTAAAATTAGAGCTTGGAATCCATTACTTGATTTGAGTAATGGATCCATCTCAAAAGTTCATTGTGATTGTTAACCGCCTCTTTGGTTTGTTTTGGGTCCTGGTTTATAGATTCACAAAATATCAGTTATGTAGGATTATTCTTTGTCCGGGATGTTTTCCTCTCAGTATGTGCTTTGTATGTCCTCATGTTATACAGCTCTTGAGTGTATCACATGTTGAGAAGAATTTATCATAATAAGCCGGTTTATGTTAGAATTAGAGCTTGGGATCTATTCCTTGATTTGAGTAAATACTGATTTCATCTAAAGTTCAGTGCCAGCGTTATTTTTAGGTTACGTTATTTTTAGGTTCCTTGATTTTAGGTTACGTTATTTTTCTTCAGCGTACTAATGACGTTGTTTCCATTGCAGGTTATGGGAGAACTTGTTGGGGTCGTTAAGATAATGCATCAACAGATCTCGGATGCCTTCCAAATAACTCGTATTTAGTTATAACAAATTGATCATTATCACTTCAGATAATTAATTACTTGGTCTATTGAAAGCTTTGAATTTATAGAATTTCCGAGTAGCATAGTTCACTTGCATTCTTAAACAGCATCAAAGTGAGACCAAAACAAAATTCTCCAAGGTTAGGTCCATCTGCTACTTGCACTGGATTTATTGAGAAGTTGAGCTTGTTTTTATTTGGTTGCAGCTCACAAGTGTTAGCTTTCAATTATTTTTGGTTAAATTTCATAATGAGCGAGAATATTGATAGTTTGTGGAGAGTTTGTAGATCCGTAAAATGTATGAATCGAGTTTTGAATATATTGCAGCCCGTGTTTCGTTGTAATTGTATTGCAGGCATGTGTTTCATTGTAATCAGATTGCAGGCCTTTAAAGCGAAGCCCAGTCCATCATAATGACCGGGCTACCCATATTTTTTATTTGTTATTAGAAAATTGTCACGGTTAATCTGTGACTAGAAATTGTGACAAAAGAGAACACGTGCACCATTATTGTGTTGTTATAAATGAAACTAACAGTTTAAATGTTATAGTAATCATGACAAAAAGACACGTGTCCCACATGGTAGTTGTTGCTAAACTTTGGTAACACTTATATGTGTTACTATAACTCATGGACGAAAGGACGCGTGTCCTCGGCTGTTTGTTGTAGTTTGGTGTAACAGTTAAAAACCGTTAAGATAAATGTAACAAATATGACACGTGTCGCAATCATAAATTAGGTCAATTGTGACTATTAATTATTGTAACGCTTTTTAAATGTGACTCAGATATTTTCAATTGTCACGGATATAAACGTTACAAAACTTCATCACAATTATTAATAACGACTTATTTGTTACGTGCTATTCCCATTACAAATTTAATAAGTAAATGTATAGCCTTGTGACAAAATTCCCGATTTGGTGTAGTGTTGCTTGTCCCCCGGCAACAATTTTAGCAATTACAATCCTTGCAAAGTGGGCACATTCGCTACATACCTCCACAATTTCAACATATGGGGAGTTTCTTTACCATGTAGATCCTTTAATTGAGATCAAATTACTAAGTTTAAGTCAACAGAGGATGTAACTGACCAAATTAGCGGACTTTATAACTAAGAAAAGGAGGGCCAGGAATGGTCTCCACTAGCCTAAGGATTGTCGAGTAAGTCAACGGGTTGTCAACTGTAACGACTTGCTTCATCCAACGATTATCATACAATATATGGCGTTTTTATCGCCAATAACAAAAATTCCTCAAAACAAATATTTATATACCAAAGATTAACTACTGCAAATCGAATGTCAAAATTTAGGAAGAAATCCGATTTTTGCTACTTGACCACCCAGTTAATGCCTAGTTGATACCGATCCTACGTGGCAGCTATGTGTAGGAGAGAGTGAACTTTCCTACATCGTCCACGTATTCAAAAAATCGACAAATTACAAGTTAAGTAATATCGTATCCCCAATTCATCTCCAAAGAAAACTAGGGTTTTATAGGACTGGATTATTTCGACATTCAAGCTAACTCTTCGGTGCAAAATCTGAGAATGGTCTCTTTCTGAACATGTGAGTATTTGATAATCAAGAGGGAGTTGATTATGTGTAGGATTCAAATATCGCACAACATATTTTCTTAGCGTGCGAGATTCAATTATTTTCTTAACTCGCGAGAGTGTCTCGAGAGAAGGTAGCAAGACTCGCGAGAGTGTCTCGAGAGAAGGTAGCAAGACTCGCGAGAGTGTCTCGAAAGAAGGTAGCAGGGCTCGAGAGAATGTCTCGAGAGAAGGTAGCAAGAGCTTGCGAAATAATTAAAGGGCTCGCGAGAATATGAGCTGTATGTGAGCTGTCATCCATTATGTAAACACCTATATAAAGAGGAGAGCAGGAGAGAGAAGAGGAGGGATAATTTTGGGGAGGACACTTTTAGGAGGAGAGAGATATTTTTAGAGAGAGATTTATTTTCTTTATCATCTTCTTCCCCAAATAATTAGATCTAGAGCTCTACAAATTATCCATTAATGGAGATTGTAAATGTAATTCTTATGTAACCTCAACAATCATAGTGAGAACCGTGGATGTAGATCACATTGATCGAACCACGAAAAAATCTTATGTTCATTTTAAATTTCTAGCACTTATATTTGAAATTTAGGTGATTAATATGATTTAGATCTACAAAATATAGTGAGGGGGTGTAGTGTGGGATATCCCGCTACTACATATGCGCTTAGAAACAGGGACCTAATCTTGTTGGTTCAAGAAAGTTTAGAAAAAACTACTCACTTGGTGATGAATTCAATTGGATCTATAAACTTTAAGAGAAATTTCCATGAAGAGTAGTTATTGTTCCTACTTTTTATTTAGATCTACAAAATTTGGGTTCAAAAATGGAAGTTTTATGGAAGAAATCACACTTTCAAAGGAAAATACCATCAACAATTCAAGAACATAAAAAAAAATAGGTTGTTGTGATGAAATTCAAGGAAGAAAGCTAATTTTTTAAATGGAAGATTTCATATCGTGGAGAAAAAGAAAAGAGGAAAATTGTTGAAGGAAATAAAGGAAGAATGAAGAAAAGGATAAGAACAAAAACGCCGTGAATTTTATCACAAATAGGAGCTCCCACAGAGATGGTTTGAGTTGGAGCGAAGAGGCTTGATGTCGCAAGATCAAATCTCGCCACAGATCATATTTTTTCAAATATTTTTGAACTTTCAAGAGGGGAAAAAATGGAATAAAGCTATAGCATTGTGTGTTTCCTTCGCAAGCAACAAGTAGCCCAGGATGGTCGTTTGCGAAGAGAACAAGCTTGGGGTTGCGAGTTCGAATCCCACCTTTTACATATTTTAAACTTCCGAGAGCGAAGAAGTGAATAAAGTTATAGTATTGTGTGTTTCTTTCACAAACATGCAGCTAGCACAATTGGTCATCGCGAAGAGTATAAACATAAGGTCGCGAGTTCGAGTCTTACCCTTCGCGAAGAATTTTTGTCATCTTTTTCCTTGAATATCAAAGGGTGAATCTAAGTCATGTATTAGCATTCTCGCGATCCTTTCGCACGGAGGAGTAGCACAATTGGTCACGAGCGAACAAGAGGAGCTTAAGGTCGCGGGTTCGAATCTCCCACCTCGCAAAGAATTTTTGCTTCGCAAAGAAGGGAAAAAAATGGATAATTTCGCAAGGTTGTTTCATTCTTTCGCAAACAAGAGGCAAAGACAGATTGGTCACCATGAGGTTAATGAGTTCATGGTCGCGAGTTCAAGTCCCATTGAACGTCCATTTTTTGCATGGATTTTTCGCAACAAAGATCTCGCAAGAAGAAAGTAAGTGATTATTTCGCGAAACACTTCGCAGAGGCGAGGTTAGCACGGTTGGTCGGGGAGGCATGAATGCAAGCGGAGGTCGCAGATCAATTCTTGCTTCTCGCATATTTATTTTTGTTATGCGAAATTTCGGAAGGACTTTTCCTATTTCTCAATGAAGAAAGTTGATGACTATCTCGCAAATTAATTTCGCAAGAGAGGGTTAGAACAGTTGGTATGGTGCGAGAATATGCAAGAAGCAGGTCATGGGTTCGAATCTCATTTCTCACAATTCTTTTTGCTGCGAGATATTTATATTTTATGCGGCGTTCATACATTTCAAGGATGATAGCTTCGCAAGCAAATCATATACTTCGCAAGAGATAACAACAACAGCAAACCACAAAAGCTAAGTACCACTTTCCTTGAACACTTTATCAGAAGAGATTATCAAAGATCAGCGAAATTACAAAAGAGCTTATATGCAGAAGAATCAACAAAATAATCAGATAGAGGCAAACCTACTATGACGAAATCAGAATTTCGCGAGAGGCAAAAGTACCTAAAGTGCGTCGTAGTAGGGGGTACCTATTGCATATGAAGAAGAATCAATAAAATAACCAGAATGGGACGAACCTTTATGGCGTACACCCTAGTTCGCGAATAACATTTCGTAAGAGGCAAATGTAAGACCTAAAGTGCGTCATATAAGGGGGTATCTCTCGACATGGCTCAGGGGGAAGGTTACACCGCTCCTGAAGCCTGAGTCATGGAAATTTGGGGCCCATGAAAGCCTATCCGGAAGAGGTACCTTGGATTCCCAACTATATATGTAGGTTATACCCTGGTTGGGCGACCGAGGGTCTCTTCCAAGGAGTCAGTGTATGCTCAAGGCGCCGAGGTACACGGTTGAGCCAGAGTGCCCGGGACGGATGAACCTACCCTGGCCATTCTTGGCAAGTCTTGGCATATGTTGCACTTCGCCTCAAGAAAACTCCACTTAGGTGCGCCTCGTAACCATAAACCCTATAGGTATAAGGGATAAGAGGCTGCGAAAACAACCGGTTGTTGTTAAGACCGGATGGGAGGAGCTAGTCTTGTATGGTCGATGTTTCGCCTCCTTGAAGGGGCAACCAGGAGAAGATAAGGGCGACGCTTTCCATTAGGGGAAGTGTCAAAACAGACGCAAATGTCATGAGGCTTTGTTTTCGCAAGGAGACTTAGGCTTGTCATATTTGTGCAATGATCCCGCAGAGGCAATAATACTAACGCGAGGGTAAGACGAGATCAATGGGTCTTTACACGAAAATGTACGGACGTCCTGCGATTTCGTCGCAAGACGGCAATGTCATGGGGCTTTATGTTCGCAAGGATATCTAGGCCTGTCATATTGTCGCAACTAAAACATCTCCGCAGAGGCAAAAATACTTGGAAAATGATAAGGCAAGATCAATGGGTCTTTACATGCAAGTGTAAAGACGTCCTGCGATTTTGTCGCGATGAAAGGTGGCGGGGAAGACCTCTAATTAGGGAGGTCTAACTTGGAAGACCACGCAAAATGATAAGGCAAGATCAATGGGTCATTACGTGAAAATGTAAAGACGTCCTGCGATCTTGTCGCAATGATAAAATTCAACGTAAAGCAATGAAGAGATTATACTATCGCATGAGCACAACGCAGAGATGGAGGAAAGATAAGAATGAAGAAATAACTCACTCATTCAACACTTTTTCAACGATTCTACCTTCGTAGATAAAGAACAGAGGGCAACAATGGATTACCGAAAAACATTTTATGTTCTTTATTTTCTCGGAAGAATCATTTCCAAAGAAGATGTTTACCAATGAACAACAAGAATCCTCACCAAAATGGAATAATGACTTCCATGAACAGAGGCAATACTTCTTATATTTCAAGGATTAATATTTCTTATCCACTTCGCAAAATTTCAGAACTTCGCGAAAGAATAGAGCATAGCATGAGGCAAAGAACATAGAGCGAGAGTTTCGCAATACTTCTTATATTTCGAGGATTAAGTACTTCTTATACTTCTTCAAGGATACTTCATACTTCGCATACTTCAAGAAACGATACTTCATATACACTTCTCAAAGCTTCGGAACTTCGCAAAAGAATAGAGGCAAGTACGTACATTTTCAAGTCCAAGATTCTTCCGCTCGTTCCTTCATCAACAAAGACCAAAGATTACTACAACAACAGATTTTTCCTTAAAGATCGCTCTTCAAGCAATATTCAAGGAAAAAGAGGCAAGATGTAGGATTCAAATATCGCACAACATATTTTCTTAGCGTGCGAGATTCAATTATTTTCTTAACTCGCGAGAGTGTCTCGAGAGAAGGTAGCAAGACTCGCGAGAGTGTCTCGAGAGAAGGTAGCAAGACTCGCGAGAGTGTCTCGAAAAGAAGGTAGCAGGGTCTCGAGAGAATGTCTCGAGAGAAGGTAGCAAGAGCTATGCGAAATAATTAAAGGGCTCATGAGAATATGGCCGATGTGAGTCCGTCATCCATTATGTAAACACCTATATAAAGAGGGGAGAGCAGGGAGAGAGAAGAGGAGGGATAATTTTGGGAGGACACTTTTAGGAGGAGAGAGATATTTTTAGAGAGAGATTTATTTTCTTTATCATCTTCTTCCCAAATAATTAGATCTAGAGCTCTACAAATTATCCATTAATGGAGATTGTAAATGTAATTTTATGTAACCTCAACAATCATAGTGAGAACCGTGGATGTAGATCACATTGATCGAACCACGTAAAAATCTTATGTGTCTATTTTAAATTTCTAGCACTTATATTTGAAATTTAGGTGATTAATATGATTTAGATCTACAAAATATAGTGAGGGGTGTAGTGTGGGAAATCCCGCTACTACATTATGGGTTCTTTATAATTGAGTTGCCGTACAATTCTAATGGACACGAAGAAAGATTTTTTTCTATAGTCATAATTTAAAGTTTGTTTGAAGATATATAATCATATTTACAATCAGAAAATGTTATCACAATTATCTTTGTTTGATATGCGTGATGTCTAACCCTTGAAATTTTTTATTATAATTAACCTATTTCATCGACAAAAGATATAAAATTCAGTTTGTGATAATCAAGATTGTGAAAATTATCTCAGTTTGTGATAATCAATTCAAAAGCTCAGCAACAATATCAGGTTTTCATATCCACCAACTTCCATGGTATTAATGGAGTTTATCAGCAAGTGATGCTACATTGTTTAGACATCCAAAGCGATCTGTAATTAGCAAGTGATGCGTATTGGGGTGACAAATTGACAAAGGTTTCAAGTAAAAGTTCAGAAGACTTTGATATCGTGTTTCAAAAATCAGAATAAAAATAAAATAAAATACATTATCACGATGATTTTCTTGCTGCACATTTAGAGAAGTAAAATTATTCAAAGAAGTTAAAAGAAGTAATAAAAAATGGTTTTAATTTGTAAGAGCATCTCCAAGAGAGGGTGAATTTTGATATTTTTTTAATTGACACATAGGATTTTACACCCTCGTTTGGCATAAATCCATCTCCAACACTAGGGTCCTATAAACTAGGAGGGACCAATTACTAAATACGAAGGTGTTCAAGAAAGTGTTATCTACACCTCCGGCTCCACCTCCACGTCATATTTTACACTATTTTTCTTAAAAAATTCTCAACTGTTGGAGATGGTTTTTTAAATATGAGGTCCTATATTTACTCTATGTTTAGACCCCATAAATAAAGGGACTAAATTAAAAAACCACATAGGATTTTTTGCACCTTCTATTGGAGATGCTCTAGGCATATAGTATCTTGTTCTGTCTCATGATGACATCATCTATTATTTGTTTAGCCTAATGACTGGGCTTTTACAACCCCAAGATGACGCTTTCGGTTTCTATGTATTGTGTTACTATTAATCACCGTTCTTATTCCAGTTTCCACTATCATCTTAGCTATTAGCAATTTACTTGGAATTATGAACATATTTTTTGGACTTAGATGGCCACACTATTTATAAACTTGATAATCATCATTCATGAGGTATTGTTCAAGTATAGTTAGATCAAACAAACAACCATTCATTTAAAAAGGCCTGCTGATATAAGGTATAATATGCGTGACCTTATCCATTATCCATTGCTTCTTCTTTACCAGACTTTGAAGGCACCATAATCAAAAAGTGTGGAGAGTTAAGTTTCAACACCCTTTTGCAAAGGCGCTCTGGCCAGTCATAATGCTTCCATTTGCTGGTCAGTTTGGAAGTACAGGACAACATTATCTTTGAAGATAACATTGCTTGAGCAGTCATTCAACAAGTAAAGATCCAAGCTTTCTTGTAGAGGAGAAACTCAGTGGAGTTAAATTGGGACCATTGGTATTAGGGGGTGGCTTACCCAGGCTGAAGCCCACCCCAAAATTTCTAAAAAGATGTTTTGTTAGTGTAATTTTTTAACATTTGTAAAATTTAGCCCAGGTGTAAATTTTAATTAGCCCATTAATTGTTAAGATATGATTCTGCGTAGAAGAAATCAGAAGATTTTGGAACCCTGTCCCGCATGGATTAATTTTTGAATAGCATCTCAACCGTTCAAAAGCTATAGGGAAAAACAAGTATTCGTGATGTTTCTTAAAATCAGGTATTGAATGGGCTCACACCTATTACCAGCGACGGATCCAGGAATTTATGTTTGGGTGGGCTAATTTTTTTTTTCTCGAACTCTCAACTTAATTTATCTCAACTGCAAGAATGACAATTGCGGTAATATACTTAAAGTTGAGTATGAGTATGCCACACGATCTCTTTTCCTTGGAGCATAAAGCTTTAAATCAAAAATTTTCACCTTGTAACTAATATTAGGGAGGAATAATTTGCGTATCGAAAATAATAATCCTTATTTATTTAGCGGCCGAAGGCCGCCCAATTTTTTCTAGTTTTAAAGGTTATTATAGGGATGCAAAAATATTTGGAGTTTGTACATATACGCATAATAAGTCATGACATATTGTATTTTTGTCTCATAAATACACTGCATTTTTAGATTATACATAGATATACATAAAATTGTAGTCACTTCATAGAAGAAAAATGAATTTTTGGACAAACACTTGCTTTTTTTCTTTTTCTAAAGGTGGACAAACGCTTGCTTAGTTAAGGTCAAGACACCCCAATTTGACACACAGTTTTATTTTATCAAACTGACACGTAATAGTGAATAAAACTGTGTCAGTTTGATATACCAGTGTTTACAATTCATTCCTTCGAAGGTGTTTAAAAATGAAACTCACAATATACATGACTACCAGTGTTTACAAAAAATGACTACCATAAATTGCTGACGACATTGTCCCAAGGAGAAGCAGTGAGTAAACGGTGAAGAGGCAATCCTGCATTCTACAGTGTACAAATTACAAATGAATTGGTGAATGATTTAACTGTATAAATTACGTGGAAGCAGCCCTTACTTATGAATCACCATTCTACACTGTATGATTGTTTTAACCATCCCTTACTTATGAATCACCATTCTTCAATTCTATCTTTATTTTCCTTTATGTTCGAAAAAAATCTATCGTTTGGAGTGAATAAGTTTATGTGCCATGTTTTTGTTCGTAATTCTTAGAATTTTCAATAGTTGTAGACGATGGAGGAAATTGAAATAAACCGTCCGAGTAATAATTAAGAAATAGCAGTAAACATATATAGAACAGCAGTGGCGGATGTACGGTGGGATCAAGTGGGGTCAGTAGACCCTCTCAATTTTGATTTCCAAGTGCTAATGAGTTAGATAATTCAGTCTTTGACTCCTTTCAAGTTTAAGGGAAAATGGGGAATATGCCCCAAAATCGACTGTCATCTTGGGGATATGCCTCAGGATTCCAGTTTTTGGGAATATGCCCCAAATGTAATTTCACAAGGAACCGTTAAATAGACTATTTACCGTAAATGTATCCGAACTTTCTCTCCCAATTTTTTCGAGATTTTTCGTCAATATGTTCCACAACCTTGTAGAGTGTTAATATATCATATATCTGTCTTTTTAATTCGCATATGTGATCCTAAGTGTGTGCGAATATTGACTACTTAACGGTTTTGGATGGAATTTTGGACGGTCAAATATTCCCGAAAATTGGAATCTGGGCATATCCCCAAGATGACAGTCGATTTTGGGGCATATCCCCAATATTCCCCAAGTTTAAATATTAGTGGTTGACCCCTCATCAAAAAGTTTCTAGGTCTTCATATGCTTCACTGATCTTATTCGACGGACAAACAAAAACGAGAAAGAGGAACAAACAAAAACGAGAAAGAGGATCAAAAAAGGCAAAAGAATCTTCATAATCTAATCTTGGTGCTTTTCTTATTACAAAGTAAGGGGCAAAATTGTCAACAAAATGGGAGACTGTAATACACATGTAATCTAGTCAGTTGATGACTATCTTGTAATGGTTTCTGGCTGGCTTTTCTTAATATAAACTTTTCACTTTCGAAAAAAGTAAGGGGCAAAATTGTCAACAAAATGTGCAGCTTCAACTAAGGCATGTTCCCTTTATAATAATAATCATAGATAAAAGATTGAAATTGGGTAAATAAGAGGAGGTGAAAACAGTACCTTCCATGATGCCAGTGTTTGTGAGGAATTTCATGTTAATTGATGAAGTTTATGTTTATTGATGAAGAAGAACCGTAAAATTTTATTTGAGAAAAATAAATTTTAATAAAATATTGACAGCGTAGAATAATTTATCTATATACTGAGAAAACTTAAAGATGATCCTCTCACTAAAAATGCACTTCTTTGAACACAAAATTGGTTAAAAAGACCAAAATCAACAATTCCTGTGTGAAAAGGACATTTAGATTTTGATACTGTTTAAATGGCAAAAATTTAAAAACAGCCAGGATGTAACCAGTTTCATCCTACCCATTTTCAAATACTTTTTCTTATTTTTAATTTACATCAGGATGCATCCAGTAAGTTTAAGTCAGGATGAATCCAGTTTCATTCTTGCTATTTTTTTGGTGTCCATTTCACCCGTACTAATTTTTAGTCGTCCATTTGAACCATGTTTTAAAAATATTTGGACAAATGACCAATTTTCCGTATAATTTGATATCTCTAATTAGGAATAACGAAGTTTTCTTTTTATTATCGGAAAATATTTTATTTCGCTCTTTCTATATGCACTAGCAGTACCACCATATTATTATGATCAAGATGTTATTCCACATTCAAATAAACTTTTTGTCTCCCAGTCAAACTTTGAAACTTTCACAAAAATTGTGTCATTACCCTAAAACTGAAAACTGTAACAAAGTAATCTCATGCTCTCCATTGTTTACTACCATTACTTATAAATATTAGGCTTTTGTTAACTTGTATACCCGTATACATGTTATACTTTAATAAAGAATTATTTTATTTCTTTGGAAATTGTGTGTTTTTGTCTTATTATACTAGAAAATGGTTTTTCTTGCACTAAAAACAACAATTTTTGTTCCCAATGCAAAGAATTACTGTTTTCAATGCAATAAAACAAACAATTCTTGTTTCCAATGCAAAAAATTGTTGTTTTAATGAACCTTAACATGTATACGGGTATACAAGTTAACAAGTTAAGACGATGGATGGTTCCTAAATACAAGTTATCACGTAGTTAACGGTTGGTTAAATATAACCAATAGAGAATTCTAAATACGTTTCCTTTTTAATTTTTTTTCTATTCTTTTTAGACAAATTATACGTTGCCAAGTGTCCTCGTTTCACAAAATTCAAAAAAAAAATATTTCGACCAATAAGAAGTGAGGGTTTCATCACCATTCAACGTGAGAGCTTTATTTGTGTAGGCCTTTAATTCTTTAGATTTCTACCAGGTACGCGGTTGAAGGATAGATTTCTACCAGGCACGCGGTTGAAGGATCTTAATTAGACTTGGCCGTTGAATGCATGAATATTCCATTAACCAAAAAAATCTGATGGTGGAAAGTGATTCAAAGCTTACTGTAGATCTTTGTAATAGTTGTGCAGACGGCTCATGGTTTTTTGACATTTTGCTACAGGATATAAAATATATGTCTTCTTTTTTTGATACAATTTCCTTCCACCATCAGTATAGGAAAGGGAATTCAAGAAGAATGATGTGTTGGCTAAGAAAGCTTCTCTCAAGGTATTTTAGTACTTGGATCCATGATCCACAGATTTTTGTACTCTTGCTTGTATGATGATATTACGGGAGAGCCTTCCCCAGACTTGTAAGGCTCTAGTGTCTGTTTAATAAATTCTTCTTACCAAAAAAAATAAATAAATATTCCATTAACCTTTTTTTATCCTATACTAGGTATCACCGGGGCCTTACGGCCCCGGCTCAACCTATGGTGTATTTTAGGCCTACACGACAACTTTGTTTCTAAACAAATCGCAAAGGATCTTAAATAGATTTTTTATTGTTATTATTCGGATAATGATATTCGCATATAGAAATCACGTCAATATTATTTTATTTATTGGGTATCTAATAGTTTTGTACTTTTAACTATTACTAATTTCAGCATATGTATGCATGTATTCTAAGCTTATACGTAAGTGCCGATATGAGTTTATAACTTGGTTGTAGTTCTCTTTTTTTTTGGTCTTATTTTTAAGAAAAAGATCCAATGCACCTAGCTCAACTTCCGATTAGTTTCATGCACTGTTTCAAAAAATACTTTAAAATATTATCAATATGCTTCCATGTATCCCCATTGATATAGTTCATTTATGTTATTTAGGTACCACTATTGATGATCACTTAATTCTCTTATTGGTGCATATTCTTATTATCTGTTGGTTTTTGGTTAACTAAATGATGACCATTGATTTAATGTAAATATAATTTGTGATGTGTACTTGAAATATACAATTTCATTATTATTTACTTGAAATGAAGAATTATGATATTATTTGATTTAGCAAATTATTTCGAAGAAGAAGGTTTCTAAGTATTTGAAAACAATACGTTTAAATTTTAAAAATCAAGCTAGGAAATCAATTTCTAAAAGAAAAGTAGGATGATCACAATAAGAATTTAAATTACCAAAAAAATAATAAGATAAATAGTGAAGTAAATAATGCAAAAACTATTGAAGTTGGTCAAGCGATTATTTTTTCCTTTTGACATGTACCAAAAAATTGGTGAACCATACGATTGTTAATGTGAACAATATACACTTGAGTTGTAGTATAACTTGCAAATATAAATGAGAAAATAATAAAATATTGATTCATTAAAAAGTACTCTCAAAAGTGAATGATATGTGTCTTTAGCCCGTCCATAAATTTCAATCTTTTCTTTTGGAGATTCCACTATATCCTTGCATATATATTTGTATTCCCCGATTTTGTATTTTGTCTTTGCTAGTTTTATATATTCAATCTAGTTGTTATTCGAATTGTCGTGACCTTGCATCGTTGTTGTTATTTTAACTTATCCAGATTTTATTGATTGGTGGCATGTATTTGTAAACTTCATGTTAGAACCCACCCAATGGGAAGAGATTGATGCATATTCGTTTTTCATCTCCTAAAGATGTATGCAACCATGTGTAACTGTGGATTCTTTTTCATCTTCATAAACTCTTTATTGTTCAAATAAGCCTCAAGCATCTTACTATAATGTGATTGAAAGATGAAAGTTAATGACTCGATTGAAGTAAATGGATGGACGATTAAAGTCAAAGTTAAGGCTTGTGACTTATGAGGCCACTAATGTAGGAAATCTCGGATTTCAAATTCGATCGACCGGATCGACATCTTGACAAATTTATGGCGGTGAAATCTCGGATTCTTTGTCTCCAAATTATAGAATACTTAATTAAGCAGTTAATGAAGACTATGAGAATTTATTCTAATTTAAACTTGTCTCTCATAATATGATTCACTGGATAAAACGATGTCCTTTAAGAGCATCTCCAATAGAAGGTGGAAGACTTATTTTTCAAGGACACGTAATTTAGACCATCATTTTAATTAAATCCATCTCCAACAGTAGGTCCTATAAAATAGGAGGGATGAAATATTAATTTGAAGGTTTTGAAGAAAGTCTTATCTAGACCTTCAGAATAACCTCCACATCATATTTTTGGCTTTTAATAATTAATTAAAATAAAACTAAACGGTTAAGATTCCATCATATAAGGTTTTGTAAGAGTCAAACCTTTATACTATTATAATTACAACTGTCAAAAATATTATAGAATTACGTGTCCTTCAAACTTAATGGAGTAAAAACCTAGAATTTTCTAAACTCAAAACCCCATAACTAATAAACTATCTATACTATATGATCTCATAACTAATAAGCTATCTCAACAAAAAAATCACGTAGAATTTTTTAACACCCATTGTTGGAGATGCTCTCTAAGGGTGGTTTTGATTTTTTTATAATGAAATTAGCTATCGTCGCCTCGTCCGCTAACCCGTCTAAGTCGCCTCGCTAGAACTCATTAGAAACTTGTTTTAGTCGTGGACCGAGATCGGAATTTTTAAAAATCTTACCTAAGATTGACAACACTGGAGGCATCAGGACATATTTCCAAATACATCCAACGTTTTAATTATTTCTTATTATAATATTTCTTATCTTAGTTATTATGTTAATGTCATATCTAAAACCTTCTGCCATTTCAATAATGAAAATGTGATTGGTTGAGCTTCTTTTTAACCGTTAACCCCTGGGTTTTTCTACATATTATGACTACATTTTTATAGACTTCAATATCAAGTTACTTGTCATCTTTTATAGTACGAAATCTTTTCTTTTTCTAACCCTAGAAAATCTTATGCATTCTGCTTTGCTCGAGATTGTTTCGCATAAAAGATTTTTTTATAGAAATTGCCAAATACTAATAACATCGATTCACTGATGTTGGGTTTGTTTGCAGAATTCACGATTTCCAGGAATTTATAATCCCATGGGATTACAAATTATTGGATTCATGTAAATCCCTTGTGTTTTTGGTAACTCACTTAAAATTCATAAGATTCATAAAATTATTTTGTTCTAAAGTCCATATACTGTTTGGTTTTACCCTTGGAATCTTAAAATTGAATATATATGGGATTTAGAGTTAAAAAAAATAGGCCCATATATCCCTTGATAAGTGTCCCAGCAAATCTTAGGGGGATGGGTCGGACTCCATATGGAAGATTTGCTGGAAAACTGATTCCCGTGGGAAACGTGATTCAAGGGATTTGGGCAACCAAACAAACCGAGGGAAACGTAATTCCACCAAATCCCCTAGACCCATAAATCCCACCTCTAAAATTCTACAACCAAACCCACCATGAAATATTTTTCGTTCCTCTTATAGTTTCTCTTTCTATTATTTCTCCAGTTACTTTTCAAGTGACTACCTTAGCCTTCGTTGTAGTGACATCCAAGTTCCTAATCAATAGTATTTTCCCGTATATGTCTCTAGCAAAATTATAAGCACCTTACCTTTTAGTTTTATCTCATTGCTTGGAAAATTTAGAAGTTCGGGTTGCTTAGAATTCTCTAAGTGATATAAAACCCCGTTTTATCACCGTTTTATGTAGTACTACCGCATAAGACGTGCTCATCTTCCTCTCGTATAACCGAAAATATGTATGAGTTGATCTTGTCCACCATTTCGGTTGTCTTTTCTTCTTTTGTTTTTTTGATCGAAAAGAATTTGGGAAGCCTTTCTCTCTAAAACCGCCCATTTGCCGTTATTGCAATAATCCTTTGTCTTAAGTGTTCCCCGGTCTCCCATGCTCTTTAATAAGTTTGGATACATGTTGTCGATCATTTTCTATAAGAATTTCGACTGGATCTTAATTGAATCCATTGTTGTTCCACGATAGCTCTTACCTTGTTGGTGAGTTGGCACACTTAGTCTTTGGCATCCGACTCGCGATTTGGATTAGAGCCAACTCCGACTCGCTGCGAGTCGATGTCTAATCGCGTGTTTTCCATTTTGAGTACTCGACCTCTAACTCGACTCTAACTCTTAACTCGGACTCGTTTGAATTATGTTACAAAACAGTTGGGTCATTCGACTCAAAACAAAAAATATTGAATCGATCCGACTCTAATCAAATGATTTCAGTCAAATCTAGAGACGACCCAGATGACTCGGATGACGCAAGAGTAAACAAACATGGTGCTTGTTTGGAGTTGTAGTATCAACCAACACGAATCTTTGCTTTTAGAAGCACAATACATTGGTTTAACTAATTATTAGGCAAGAACGTAATAGCGTAAGCAAAATGTAGCTCTAACACACATGCAAAGATTGTAATTACGACACAAATGGACAATCATTCATCTTGCATACGACCAAGATTCGTCCTCCATAATAGTACTACTAACATGCACTTAACCAACTCGTCACATCCATTTATGCATAAACCATGAAGTGAGTTGATACCTTTCTAACAAAGAAGGGAACTGAATCAAAATAGGGAACAATAAAAATAATGGCCGCCAAGAAAATTAACTATCAATCTGGCCGATCGTGTACATATTATCCGAAAGAACTAAGACATGCCCAAGATTACCTTGTTACTTCTACATTCATTTCATTCCTAAGAATACCTTCTTACTCCTAAAAACGCTAAACATATTAGATACATGTCACATAAAACCAAAATTGTCCATCATCGTGGAAAACAAACGCTACTTGGTATGCGGGGAGGATTATAAGCATGGGTTCCTAATGTCAAATTGAGATCATCTAGAAGGATCTCAAAGAATCTCATTGTTAAATAGACTCTAAAATTTCACAATAGTATTATCCATTCTTCTCATCCTGGATGATTTTGTTGTTAACTTGTGTAAGTCATGATCATTAATAAAATTCCACATGTCCTAAGGGAATGATGACCTTCAAAGCATCAATAACAAATAAAGATATATTAGGGTGCTTATAAATGGATTTGACAATTTGGTATGCGGATATATGAAAGAAGATATCCACGTTTAAAGGATTTGTAGTCATAATAATATCCCCGACCATGTCGAGACTCAAGATTAACTTTAGCAATTTGGAATTCCTTTAACAAAAATATCAATGGCTAAAACCTAGAGCACAAAGTTATTTAAAAATATAACAGAAAATAGTATCAAATCAACACCTAAATAGAAGGGAGAGAGGGAATTACTTCAAAGAGTCAGTCATATTTTGCAAGCTTTGGAATTACTTTAGTAATTGTTTCCAATTCAAAGGTAACATTAGAAGACTTTGCAAACGGATATCAAAAGAAAGAGAACATCAACAAATCCATATATTGATATCATATTTACCGAGAATACAAAGTTTTTGCAGGAGTTGATGGTAATCTATATCGATTGGTTATTCTGAAAAATTATCCGAAGTAGTATGAATTGTACGCATCACATAATGAGAGTGAAGATACGTCGATTTTGTACAAAAAAACATATAGTCTTTCTACACGTAGAATAAATGAAGTGTTAAATTGCAATCTGGTACAAAATAATAAGGACAGAAAACACAAAGATGAATATAACAATAAGGGCTTTGAGTAAGGTCTCTAATGTAACTTACAATGGGTTAGCATCCCTCTACTTATCTATTAGGATAACAACCCAATAATTGCTTCGTAATTGCCAAGAGTTGAAGACTGATAATCAAAATGAAATGTATGCTACTTAATGACTTCATCACTAACAAACAACTAATTGTAACTAACTTGATACCACCAAAACTCATAGGCACTACAGGGTCGTCTTGCACTTCAAAAACACCAAGGTAAAGTTCAAAGTTTAAATGGTCCAACGCCACCTTGAAAGGTAGCATATTTCCTACCGAAAGCCATAGGCGTAATTTAATGAAGGATCAAATTAGTAAGCAAAATTTAACTTCAATATCATCCCGCAAAGATATAACCATAATAAGTAAATATCTAGCTACTAAAATCAATACATAGCAAAATTTAACTTCAATATCATCCCGCAAAGGTAGAACCATAGTAAGTAAATATCTAGTTACTAAAATCAAGACATTGCAAAATATCTCACAAGTTCTTATTCCTTGAAATTCAGAGGCCCTAAATGATTGATATCGTGTCACATTCTTATTCATGTACTATAACTTTTGACAACTTTTCATTACATCCTTGTTCGATTGTACTCTTTTCAAGTATTATGAATTAGACATTGTCTTAGCCGCAACTATATGGGTCCCATTTAGAGGTGAATCTTACAACACAAAGATGAACTGGATGCAAAGCACTGGTATTTCAAATTTTGCATCTAACATATCATTCAAGTACACTAATAAGATATTCAAAGTTATGAAGATTACCTTCTTCATATCAAGACTTTAACAAACTCACCAAGCTATCTCATAAAACCAAAGTGGACATAAATTAAAAGAAATAGACAGTGAGAAAGAGTACCCATGAGATTAACTTTAAGTGGATACTCAATCCAATGTACATCTTTCCAAGATCCATGACATTACCATGAGAATATAAAAGAGTAGAAGAAATAGCCAAATAATATCTAGTTTACATAGAGAAAACAAAATAGATATTAAGGAATGGGTTATCACCTTTACGCTTCCTGATGTGTAGGCATGGTCCATGTCAATCATTAGACTCCATAGTCGTGCACTGGGCATACATGGCGACTCCTAAGAGGATTAGGAATGATATGAAGGTTAGCAAAAACACAAACATGATGCACCAACCTTCCATTAGGAAGCCCACAGACTCATTATTCATCTGGCATGAGAAACCAAAAAACGATGTAATACTGGAAACTTTAATGTATCATCAATCACACACCACAATGGAGTTTCCAGAATCACATAGTTTAATGGTCCCCATTTTCCGAATCAACTCCGACGAAACTTCCATCTCAGCGAGTCTCAACAATCCAAAGTTGGACAAAAAGTTTCAAGCTCACGTGATCATCCAAAACAAATTAATTCCTTTAATATTGTGAGCATCTTTCTCCATTTATATGCACATCTAATTCTCCGAACACAACATATTTAACATAATCATCAAAAGTATCAATGATGTAAGCATTAAACCTTGTATCAAATAGTTGAATAACAGATCATCTTGTCACCTAATCAAATCACAAAATATGTAGCTACAATCTCAATAATGCACACGTAAAAAAATAGAATATCTAAGAAAAGAGGATAGAGAGATTCAAATTTATACCTTTTTGAGAATTCTCGTTTGGGTATTTGTTAACAACTTAACAAAATAGTGAGTCGTGATCCCAAAATACACGATAAGATAGAAAGATATCCAAAGAGAACAGGAAAGAGAAAGTCAGAAAAACGAAAGAGATAAAATAGGGCAAGAAAGATTATAATAGGGTTACCTCATATTGAAAGTGAATGGTTAAACTATATAGTAATCAAATTCGATCGATATTAATTACGTTTTCTTCTCGCCAACAAAGAAAATTCAAGATCCTAAATCCAACAAAAAAACACATTTTTTTTTCTTCGGGCCAAGGCATTTAGTTTTAGTCGTGCTTATGACATAGATAAATTGAAAACTCCATCAGTAGTATCCCGACTCCGTCCGATATCTTTAGCTATCATGGAGACAAAAACCATGCCTTTGCAAATATATTTAGAAGGGAACTAACTTTATTATTATGATACTCAATTGGTTGCAACCAAAGAAAGGACAGCAGTACCGTATACCAAAAGCAAAGTGAGCTAATTACTTATGATATAGGCTTTATGGAAAAAATGAAAAATACTGAAATACATGATGACCTATTGTATCTTAAATGAAGACCAAAGTACTTTTATTTCTCAATCCTTCCATTGAGTAACTCAAACCTCATATATTGAAAGGATGGGTTTCTCTTGGAACTTTTCACGATATTGGAATATGTATTTTCATCAGTGGATAGGTTGTTACCTTGGGCAGATGGGTTTTGATTATTCTCAGGCACCGCAAATACTAAAAATCGAGAATTAGTTTAGGAATAAATTGTAAAAAAAATTGACAAAGGAAGGTGAAAAACACTCGAAGCAACTGATATAAAGCCTATAAAAACTCTCAAAGAACCGTTCAAAGAAGTCACTTTCAGACATGGGACGTTGCTTTACATTTTCCACAGGAGTAGCAAGAGAATCTATTGCATTTCCCATGAATAGCAACTGATCTATCTTGAGCAGTTGCATCATATAATAAGCCGCATTAAAATATTTCATCGCGAGCACCTCTTTCCTAATTTGTCCATAATTTTGTATGCATCTGAGGAGACTGCGCTGGTGCATTGGACAGATTCAATGGCAGAGTGGTAATAGCTTAATCAAAGAGAGAAAGTGAATGAAACCAAACAATATTAATACCAACTCTATCTTATCCTAAATGGCTACCAAGAAGGCAAACATACACACACATAAAAAAACAAACCAAGCTACATTATTTTCCATTCTAATTCGTTTGCTATAACCATTACATCGTAGTGATATGCACCCTAAAGAAGAAAGAATAAGCAAGACAACTTCGTAAATATGATGAATTTTAAAGTATGTAACTTACACTTTATCCAAAGACACAACTTTCCTCATCTAAAGGACCTTACTTTTCAGTTTTTAACACGCCTTTGATTCGTGTTACAAATTGAAATATCAGGATTGCTAGTCGGTTTACTCGATAAATTATCCTCAATGGCTATATACCCGCATGTATCAAAATAGTGAGTAGTGTAAGCATAAGTGCGTCATGAATAATAAACCTACATATCATTCAATATTTGCATCAAGTTGCAGTTGTTGTTTTTAAATTAGTTTTCAAATGTAAGTTAAAAGAGTGAGCATTATGTGTGTGTACAATAGATAGAGATGATAGATTTCTCCATAGCCGTTTTAAATGTCCTCTGAATATTCCAAGTTCATAATGACTTAGACTACACGATCGACGTCCTTCTAACGAATTTTTAATTGGCCCAATTTGAAACTAAAGCAGAAAGCAAATTTGAAAACTTAGATTCTTACATTGATAACAAACCGATGTCCTTCCAAAGAAATTTTATTTGGCCCAATTTGAAACTGAAGTAGAATGCACATTTGAAAAATTAGATTCTTACATTAAGGGCAACATGCCTATAATTGTTGCAAAGTAGTTGCAAGCTCTAGAGAAACCCCAACTCCAAACAAATTGAACATACCCTGATAAGGGTTATCACGACTTCTTAGAAAAAAGTGTTACTAATTAAAGCAAGAATACAGATTGCCATCCCAATTAGAATTAGAGAAAAACGACAAAACTAACAATCCATTTTGAAAAATAATACCATGATCTGTTGTGACCTTAAGATATCTTAAAATTTATCTTAGCTGGGCAGCCAAGTGCACATATGTAGGTTGACTCATATGTTAACAAACCTGATTCATTGCGTAGCAAGTTTGAGGCCTTGTCCAAGTTACATATTGTAATGCTCCTACTAAAACAATGAAATAAAGAACAAATATGGTCATCCAATAAGTTCACTAACAAAAGGAAGACAAAATGCATTGCTAAAACAATGCTCCTTAGCATTATTCTTTTGAAAGTGTCACCACAAATTTTGAAAAACTAATTTTTCTTTGAGAGCTAGATTCCAAAGACGCTACCCATGGCTATTAAGAATGTCGAGCTTCGACTGTGATCTTCCAAACCATATCGCCATCAATATCCTCTCTTTGTTGTTGTCGTTGATGATATTGATGTTCTTTGCCCAAAGCTTACTTCCTAAACTTGGACAAAAATAATTGAGAAACAAACTCAAATTAGCAAAACCCACAACTCAATTAATAGACCAACGACATTCATAGGTATACATCACTTTAGTTATACTCATAACCTTAGAATACACCTAGATATCTTATATCAAATGACAAACTGATATGATATCCTCGCAAGAAAAAAGAAAAATTCAAGCAGCTTCGTGCTTAAAGTAAAGTTGATAATAAATCAAATTAGAAAAAAAAAAAAAAGTGTCTATGTATATGAGGAATTCTTACCGTACAGATTATGGAAAGCGTAAACTCCAATCCATCTCAGGGTTTTCCATGAATACAATCACAACATCAAACAATGTTATATTCCATCAAAGAAACCTTATAAATGAACCATCAAAAAAAACCAAACGCGAGTCAAATACAACTTAACCCTACACTAAAAATCCAAATTGGAATTACCGCTGGCAGAGATATTGTACACCAAACGCAAATCGCACAAAACCAACCTTAAACCAAAAAATCCAAATTGGAATTACCGATGGCAGATATCTTTGTACCAATTTAGAGAAACCAATAAGGACAGATGAATTACACCAAAATTAGAACAAAAAGGGGAGTTTTTTATGTGAATTGAAATTGTTCAAACTTGAAACCTATAAAATCGTTAATGTATTGAACACCAAGTTGATTAAGATGAGAGGAGAAAATCTTACACATCTATTTAAGATGAAATCTAGTCCCAACTTTCAGGATTAAAAGATAGAGCGGTATTGAGATACACTCCCGATATAGTTTAATCAGAAGAATAAAAAACAAAAGAATACTACTAAGAGTATAGTTGTAGCTAAGGTTTTTATGATCATCATCATATTTATACCTTCTTTTTTTCCTCTCTTTATTCAGATCCTGCTTTACCTCCTATATAGCACAAATTTAAACCCTGAAAAGAGAGAGGGAAAATGGGGCTTAATTATTGATTAGAAGAAGGTACGAAAGAATCTGTAAGAGAAGACAGAGAGAAAGTGATGGGGCAAGTTTTGCCAAAAAAAAAAAGTAGGGTTAATTTGATCAACAAGATCATAATTAGCGACCTCCCTGTAAATTAAATTAGTCAAACCTCCCTCGTTACAAAAGAATCCAAGAACGGTTTGTACACGTGGACTAACTTTCCCGGAATTCCTGGTCACTTCCCTAATTTTTGCTCAAAATCCACGTGTAAAAAAAGTCGTGTTTGGGACGGGATAACGATCTTTGGACAAAACCACTAATTTAATTTTACGTAGGGAGGTAGCATTGTATGAATGAATCCTCCAAAAAATAAAAAGAAACATATCAAATTGGTTTTATTTTTGCTAACCACCACAAAACCAATGCGGATTATTGTCAATGTAAAAAATAAAATATCAAATTGGTTTTATCATAACCACCATCATCACAAATTTTTTCAAAAACATCAATTTGAGAAATTAAAAAGAAATTAGATAAGAGATCAAACCCGTGAATGATCTTGTTATGTTAGGACTCCGTTTTAATTTGGGAATCTATATCATCGGCCGAGACCACCCCCAACTTAATATTATCGTTAGTTTCTTTCCATCCAATCGAAAACCCCATCTTGAGCATCCCGACCGTCGGATGATGGCCCCCGCTTAATGACGTCCGTTTGATAGCCCTAGCTATCATGGAGACAAACCTCAACCTCCGATAAATGCCAAACGTCGGTGGCTGGCCCAGAGATTCACTGCCCGGGCCATGGTTAAATTGTTTCCCCATCCATCCCGACACCCGCAGATACACTTGCGCTTAGGCTGAGGCGGCATAGTTTTGATGTACACTTCCACTTCAAAGAGACCACGACCATCAATCATGTACTATGATTATTAGGAAGTTAATTTTAATAACCCTGTAAGATGAATGGCAATAACCCTTTCCATGAGACAATAGAGACAATATGAATTCTTCCCCGTTAGATATGCCACACGGTAAAACTTACCAAACTACTCTTTTAGATTGCAAAATTATCCTTATAACCATCCCCGAATTATAAGTCTTCCATATACTTCAAAATACCTTTTCTAGCATATGTAAAATAAAGTGCTATCAAATTGATAAAACTGCACAATCTTATTAAAGAAAAGAAAAGCTTGAAAACTGATTGCATTTCCTAGCCACCGAGTATATATGTTTGCTCTATCTTTCGTTCATTCTCGGGTTATAGTTGCAAGCGCCTAATTTCTCGAGCGGATTATATTTCTCATTTCCATGTCTGGAATTAGATGCATCATAGTAATAAATAAGTAAATAACCTATTTGGTGATGGTTTCAATCAAATTCACAATGGTGATGAAAGAATATTGATAAAGTAATTTAGGATGTGAGCTCAAGTGTCCAATAATACAATTCTAAGTGCAGATCAAGGACTACCAATTGGGGTGTTATCTTCTAATGATATCTACTTTTCCATCCCTTCTTTGAATTTCATATCGTAGTAGATTCAATCAAGCTATTTAGTCAAGAAAAGTTTGATAAGACCTGTACTTCTTGAAAATTACAAAATCAAATTACTCCTTATTATTCCTCCCATATCATCTACATCTAAATAGTCACCAAGAATACAACATGGTTTCCATGCATAAAAATCATTCTCACAACATACCAAAAGTTATTGCTTGAGAATCTTTACCATAGCCTATGAAGAAGCAATGAGAAATAGCAAAGATCAAGTAAACCATCAAAACAATGAATCTAAATAGATACGACAGAGAAATAGATATCGTCCTTCTTGCATACAAATCAAGAAACATAAATATACGAATTGCATAGAAAATAGAAATTGAAGCGGACCATGTGTACATCCCGTGTAAACCTAATCCTCCTCAGTATTTCTAATAGAGAAAGAAAAATACAAAAACATAACATCCATGTTCTAAAAATATCCCAATAAGAATACCCGCTTTCTCGATTCGAAAACATAATATACAAAAATTTCCAACGTATACAACTATATATATGAAAGTAGTGCCATTACCGTAGTATGAAAACTTCCCTGGGAAAGAAGAAAAAAAATGATTAGAGCATCTTACACTTCAATGCAAGATCAATAATATCTAATTAATTAAGGTGAACATAATGGTGAAATATAATTAAAGAATCCACCCACCCTTGAGATTCTCGCAATGAAGAAAACAAAGGTTACTTGAATGCGTTCTAAGAACATTAAGTTTAACAGTTTTGAGAAGAAAATTGTTACCTTTAGGCTCATAAGTGTGGCGAAATGAACTCAAACAAAATGAAGATCAACTAAGTATTATCCAAGAGAAGGACTTGTGTACAATTATAAGACACGACGCTAATTTTTCTTGAAACCGATAACTTATATAGTATTGAGTACAACAAACTACACAACCCACTGGTTGTTGTTTTGAATCGTATTGGGTTAGTATTTATACATCTAATCGAATATCACCGCTTTCCGAAGCATTTTAGATTAGACGTACATACACTAACCCGATTCGGTTAACAGTTGTGCCTTCCTCTACAAACCATGTAGAGCATCAGCTATGTGAGATTGCATTCCATCTTCTTCTGAACCTATTTCCATCTAAAAGAAAGTAGTTATTCTCAAGTGTCCAATAATACAATTCTAAGTGCAGATCAAGGACTACCAATTGGGGTGTTATCTTCTAATGATATCTACTTTTCCATCCCTTCTTTGAATTTCATACATGAGTAGATTCAATCGCTCTATTTAGTCAAGAAGTTTGATAAGACCCTAAGACTTCTTGAAAATTACAAAATCAAATTACCCGTATTATTCCTCCCATATCATCTACATCTAAATAGTCACCAAGAATACAAATCATGGTTTCCATGCATAAAAATCATTCTCACAACATACCAAAAGTTATTGCTTGAGAATCTTTACCGTAGCAAAAAGAAGCAATGAGAAATAGCAGCATCAAGTAAACCATCAAAACAATGAATCTAAATAGATACGACAGAGAAATAGATATCGTCCCTTCTTGCATACAAATTGAAGAAACATAAATATACGAATTGCATAGAAAATAGGCTGAAGCAGACCATGTGTACATCCAGTGTAAACCTAATCCTCCCCGTATTTCTAATAGAGAGAAGAAAATACAAAAACATAACATCCATGTTCTAAAAATATCCCAATAAGAATACCTGCCTTTCTGATTCGAAACATAATATACAAAAATTTCCAACGTATACAACTATATATATGAAAGTAGTGCCATTACCGTAGTATGAAAACTTCCCTGGGCAAGAAGAAAAAATGATTAGAGCATCTTACACTTCAATGCAAGATCAATAATATCTAATTAATTAAGGTGAACATAATGGTGAAATATAATTAAAGAATCCACTGACCCTTGAGATTCTCGCAATGAAGAAAACAAAGGTTACTTGAATGCGTTCTAAGAAAACATTAAGTTTAACAGGTTTGAGAAGAAAATTGTTACCTTTAGGCTCATAAGTGTGGCGTAAATGAACTCAAACAAAATGAAGATCAACTAAGTATTATCCAAGAGAAGGACTTGTGTACAATTATAAGACACGACGCTAATTTTCTTGAAACTCGATAACTTATATAGTATTGAGTACAACAAACTACACAACCCAATGGTTGTTGTTTTGAACCGGTATTGGGTTAGTATTTATACATCTAATCGAATATCACCGTTTCCAGAAGCATTTTAGATTAGACGTACATACACTAACCCGATTCTTACTTGTGCCTTCCTCTACAAACCATGTAGAGCATCGTTATGTGAGATTGCATTCCATCTTCTTCCTCTGAACCTATTTCCATCTAAAAGAAAGTAGTTATTCTCCCCAGTAAAAGAGCAAGAATATAAGAATACAGAAATCCGTATATACGAATACGAGAACCCATTTATCGAAATTCATGAAAAGAGAACTCAATCAAAGAGATCAATGTTCTTTGAAAAACGAACTCATACAAATATAAATAAATGTTTGGCGAATTATATACATTTGCTATCACTACATGTGTATAGATTACACATGTATGCAGGTGGTATGCACAACTCCACTGCTCGTGAGTCTCCCCTTCCATATCCACATATGTGTGGTATGCGGATCGTTACAAAGAATGTACAAGATGAAGAAATTTTTTTAACACAATATGAAGAAAAAGAATTAACATTAACTTTGTTGAATTTGGGTTTCTTAATGTACTCTACGAATGTTGTTAATAAATCACAAAACCACAAGAGAAAAAATCAACAAAAACAGAATCCACAAAGTAATAAGGAAGAACTTTTTTTATCGTGATCTAATCTCAATACTTGTAAAACAATTAGAAAAACATTACCTCATTAAATTGATTTGATGCACAAAGATTGGTTAAAAACCAACATTAATCTCTGCAATAAACATAAAGATGGACATAGTTAGTTAGATTGCAAAGAGAATACAGAAAAGAGGGAAAGAGCCCTAATTATTGAACCAAAAAACCCTAGAAAGACTGAAAAGAAAGAAACTTAATGTACCTGCAGTATATGTTGATAATCGTGATTCTCAGTTAGTTTCTTTTCATCTACATATAGATTTGCCTAATCAAAAATCCAGATGGGAGTAAGCTCTGCAATTGCAAACATAATACTGACTAATAAGCTTAAGCAGCAAAACTCCTGCAAAACAAAACCAATTCAGTAGGGTTAGTAAATCGCGCTTCCCTAAAAGAAAAAATCAAAAAAGACCAAAGAGAGAAGCAAAGGTTTAGGGTTTGTCCAGGAAAGGTTTCTCAGAGAGGCGAAAAGAGAAAAGAGAGTGTTTGTAGCGATAATTAGGTTACATACGACACACCCACCACCTATTCTATTGACCCACATCCACCCACGTAAAACCTGAGTCTTTCCCGGCCGTCCAAGTCATAGCTCAATCCAGATGATTCCGGCCGCGGGATCATGATCCTCATCAAATCCTGTCCGTCTAATGACTCTCAAATCTCAGAGTCAAAGACCACCTTTTTTTATAACAGTGATTGACCCTTATCATCGTTTTTTCACTACTTCCCCGGAGGACAAATGGACAATGCTTTTTTAAATTTATGATAGTCGCATAAATTTTTACAATAAACTAGTATTTTTGTAAACATTACCATAACTGACTATTCGTAAAATGGTAGTCTGTGAAAGGCTCTCGTAAAATTAATCCCATGGTATTTAGTTTTTTGGATATTGGCTCGCACACTATCGTATGCACTACCAAATCTATCTGAATATTTAGTTTTTTATGGTATCGATTAATTTTCCTTTTTTAAACACGATGCAACATTAGGGAAATAAACTGTCTCCGCCAATCGTTCCATTTTTTATTACACCTTGCCAATCAATTTCTACTAAGCTTGATTGATGTTTTATTTTTCTTTGACATTGTTTTTCATCTCCATCACTTTCTTAATAAGTTTTTCCTTTCCTTTTCATAAAAGTCGGTGTCCACTTTTTTCCCCACAAATATAAGTCTGATTTCTCATTCAGTTTCATCCGAAGGAAGAGTTTATTTGGCTCCACAATAATCATCTCATTCGTGATTTTGCAGGAAACGCAGGTACGTGCTCCAGTCTTGTTGGACTGCTGAAAGGAATTAGTTATATGGGGTTCAGGAATGGCAATCGAATCGATGGAGTAGTTTTTCTTTTTAAAAGTTTTGTACTCGCAGTGCGAGTTCAAATAGCGAATTCGCAGCATCACAGCCATTGGATGTTGCAGATATGACATCATGACTTAACCACAGTTATGAACTTATGTCATATCTGCAACAAGATACGACTGTGATGTCATATCTGCAACATGCAATGGCTGTGATGCTGCGAATTCGTTTTTGAACTCGCACTGCGAGTGCAATTTTTTTCCCTCTAACGTTAAGGACAGTTCTAACGTTCACCGGAGATGTAAATCTATTTTGCTTAGCACTAAAGATTCAGTTCATTTCTCTAGTTTATCTTTCTTCTATGTTAGTAGATGCAATGATAAAGCCAAACTTGCTAAAAAAAAGTCCTAATGATCGACAATATTTGGATTGAATATGAACTTTTTTTTTTTTGAAAGAAAAGCTGGGAGGATTTTCATTAAGCACACCAAAGTCAAAGGCATTACATCATAATTTTTTCCCTTTCTAGCTTAGACTCGACACACAGTGGGAGTTCAGTACTCCATTTCCTAGAACTATTATTATTCCTGGCAAATTTAGCAAGTAGATCAGCCACTTGATTACACTTCCTATTACTAAAACACACTTGCACATTCCCTAGTCACTTAACTAGATGTTGACAGTCCTTAATAATGTTGACATCCTCCCATCTTGTGGTGATATGAGGACCCCTAACACTTTCCATGACTTCTTTGTTGTCTCCTTCCACTATGACCTGCTGAACCTGCAATTGAACAATCCATTGAAGAGCTTTTAGCACTGCCACTGCTTCAGCTTGAGCAACATCTCTGGCTCTTTCTACCATCGTCCAGGCTTCCACCATCCTCCCTGTAAAATATCTTATGATTAGAGCAATACCAGCAATATTATGATTAGGTAAAATAGAAGCATCAATGTTGATTTTTAGTTTTCCTCTAGGAGGGGGTTTCCATCTATTGTTATCTTCAATAGCTTCATTTCTAGCCGACACTCTTCTAACATCCTGGACTCTATTATCAGATTGGTTAATGTTAATTGTATTCTCAATGCAGTAGACATGATCCTGTGCTTTAGACTTGAACTGGAACATCTTTTGTTGTTAAAGATGAACTCACATCTGGATTTCCAGATGAACCACATAGTAACAGTTATTAGATTAACTGTTGTTTTCCTTCTAAAACAGATGTTATTGTCAGCATTCCTCCAGCTTCTTAGCCATTGATGTATGCTATTGATGCTGTCAATTTGTTGGGAAATCTGAGGAGAAACAACATTCCAGAATTCTCTTGCATAGTTGCATCTGAGCAGCAGGTGAGTGAGATTTTCTTCTTCAGCATTGCATCTTTGGCAGATGGCTTGATGATTGTGGTTGTGTCTGGAAAGTTTTCCATTCACTGGGACTATATCATGAGCCACTTTCCATAAGAACAATTGACATTTGTAAGGAATCTGCATATGCCATAAACTCAACCAAAACTTAGCTTCCTCTTCTTTGTTGGCTAAGCTTTGATTTTGTTTACAGAGAATTGCCTTGTATGTGGAGTTAACTGTAAACTGACCATTTCTAGTTAGAGACCAGACCATTTTATCTTCTTGTTGCATTGATGGTCTTATATGTCTGATTTTCTCTATTTGATCTTGATTGAAGTAGTTTTGAAGAAGACCCATATTCCAGCTTTGAGTATGAGTATCAATTAACTCATTAACTTTCATGTAGTAAGGATAATCTTCATAAGTAGAGAAATTTTGTTGCACTTGCTCTGCAGTAAATCCTTCAATCCAGTTATCTCTGAAAGCATAAACATTCTTCCCATTCCCAATCTGCCAAATATGAAATTGTTTCACCCATTTGATTCCAGTGCAAATACTTCTCCAATCATTGTGTGTATTTTTAAAAGATGCACCAAATACAATTTGACAAGTTGAATTGTCTACTGAGTGGGATATTAAATGGAATGTTTTTCGAGTTACAAATGATTTTATGCTTCTTCTTTTTTTTTTGTTTATTATTTCGAGACGTTGTTTCTATTTAATGGAAATGAGCTTATAGCAGGACTATGCAGAATAAAAATTTCATAAATCCATGTCGATGCTTTTATTTCTTTAAAAGTAATATAGCAAGATACTACGAATTGCATTCCCATGAAATGATCTGATACTGTCCCTTTCATCTGAGATTGCTTTCCCCACTTCTTATATGAGTTAATATTTGAGTCTAAATACGAATTCGATTACTTACACTAACATGTGCGTTACCGGTGGTTAAGTGTAACTCTTACGATGTAAAGAAAAATAATATTCTTCTGGGATAGTTCATTGCATGTTCGTTTTCCTTTATTTATTTATTTTATTAATTCCTTTACCTTTGTTGGTTTATTTCAGGGTTGGACCTATGGATGTTGAGGTCAAGCAAAGAAAAACTGCTAATCAGAGAAAACAGACTAGGAAACCAACAACAATGAACGCCCTGAAAATGTGTATTTTGAATTTGTTTTTTACATTGTACTGTGTGAAGAACTTTTTTTTCTCTCTCTTTTTTCGTTTTGTATTTATTTGTAATTTTCCCGACAGTATATATCTAGGAGTTTGATAAAGCCTTTTGTTTTACCAATATGAGAATTTGGTAGATATAATTTCTTACATGTCTAAAAATTAAAAAAGAAATTTTTTGCAAGACATGCATATTTTAGTCAATGGATTCAGAATCGATAAAGTGACTGCTAAAAGGATATCTATCTAAACTTTAGCGTGTCTTGAAACAACTCTAAAGTATGATATCACCCTTCTTGAAGAAGATATAACCCTTGATTTAATTGAACGTGTGAAGGTCTCAAGTATACAACATTGCCTATATTAGGTTTAGATACATACTTCTTGAAGAAGATACCACATTGCCTATATTAGTTGAAAAAATATTGGACGTGTGAAGGTGTCAAGTATTCACCAAAATTGAGGAAATATGAATCCCTTGGAAAGTTTTTTTTTTTGTGTGCAAGTCCAGGATGCACAGGAGTTTAAAAAATTAAAATCATGTTCGTCATTACATCTTGGGTATTTCTTTTACATGTGTGTCCAATCCCAACTTTGGCCCCATTGGTTTTATTCCGGTTTTAGAAAAGAGATACTATTCACATAGGTAATATATAATAGATTGTTGAATTATCTATTATGTCAAGAATTTGAGGTCGGTCGTGGAGATCATCATCGTATTCTAAAAACTATCATATTATTTATTTGGGTTATTTTGTTTTTGGTACTCAGGTTTTGTCTAACTTTGCTGTTTGGTCTAACATTTGTCCAGGTTGGTGTTTGGTACTTGAAAAAAATGTTGACCCGCGTTGACCCGTTAACTGGTGACGTTTTTAACTCTTTAGGAATTAAATTGTGCAAATACTATTTTAACTCTAACATTTGTAACATTGACTTGTTATGTCCTCAACTTTCTTCCCTACTCGGTCTTTTTCGTCTTCTTCTCAAACCTCTTCTTTTCTAGCAGCAGAAACATCTCCAGCCACCCGTTGAATTTTCAATAATGAAATTGATGCCCGTTACGGCCACCAGATGGAAAAATTATTATACAGTTTCCTTCCGAAATTGTTGTGTCTTCATGAACATATGAATTACCGATTTTTTCCATTCCCTTCTCGTTGTCTCTTCGAATTCAGACACAAAATGTTGTTTCAATTACACCCAATCCTCTTTCTCATCTCTAATTTCAACTCGATTGAACCACAATGAAACCCTAAGTTCTTGATTTGTACAAACTTCCTAAATTCAAATCTATCATATCACTCGAGCCCCCATTAATCTTCTTTGTTCTTCTAAACTGAAATCCATGGCCTTAGGTCTCTCTGTTTTGTTACAGCAGCTTCAGGAATAGAGCATAACGATGAGGAAGAAATGATTGTTGCTTTCATGGTTTAGATCTTTGAATAAATTTGGAGACATGGGTTTGGAGCAGAACTGCTGCTGGGTGATGATGGAAGAGTGATGGTGTTGAATAAAGAGCAGAAATGGGTTTTGGTATGGTTTGATTGAGGTGGTGGTCATGAAATTAATTTGGCTGAGAAGATGCAGGTGATAAGTTGAATTGTAGTTATGGGTTCAAGCGAGTTAGGAGATTGGTATGGGTTTGCTGTTGATGAAGCCAACAGGAAAAGGAAGGAGTTGATTGAATCGCAGTTATGGACTTGATTGTGTATGCTGCGGGAAATGAGTTTCCGGGGAAGAACATCAATTAACATTGGGTAATTTGTGTTGGGGTTTCAATTTGGGGAAGAACATTAATTAGGGTTCTTCTTCAATCAAACGGCTTTCAGTCACGGTGTTAACTAAATAGATTTCATTTTTATTTTTCAAATATTAATTAAACAACAGTTAAGACTTAACGGGTCCACGCAGGTCAACGTATTTTCCAAGTACCAAACACCAACCTGGACAAATGTTAGACCAAACAACAAAGTTGGTCAAAACTTGAGTACCAAAAACAAAATAACCTTATTTATTTCTCGCGTAAAAAAGCGAGGGCCTGTTGCAGCTATCAATAAGAGTCTTGCTAATTGCATGTTAGTTCTTTATATTGACATTTATTGCAAGTGCCATGAAACATGCTAGAATATTTTGAAGACGCTTGGGATGGATTAGGTAAAATGATATTCTTATTTCATTTCCAAAAAAGAGGATTATGGTTGAGATTCCTCCTTGTACATTCAGCCTTGCGATTCCTTCGTTGTATTTCTCCTTCAATATAATTTTTCAAATAGGTTAACACTCGAGTCTCTAGGGTTGATGCTACATTCTTGGCATGATTGTATGTATCAGAAGTATTCACCATTTTGAAAGAAAACTAATTTTATGATGGTTTTTCTCCTATTCTGGTTTAATCGTTATCTAATTTCCGTTTATAATCCTCCGAAAATTGTCAATAATATCCATTTATGGCGTTTGGTTCAATGTCCCGTCTCTTAGCTATTCACGCCTATTCAAATCCATGTGCACCTTCTTCAGAACCATCATTGTACTCTTCACAAACCTATTTTCAAAACCATCTGAGGCTCTGTCGGCCTATATTGATGCTCTTACTAGGAAGGGTTTAGTTGAAGGCATTAAAGTTTGTAAAAATGCCCCTGCTATGACACATCTTCTTTTTGCTGATGATTCTTTGCTCTTTTCAAAAGCTACCATTAGAGATTTTCAAAATATTAAAGAATATCTTCAAAAGTATTGTTTGACATCTGGATAGGAAATCGATTTTGATAAGTCTGGTAATTTTTTTAGTAAGAAAATTCATGAGTTTCTAAAGTTCCAACTTTCTGAAATTCTTGATATTCATAATAGACACCTAGGAGAAAAATATCTTGGTACTCCTACGGTTTTTCCAGCTTCTAAAACTCAAACTCATATGGGTATTCTTCAATATGTTGATGCCAGACTTTCTAATTGGTTTCATAAACTACTGTCTCATGCTTCTAGAACTACTTTGATTAAACATTTTGATCAGGCTATCCCTCTTTACCAAATATGTGATTTTCTCATCTCTAAGTATCTTTGTAGGAAGATGGACTCTCACTTATGCTTCTGGTGGGGAGAAACTCTAGACCCAAAAGATGGAAAATTGTATCTTTTGGGTTGGGACATTCTTTGCTCTCCCAAATCTGAAGGTGGATTAGGTTTTAGGAAAACTGAACTGAACAATCTGGCCGACTACACAAAGACTATGTTCCACATCAATATCTCGCAATATCTTCCGGATAATTTTAGTTTCCTCCCTCATCTTAACTACCAACACTTCAAAGAACGAAAAAAGGAAAATATACCGCTTAAACTTAGCAACTTGCGGATTTTTTTTTATGTTTATTTAAAAGGACTAAATTGTGGATTTTTTTTTAAATTGTTATCAAGTATATTGGCTGCACAATTTATGGCATTGAAGAATTACAATTCATTAGTAAGGGATGGTAAATACAATTCGATCCTTTACCAATTTGATTAAGAATGGCCGAGAAAGTACTCCTTTCTACCCATTATACCTTTAAAGCTTGACTATGTTATTTTTGCATCTTTCTGGATAAATTATTCAAAGAAAAAACGAAGTCCGCATTATTTCATTTAATGGCCTCAAAACTGTTACTATAGTGGCATAACCGTGGTAGGTGTCACACCTTCAAATGCCTCTGCAAATTTTCTGCGAAAGTGTAACCCGGCAGCACAATGGTTCTGTGAACAAGGCTTCACCCAATTGCACTTCATCCTTATAAGTTTGTACCAATACAAACAACTAACTCTTCATGTTTATCAGCGGAAGTCTTTAACCTTCTTTCTCTTCTCAAAACTCATCAAATACACCCCATAATGCATTCAATCTTTGCCATACTTTACCAACAACAATCAGCCAACCAAGAACACTTAGAACATGACACAATCAACTCATTTTATTGCATCAAAGAGAAGAAATACAAAACTTGCCCACTTGGGGACTTACACAGACTTGTTCACCTTTGAACCAAGCCTTAGTCTCACAAAAACTCTCATATTCACTCACATATGCAAACCTCACTCTCACATATGTTCTCTTTGCAAGCCTGCCGAATTTTCCAAGCTTTAGGACTATTTATACAGCAGCTTTACTTGGCCAAACCGTGCATAACCGTTACACACGCATGGGACATCCATTTGTCCCATAAAGCAGTTCTGCTAACCGCCAATAAATGTGCTAACTGGCCAGTTCTTCTCCAACTCGCGCCAATCAGCTAAAACCTGTTCTTTAGCAGTTAGAACTCTTCTCCCACGCTTATAAACTCATTTATAACCGATCCTCTTCACCACGCATCATTGGCATGCTTGTGAAGCTCATAACTAACTTGCAACCGTCACTTGAGCCATATTGCACCACTTGTTGTGGCATACCGGATTCTGCCTTGCGCCAACGTTCATCCCTCTTGGCCCTGCATGCTTATCATTATAAACTCATGCACGGACATTCCTTAAGATTCAAACATCGATGCCAGATCCTTAGGCTCACTCTAGTTGCTCATGCGTCATCTATGGTTCACTTCGCCAATTAGCTTGACAACCACTACACCATTTTTAGGAATTCGCAACAAAAATTCGCAACGAAATTAGGTCGGTTGCGAAATTTCAGTTGAGAATCTTAGTTGCTAATTTTTCGCAACAGGTGGGTGCCGTTGCGAATTTGGCAACCTCACAGGCAAGGTTGCGAATTGCAACCGCGCTCAGTTCAAGCGTGGGAACCATTTGCTTGGTCGGAACACTAGAGCTAATAAACACGCTCCAGTCATACTTTGGTTAAGAGTTTTTTTTTTTTCCACCCTTAATCTCAATCTAGCATATATCCTTCCCCTTAGTCGATTTTATCTTCATTTTCTCTCCGCCACAAACCACAGACTCGGTCTCTCCTCTCCTCACCTCTTCTCTCCATCTCCATCTCCATCTCGATCTGCTCAGCTGAGCTCCTTATTCTCTTCTCAATCTCTGAAATCTATCGTCGTATAGAACTCTCTCATCAGGTATAATATTTCACTTAATTTTTAGGGTTTACAAATTTTGATATCTAGGGTTTCAGTTGTGATTTCGGTTTTTGTATTTCATTTTGTGAATCTGTTTTTCTCGATTTCACTTTTTCAATTTCTTTTTTTTTTCTTTCGGTTTTAGAGTTTCATATGTGAATCTAATCGATTCTAGGGTTTCATCTCTATTTTTAGGGTTTCAGATGATTCTATTTTTTGATTTTATTGATTTAAGTTTATGTTTTATCGAATCCTCGGGTTTCATTGGAATGTGGGAGTTGTATAAATTAGTTTAGATTTGATCTTATTGCAGTAAAATATGATGAATTGGTTTAGATTTGGTCTTATTGTAGTAAACTATGAATTGATTTGGTCTTATTGCAGTAAAATTTGAATTGGGGGTCCGACCTTGTTATATTGTTTAACCCCTAATGATTATTGTCTTCAATAATTGTAGTGTAACTCAGTAACCCATCTGTTATATAATCTGCATCATGTTCCTGTTGTAAATGTTAATGTTAGTTATAGTTTTTGTTTTCAGTTTGTGGTTCATCTGTAACTTTGCTGTTGTAGTATAGCTTAGTTGGTCATTTTTATTTTTACATGCCATGCATCCCTGTTAAAAGATGTCTGTCATTCCTTGCTGTAGATTTTAGTTACTGTAACCCTGTAATTTTTCATATCATCTTAATTTCTAGGTACTATTAGGTGTTTCATAACTGTTGTTCTTTTTATTGTGTCAGCATAATCTTGATTTAGGTTAGAGAGTTTGTAGTTGTTTTTCACATATCTTGTCTGTAATTATAGCCTGCATCTTAGTGATAGATGTAACTCTTAATCTCAGTCATCCACTTTCAGTACATATTTGCATTTAATTTTCTTATTGCATATTGCATTATGCAGCTGAGCATGTTATCAATAACTCGTTTCATCAGTTTCAGTATGAGAAGGTTTATATTTCATCCCTTCCTCACTATTATCATCTGTCACTTCACTAAGTTCAAATTGTGTGGTGATACTAACCATCTTTTGGTTGTTCGTGCTTTACCCGATATTGGGGATAAGGTTTCAAAACTGGAAAAAGAAGTTGAGATGCTTGATGCTTCTGGGGAGGTGCTTTTCTTTTCGAGAAAGTTGAATTTCTTCACTCTTAACCACTTTGACTTGCATCTTAAGATTCAACTTCTTGTTTTACAGGCAGAAGTTGCTGAATATCATAAGCTAAGACTTGATATTGCTCTGCTTGAGTGGAAGATGATGTCAGAAATAACCCGACCCGAAAGAGTTCTCTTTTTTCTTCTTCCTGGTAGGCTGGTATGTACAATCCTAAGCATTTCTGACTGTTGAAGTAACCATTAAAAAAACTGCTGATATTTGTTAGTGGAACTAATAAGTAACCATTTAGTATCTTTCATGACTCTACCTATATACTTTTAACTGTCATTAATGGCAATTGTTATTGTATTCTTAATCATTATTTTTTTAATTTCTTATATATTTGAACTAATTTTCGCTCTTCCTTTCTGTTCTACTTATCTGATTGTTGGTTATATAACTTATATTACAAGTCATGACTTATGATTAGTGATCTTTCTCCATCTCGCACATTATGATAAAATGGATGTACCAAGAGGAAATAAGGCTTACGTTCTAGAATATTATATTGGGAGCTTAATTACTTAATGCCAGATGATAATTGATACAGGTTAAAGTACAAGATGGTGCAACTGATTGGGGTTGGGGAGTGGTGGTTAATGTGGTGAGAAATCCTTCATCAGCCTCGAGCACTTTGCCAGCGTCTTCTTCACGAGGTAGTGATTACATAGTGGATACGTTGCTCCATTATTCTCATGGATCAAGTGAAAATGGGACTCGCTCCAAGCCATCCCCACCTTGTCCTGGGGAGAAGGGTGAAATGCACGTGGTGAGTTGAAGCTCATGTGAAGCAATAATTTTTACTAAGGGTCAGTTCACCGATCTTGTCACCGGGCAAACCCGAATAACATAATGGTTATCATTACATGAATGGGAAAATATCATATATGTCCATTTCATCAATTGCGGTTCCTGCTCGGATGCCACTCATTTCTCGCTCTTAGCAAAATCGTAATATTTGTTCCTTCCGACCTCCGACCATTGGAAGCTAGGAAAAGTATATTGGGGGTGAGGAGTTGGGTACTAGGTTTCATCAAGGTCTTCCAAATCTCAACCCTGTGAAGTTATCTTTATTTTCTTAAGTTACATATTTTATATTTTATCATCTCGCAACATGGTTATCCTTGGAAATGCACATAATCCAGGTGATAGAACTTTATTGTTAGCCTAGATTAACTCTTTCCTCTATCTATCATGTACTCAAGTATCTATATCATCACTCTTTACTGTTTAAGAAAACATAACAGTCTATCTCCTAGTTTTTTTTTCTTTTCTTTTGGAGTCTAAATGGTGGTCAAATTTGGACTTGCTTCACTGGGATTTGTTATTTTTGTTTATCTGGTCCGTTCCTTCAGTGTCTAGCACTTAAATCAAATAGGCTTTATGTTTCTTCTATACTTTCAACTTTTTTTTCACCTTCTTGTAGGATATGGCCATTGAGGACCAAGAATTTGTTGATGTGATAAGTCAAATTGAGGAACTTGAGAAGAAGTTATTTGATCATCCAGTACATAAGGTCTGTAATGCTAATTTTGTAGTTTTAATTTAACTTTGTCTCCTTTTTTCCTGCAATTCCGCAACGAGCTGAAAAACCGATCTCGGGTCTTAAAAAAGCTTGGCCATATTGATGATGATGGTGTTGTGCAGTTGAAGGGACGGGCTGCTTGTCTGATAGACACATGAGATGAACTTCTTATTACTGAATTGATGTTCAATGGTGAATTCATTATTCTGTCTTCTCACTTTTGTAATAGTCACTGGATCAACTTCCATAAGGGCTACTTCACATATGTATACTAATCCTTACTGAACAAACATGATTAGGTACGTTTAATGATCTTGATCACCATCAAGTTACAGCTCTTGAGAGCTGTTTTGTTCCCGGAGATCGTTCAAATGAACAAATACATTTAAGAACCGAACTTGGGAAGCCATTACAACAACTCCAAGACAGTGCGCGAAGAATCGCAGAGGTCTGTTAAGTTTTGGTATAACTGTTTGTTGATTATTTGTTTAAGTAAGTGAATGAGGCTTAAAACACTTTGATATCTTTCAGATACAAAATTCAGATTTTAGTTAATAGTTTATGCAACTCTCTTAATTTTATCACATTACAGGTGGATTCATCAAATTTTGTGCATCAGTTGAAAGCTGCTGCTAAAGCTGTGGGAGAGGTGGATCTGGAGGCAAAGTTCGGTACTAGCGGTGAGAGCCTACGCCGAGGTATTATGTTTGCGAACTCCCTTTATTTGTAAGATCATGGTTTAGGATAAACCAGTTTAGTTTGATGAAAATTGTAATCTCAGTATCCTGGGGAAAGTACTATATACTTCCCTTTCTTGCCTACCTTTTATTTTCCTTATATACACCCTGAGTTTTAGTTTCTCCTCAAAATGTATACCCGCTAATTTTCCTGTAAGATGTATTAGGGTTATTTTTGTAGCATTGTAGTTTTGCCATGTAATGAAGAGAAACCAAGGAGGTGTTTTTTTTTTTTGACGTAAACTAGTAGCCGTTTCCACGATGAGTGAAGATGTAAATTTGAGTGTAGTTTGATACTATCAATCTCTTGCATGAGCTACGTGTTAGTGAGAAGTATTTGGGTTCTTTTGATTTGCTTATATAGCCTATTATTTCGTTATTAGTCTTTGACTCAATCTTTATAACTTTATGTAGTTCAAAGTTTGAAGATGAAATAACAACACAGTTGAAGCATACTTGGATTTGTAAGTTTATATGTAGGAGCAACTGCAAGATTTGTAATTTTATGTAGTATCTCCTTATAGTGATTTAAGTTAGAAGAACTTAGGAATTTCGTAATTTTCCATGAACTGAACTTAGGAACCAAGTATGTTTCTAATGTGTACACTAGTTTGTTGTGATACTTAGAATACATTTGTATCAAATACTCATATTTTTTGTTAACATCAATTGAGGAATCCATTTTTCATAATTTGATATTTGTGGAATGAATGAATGAATGAATGAATGTATATCTGTGGAAATGATTAATGTGGTAACTGGGTAATTTCAGTGGGGAAATGGATTTTGACCAGGTCAATGAAGACTTGACCTTTTTTTTTTATGTTGCAAAATATTAGCAACGTCTATAATATGTTGCTAAGTTAGAACCAGAACCAGTAAATTAGAACTAGAACCAATAATATTTTAGTTCCGGGTAGGGATATTCCTGAAATTAGAAACAGGTTAGCAACGGCATGCCTTGGTTGCGAATAAAAAGGGTCGCAACGGCGAAGTACGTTGCGAATCCCCGTTGCTGACCAAGAGTCGCAACGGAGCTTATGCCGTTGCGAAAAAATGCAACACCGTGTTTTGAAACGTCACTTTTCCATTGCGAGCCCGGTTAGCAACGGCCAGACGCCGTTGCGAATTCCTAAAAATGGTGTAGTGAACAACAATGCAACTCTTTCATTCCCAACTTGTTTGCATTATTCAAGCTTTGGCCAACCTTGAATATATGCCATAGACCTACTCTTAGTATATTCTTCACTCTTGCATCCTCCTTGAGCTTGGGCCAACTCAATTCCATGGATATGCATCGATGCCAACATCGCATGTTGCATCTGTCACTTTGGCCATGTCTTGCCTTTCCTCAATGAAGCTTCATTGTGTCGGCCAATTGATCGTGTGTCAATCCGTCAAAAATAATTTCACCTTCATGCCATGGAACTTTGGTAATTCTCTAAGCAACCCCGGCTTGATCTCAAAAGTAGAGTTTGTTTGAATACACCCCTGTTGTGTATCAAGCCTATGAGAATCCAAGTCCTTGAGTGAACGATTTGCATCACCCATTGCTTCTTCTTCTTCAACTTGTGGTTCGTCTACGATTGGAAACTCTTGTTCTCCTTCTAGTTGTAACTCTTCTTCCACTTTTAACTCTAGATTTTCTGTTGCGTCTTGACTTGGTTGGGAGTATTGTGCCTCTTCGAGTAGCTATCCCGCACCTTGGGTAGTTCCAATCTTCGAAGCCGTGGATTAGGTACCGAAAACAATTCTCGCAAAACAAGTGAGAAACAAGACAAGAAACAAAAATCAAAGATAAAAGCAGAAATTGTAAAAGAAACTAAAAACTTAATAACAAGCCGTATGCCTCCCCACCTGAACGGCGCCAAAATTTGACCGTGTGTCAATCCGTCAAAAATAATTTCACTTTCTTACTCACTAAATTTAAATGAAGTACAAGGTAAGGAAGAGTTCGTATCCACAGAGAGGCAATTGTTGTTATGCAATTTTCAGTTTCTAAGGTAACCAAGGGGGGATTTTTGTTTTATCTAAAAAAAAATAAAAGTAATTGAAAGCAAAGTAAGTAATTGGAATAATCAATAAGGAGAAGATATTGGTCACGAGATAGTATCATTCACAAACATGTATTTTCATCAATGATTAGAATTGGTATTTTAATCTCTCATCTACTAATAGTCCTAGGATACCTTGATCGCAAGTATATCCCGCTAATTCCCTCGTTTTCATCACAACCACATTAAAAGATGCATATGTGAATTCTTCCTAGAAAGCAACCTAAAGTGTAAAAGCACAATTAGATTTAACTCCCTAAAAGCAATAAGTTCTATGGAATAAGACTAATCAATGCAAACGAATGTGTAAAAGCACTAAACGTTTTAACAAAAGTTATGATTCACTTGTGACTAGTAGGATATATCACTACAAGCACTACCCACAATTATGCTACTTAGAATCGTGTGGATAAACAACTTTTTTGTATTGAAAACCCTAATATAGCTCTAGAGATGAATGTAAATCGGATTGATTCCGGACTCAACCAAACAAACTATCAAATCATGTAACACTATTAATTGTGAATCACAAACAATAAAATATTGAGACAAAACTAATTCATTGAATCAAATAACATGTTGGAAATCAACTTTTATCCCATAACCAATAATATGTTTAGCTACTCATAGCTATGGAGTTCATCATAATAATATTATTAATTGAAAAGAAGAAGATGAACAAAAGAAAACCCTAGAAACGTAAAACAAAACCGGCTCTCCCAAGTTCCAAGAAAAATATATGTCATATTAGTTGTAGAAGACTTTCCTTTAAATAGCTCTCTCGTTTCCAAAATTAGGTCTAGTCTTCAAAGTCCATTAGATGAAAATCCACCAAGCCCATAAGTGAAAGAAACCCATGTAAAAAATATGTCCACAAAAATACGTCGCCGGAAATATGGTATTATGGCCGGAAATTGGCCGGAAGGGTCGCCGGAAAATAGCTCAGGTGACAGGCAAAGTCCGCCCGGTCACCAGTCAACGAGTCAACTCGGGTCAACTCGGTCAGACCAACCGAGTCAACACCGATTTAGTGAGTCGGAATCAGCTGGATGAGTTAAATTGGCCAGGCCAGGCCATTGCACAGGCCAATATCTGTGTTGCACTATCATTGTGCTTCACCAATGCACTTCCAGCCATGATGGCCTGCCTTCTTCACAGCTGCACAACATACTCCCATCTTGTTCTCAGGTTCAAAACTGAGCTCATAACCTGCAAATCAAGACAAACTCATTCTTTCCCATTTCAGTCCATGCTTCTCTGTAATTCCATCAACACCAGAACAACAACAAGGCCATTCGTTCCTCATCCCTTCCATCATACAAATTGCAATGCACATCACCGCCAACTTCAACTTCCCATTCAGCTGCAACTCATTACCACTTGCTTTCTCACCATTTCCTGCTCTGAACCACCAACAACTACTCCAATCAGAGTCACTGCCTCAGTGCCCAGCTCTGATGCTCTACTATCTCAACTTTCCTGCAATCCCTAGCAAGCAGTTAAGATACAACTTATCAAACCAAACCACCTGAAACTTGAGCTCCAACTATCAACAGCGCCACTGCATCATTCTTGCACTGCTTGAGTCATTCTATATTTCAGTCACAGCTGCAATTTCTCGCCATCTGACTGCAGCCAAACACACACAGCTTCTCTGAAATCACCAGACTCACACTTCAGTTCAGCTCCAAGTGCTTATCACCGCATCTGCTGGCACCTGCACTGCCTTTGGCATCATCTTTCTTGAGCACCAGTTCTCATTCAACCACAGCCATTGTGTGGCTCTGATCACCAACATTTCCATTCTACAACACAGTACCAACTCAGCTGGTGCCTCAACCCCTTTGCTCATTCATTCAGCATCACTCCATTCTCAGAGGCATACAAGCATTCACTCCATTTCAACCACCATCTGAAGCTCTAGTCACAACAGCATCCAGCTGCACTTTATCAACACATCAATCTATAACCTAGAACTTCATACATCATCACTATCATCTCAGTCTCCATAACTGCATCACCAGCTTCTATCACCTCGACAACTTCAATCCGAGTATACCTGCAATCATCCATACCTACATCCATTGCTTTAACATCAATAAGCACACACAATTCCTGCAACACATAGCTTCCTAGGCCTCAACTCATTAGCAGCAACAGACCCAATCACAGCTACCATTTGCAATCCACCATAACCTTCATTCTCTCAGCACAAACAAACCAAAATCTCAAGCTCAGACCATCTTCAACTCCATTCTCTCCCTGTATCTCATACATATTCCCTGTTGTTGTCTTGCAGCAGCACATGTTCTTAAGCAATACTCATTTCTCAGTAAACTCTCCCTGACTTGCACAACACCAATAGTTCAAGACCCATCCAACCTCAGACTCACTGCACCACTGGAGAAACAACCTAGGACAACCACAGTCCACCTGCAGCTGCATCTTCTCAGGTCACATCTTCCCCTGTAGTTTGAACTCACAGCACAGACTCAATTCCATGGAAAACCCATGCCTGAACTGAACCCTATGTTCTTCTCACAACCTTTGGGAGCAACCATTTCCTCAATTTCTTCCTCATCATGAACCCAGAAAATTAAAACCCCTAAATCAATTTCAAGCTAACAGTTCACATAATTTGTTGTTCGATCCTCCAATCCAGCTTAAACCCATCTTATAATTCTTCATAAACCTTCAATTTCTCAATCAAACAACACAAAGAACCTCCATCTTCTTTCTTCCAATTTCTTCACAACCCATCTCAGATCTCTCCATGAACAGCAAAAACCCTAACTTCAGATTCTCTGATGTTTCAACCATAATTCCATTTCATCTTCGAATTGATTCAGCAACTGAGACGTTGGTTCTCTTTTCTCTATGAATCCAAACTATTAACATCGCCTCCATCTCTGCCTCTCTCGGGTAAAGAATGAGAAAGAGATAGCACTGATAGAGAATTGATTTTTCTCTGATTTTCAGGTCTTGTGTAGGAAAATGATACAGCCACCCAAATGAACTGGATAAGGGTCAACCAAGGATGTTCCCTATCGCTTCTCTAGACTAAGCTGCAATGTTTGTGTTTGGTCCGTCTCTGCTCCCAATAGCAATTGCGCATGAAATGACGCTTTTCCTATTTTCAATGATTTTTTCTTCTTTCGCTCCTAATGACTCCAAAGTACCTGATAAACTCAAAAGCACGCGTAAAGTACATAATTCACAAGAAAAATAGCAAAGAAAGCGTAACTACTAGATAGTAAATTAGGTGTTTTAGACACCTACTGATTCCCCACACTTAGACTTTGCTAGTCCTCGAGCAAATCAAACAAGACAATTCTAAAACATACAAACAACTCCGTGTCGTCGAGGCTACGGTTACTCTTAGCATGAATAACAGGCCTTTGAACCCCTAGGTGTCCCTAGTGGACGAGTTATAGTCTCGTGAGGGTTTACTAGAGATTTACCCACAAAACCTACTTTTCCAACTTACTAGTTCTCCGTAATGATAGTATCCAACGCGCTAAGAAGTAAAAGAGATTCTGCACACTAGTCATAAGAAGTTAGACACATAAATGAACACAATCTCATTCTTAAAAGTTGAGAGAGAAATAACCATCCCTTCTCGACAAAAATTCGGGTTCGGAGTGATCAAAAGTCTCGACTCTGCCTCACAATAAAGGGTTTTATGATATTTCTCTCAATAATAAACAGCTTTTTACGGGTCACACATGTGTCCAGGTAGGAATGAAGAGAGAATCCTACGACACGTTGAATGGTAGGAAGGCAAAACCCTCCGAAGTATTTTGAAAACCCACATCTTTTATAACTTTTTTTTAAAAACCCATTTTTCTGACGATCTCTACGAAAGGAAATCAACCACTTAACGAAGGTGGGAATATGTTTACTTACCTCGTTATCCGTTCGGCGTGCAGCTAGCACCACTCTCACAGCATCCATAGAAACGTCTTCGGTCTTCTATCGGTGTCTCCATCTTCGTCTTCGGTCTTCAACTCTTGATGATAACTCTTGAACTTCGTAAAATCTCGACAATGTAATTCTTTCCTCTAATTTCTTGTCGCTTGAAACTTCATTATAGATATTCCTTCTTTCCATTGGCTTTATTGAAAGAACACAAAACTAAAAACGAACTATACAAATCCAAAATAAATTTTTTTTTTGAATAAAAAATAAAACAAATACAAAACAAAAACGAAATAAAACAATAAACTAATAATGAACCTAAAGAAATTTTCTCTTGTCTCTCTTTTTTTTTTTAATTTTCGATTTTTTTTTCTTTTTAATTTTTTCTTTTTAAATTTTTTTTTTTGAGACAAGAGAAAGTAAAATACAAATAAAATAAAAACGTAAGTACAAAGGCCATGGTGTAAGTACTTTACCGCTTGATTCTTCACAACTTATATGTCTTGATATCATAAACTTCTCGAACTCTCATCCTTGATAATTTTCACTCTTGTACAATAGTCTTCAACTTATAAAAATTCTGCCCCTTGTTTTGTTGCTTTACTTAAATCTGAAATATGCTCAATTTTGTACCGTTGCTTGTAAACCTCAAACGTGTTCAACTTTCCTTCAAATTTGTGATGCTCCTCTTGTTGATGATGATGGTGTTTCTATGGACCTGTTGGTGTAGAGAGATAAGGTGGATGGTGCTAACTCGAACAAGATTACAAGTGGTATGTAAGTTAGCAATTCGATGTCACCATCATGGTTGATAAAAATAGCACTCAAGAGATCAAAATAGTGCTTCTATGGTGGGAAGTTGGGCAGCTCACCATTCTCGCCCTAATTTACGTACGGTGACACACACTCTAAAAGCACAAATTTCGACAGTACAAAGAATTGAAGGTTGGTGCCTCACATTATGTAACTTGGGTAGTCTCCACCATAGGGGATCACCGCTCTAATACCGAATTCGATCGCACCTTATTTGCCATCGGCATGGTTAAATCCAACTTTAACTCTCATACAATTAAGAAACCCGATCATGTTCTCTTTCATCTCTAAGTTCAGTCACTATTATGAGATTCTCGATGTAATCTTAGCGACATGTATACTATGTGAATCTAAACTAGCCATAAGTTGGAGTTTCCTTATTCACTATTTCACAAAAAAGTTGAAAAATTTGAAAAATTTACAAAGCAAATGCTTAACCACTTCCCCACACTTAAACTTTACATTGTCCTCAATGTAATTGAATCGTCCAAAGCAAGTCAAGGTGGGAAATTCGAACAAGAAATCAGAAAAAATAAAAAAAAAAAACAAGACACGAAAAAAACTAAAAACAAGACAAGAAATAAATACAAGACAAGAAATACTCATCCTTTGGGTTGCCTCCCAATTAGCGCTTGGTTTAAAGTCGCCAGCCCGACTATCTCCTTGCTTTCTACGACTCCTCCAGAGGGAGCACATCCTGTAGGATCATAATATCGCAACATACAAGGCTCGCGGGATTAATAAACGACGGTGTCGCGAAGGAGTCGCAGGAGCTAAAATAAACGACGCAATGAATAACGACAAGCAAACATAAAGAAGACGTGAAACCTGGCGAGGGTTAAGAAGTGTCGCGAGAACGAATGTTTGTGCATCTGCGACACTTCATGACATTCCCGAAAATAGAGGATAGCTTAGCCGTCATCCACTCAGATTACCCTATATAAAGGGCTGAGTGAATCTGTGGTGAGAGAGATCTTTTTTTGGAATTGTTAAGCAAGTCAATAGGAGAGAGAAAGTTTAAGAGTGTTTTAATTTCTAAGTGTAATTCTATTTTCCCCGTGTAAACATTTCATGGACTCAATCAATAAATATTCTTGATCTTACATCTTTCAATGGATTAATTAAGCAAAATTGAGTAAGGGGTGTGTGTGGGATTTCCCGCTACTACATATGCGCTAGAAACAGGAGCGAAAGCGAGATTGACGTAGAAATTGGAAAGAATTTGGATTAACAGAAAAGGTTTGGAGAAGATACTCAAGAATTCATTGGAAAAGAAAAATGGCTAGAAGAAGAAATGTACGAGGGCAACCAACGATTGTAAGAAGAAGTGGGAGACTTGTCAAAGAAAGGAGGAATGAAACAGAGAATCGTCAAGGATGAATATGAGAAACGATGGAGAAGATCAAAACCAGCCACCGATCTCCCCGCAGCAAACGCGGCATGGATTATGATAGAGTAAGTGTACATACTTGGAGGTCTCGATTCTCAAGATGAGAGGGAAGAGGAGCAGCGGTGGTGAACAATGGACAAGGAGAGCAAGGAATGAATGGAGAAATGAATCCAGAAACGAAGAAATCGCGGCATTAGAAAGATTGAGACAAACGATACACGAAGAGAGACGGCTAGAGGCGGAGAACGAGCAAACTTGACAAGACAAATCATGAATTGAGGATGGAAAATATGAGGTTGCAAAATAGAGATCTAGAAGTAGCGTGAGATCAAGTTCAAGATCGAATAGGGAAGAAAGAAGGAGAGTTTTACCAACAGAAAGTACCGAGGAAGAAACACAAAATCCGAGTACAGAGCATGGCGAGAGAAGAGGGGAAATAGAAGATCGATATATTCCTCAACCCGAAAATCTTCAAAATGAGCTAATAGGAAAATCAAGGAAACATGCAACTCCAAGGGCCAAATGACCCACTTTCCAAGGAGAATAATCTTGCACCGAGAGAAGAATTGAGAAGAAATCGAGATCGAGGATGACATTGAGAGACATTACATTGAACAAGCGCGGCTAGCTCGCGAGAGAGAAAGGATAAGAGCAGAGATGGAAAATCAAGAGATGGAAGAGGCAATCCCGGCAGAATAACCATGACAACCGCGAAAGAAGGAGGGAACAAAATCGTACCAATAGAAATATTAATGAAGAATATGAGAGGGTGCGGATGAGAGCCGAGAGACAATAAGAAGAGAGAACAACCGATATAATGGCGTGCGAATTGGACGAAAAGAAACGAAGAGGAGCGTGCAGGGAAAGAAGAGGAGAAAATAACGAGCATGAAGGTCAAAATAGGCACGAGCGAAGAAGAGAGAAGCAGAGTTAAAAGACCGGTAGAATCAAACTCGAGGCAAATGAACAAATCTTAAGAGAACTGGCTGAAATGAGAGGATTATCAATAGTAGAAGGGAAGGAGGAAGGAGACAATTAGACGAAGCCATCGCGAAGCCGCGAAGAATCCCTTCACGTTAGAAATACGGATGGGAGGAATACCTCCTAAGTGCAATCTACTCCGCGTTAACCAACATCTTTGATGGAACAACCTGTGCGGTACAACATATCAAGGCTTATATGAGATGTATGTTACAGTGGGAGAATCATGATGCTATACTATGCAAATATTTCGCATCAAGCCTAATAGGAGAATCACTAAAATGGTTTGAAGGTCTCGCCAAGGAACACAATCACATCATTTAACCATTTACAAGCCCGATAGAGAATTGATTTCTCTACGATTTTCGAGTCTTGTGTAGGAAAATGATACTGACCACCCAAATGAACTGGATAAGGGTCAACCAAGGATATCCCCTATCACTTCTCTAGACTAAGCTGCAATGTTTATGTTTGGTCCGTCTCTGCTCCCAATAGCAATTGCGCATGAAATGACGCTTTTCCTATTTTCAATGAATTTTTCTTCTTTCGCTCCTAATGACTCCAAAGTACCTGATAAACTCAAAAGCACGCGTAAAGTACATAATTCACAAGAAAAATAGCAAAGAAAGCGTAACTACTAGATAGTAAATTAGGTGTTTTAGACACCTATCACCAATAAGCTTCATCACTTAGCCAAATGTGTTTACAATGTAATGCTGCACTTGCACTACATTGGCCCTGTGGGTTTATGCCATTCTTGAACTTGACAATCTATACAGTAATACCGCAATTATGGATTGCTTTGCACTATTATAGCTTACCTTGTGCTATTATGGCTTCGCATTGCACCATTACGGCGGAGTACTGATTTGGCCTGCAACTCTATAACGCACAATCATTGTGCTTCACTTGCAGTACCGTCATAGACCTCCCCCACCTAATCCGTTCAACGTCCTCGTTGAACGCGACACAGTATGAACACCATACTTGTCTTAACTTTGCTTCACTTGCTTTCTAACCTTTTTCAAAATCGCAACTACTTTTGGCTAACCCTTGCCAATGGTCCCCTCCGATTGCATCCGCATCACTTAGCTTTGTTGCTTTGCCATTGATCTCATATTTTTGAGCCACATCTCGGCGTTGTGCACTACACTTATGCTGCTACTCAAATTATGCATCAATACCCAAATGCAAATCTGAAATTCTTCTTAGCCAATTCCCTTTAGCTTGAATTTCGCCTTGAATCATTTACGCCTAAGTGTACGCACTGAATGATTCTTCTTCTACTGATCACCACGATCGTTGCCATAGTCTCACGCTTCCGACTTTGCCTTATTATCATACTCAACATGATAAGGACTTATAAACGACTTGGCCTCGTTTTCAATCAATTTTGCTGGAAACCCTCCTTTGAACTGTTATTCTCCGTGATCCTCATTCAGCACGTCAAAAAGTAAATAGGGATTCTCTTGCATAAGACACCCGCATTCAATAGTTCATGCCTTGCCAAACTCTGATTATGCAAATATCATTCAAGAACTCATTTCTATGAATGTAGCCATTAAGTATAAGCTCTATACTTATGCCATCTTGCATACTCGTACTCATGACAAGTTTTCTTTGCTCAACTTCCATACACCAAAACTATTGAGTCGCACAACCCATTTTAAAAAACTGCGACTAACTATCTCTTGGACATAACATAGCTAACCCTTTAGTTGTCCATATGCCATGCTTTCAAAGCTAATATGTCTCCAAATACTTCTTTGAACTGCATTGCTAATTTCCTGGAAAGTGTGTGTCTTTCTCTAAGGCCATGAGTTCTACCCAACTCATGCTTGTTGATAAAATGATTTCTAACTTGTCCGTATTGCTTGCACTTTATCGCCGCCCATCTACCGTCGTGCCATTTTGCAATTTCCCAAACAAGAACATCACTTCTACATCAACTAGGACCCTTGTCCTATGCTTTGCTTATTAGCTTTCAATCGGTCTTGTCATTGCATACGTTAGGCTAAGTATGCTACTTGCAGCATCTCCCCATGAACTAGCTTTACATCGTACATAAAGAGGCAATAATTTATAAACGAAAACACCTTCATTCAGTACTGCTCTTACATGACAATACCATGTACCATTACATGGTTGATCCACTTGATCACTTTTTGGAAAGCTAAAACTTCATTAACAAAGCAACTTGCTTACACCAAAGCAAAGTATTACAAACTTGAAGACTCAAATAAAATTTTGTACAACTAAACTCTACACACAGAGTTTGCAACAACTAAAAACTCAAGCTACGTAAAACAAGGCCAAAAACACTCCTGTTTTGGCATTCAAAGTGTTGTCAATGGAGACAGCAACACTTACTTGTTTTTAGCTTAGTTTCTTTTGTAGAAGTTAGCGACTACTTCGCTACGAGGTCTCTTCCTTGAACCCTCACTTTGGCCTTCACGAGTCTTGCTAGAATGATTCATATAATCATCCCCAACTGATACATTGAGTTGCGCCTTGAGTGGACAGCTTCTAGCGAAGTGTAAACCTTTGCAAATGAAACATCCCCTAAACTTCCGGGATGAAGGGATCAGTTCCTCTTCCTTAGGTTCATGCTTGCACTTACTGCCAACAGATCTTTCCTTCCCTTAGGATTTTCCTTCGCAGCTTTGAACATCTTCAGTCGTTGTGCTACTGGAAAGCTCTCTTACCGTCTGCATAGCCATCTCTGGATACTATGCACTTTGCGCTTCTTAAGTTCAGCAATCACACTTGAACTTGCGGCCGAGAAATTGGAACATCTCGATCTTCTTCACTCATGTCACACGTCTCTTGCACCAATGCAAAGAAGTTTTCAACATAGGCCTGTGGTGTACTTGTCATTTTTAGCCTACGTAAACTTTATCTTGCATACCAAGCACCATTGCTTGGCCAAAACTGACATCTCAGTCCATCTTTCATGTCATTCCATGACATAGGATTGGTATAACCAGCAGCTTCATCTTCTTGCAGCATAGTTCTCCACCAAACCTTTGCATCACCACCAAGGTAATTGCCTGCGAGAGTTACTTTTTGTCCTTCCCCAGTTCTATTTGACTCAAAGTATGCCTCAACATCATACAAGAAATTCTCAATTTCTCTAGCATTTCTGGAACCTGCGTAAATTCTTGGCTCGGAGACTCTATTAGAGCTTTCTCCATGCACGTTTGCCCCTACAAACATGTCGTTACTGATTAACCCGCGAATGCTTGCCACTTCCTCAGACATTTGCTTCGCATTGATTGTTAGTATGGTCTTTATGTCTTGCACCTTCCATTCAGTCACTTCAAGATTGGTTTCACAATTCAGAAGGGTTGCATCAGACACCTTGTCTTCTACATCACTTACCCTGCCATCGAATTCTTTAAACCAATCTGACGTTCTTCCTTCAAGTAGGTCTAGCCTACCATTTTCTTCAGAAACAAGAGGATTTTCAATGCCATATGCACTGAAGTCAATGGTTAGATCGCCAAGATCACCATACTCCTCAAGTTGATCAAACGTACCCGGTAGTTCTTCGTCGATCATCATGCCATTAGAACTCATTTCTAATGCAAACCTCTGAAAATAATGTGCCACTTACTTGCTCACAGGAAAATAGCTTTAGAGAGAAAGAAGTACTAGTGTATTATCCAACAAATACACTTGAAATGTGAACCAAACACATCTCTGATACCCGTAGTGTCACACCTTCAAATGCCTCTGCAAATTTTCTGCGAAAGTGTAACCCGGCAGCACAATGGTTCTGTGAATAAGGCTTCACCCAATTGCACTTCAGCCTTATAAGTTTGTACCAATACAAACAACTAACTCTTCAGGTTTATCAGCGAAAATCTTTAACCTTCTTTCTCTTCTCAAAACTCATCAAATACACCCTATAATGCATTCAATCTTTGCCATACTTTACCAACAACAATCAGCCAACCAAGAACACTTAGAACATGACACAATCAACTCATTTTATTGCATCAAAGGGAAGAAATACAAAACTTGTCCACTTGGGGACTTACACAGACTTGTTCACCTTTAACCAAGCCTTAGTCTCACAAAAACTCTCCTATTCACTCACATATGAAAACCTCACTGTCACATATGTTCTCTTTGCAAGCCTGCCGAATTTTCCCAGCCTTAAGACTATTTATACAGCAGCTTTACTTGGCCAAACCGTGCATAACCGTTACACACGCATGGGACAAAGATCCCCCATAACCGCCGCTAACCGCCAATAACTCAAGCTAATCGGCCGCTTCTTCTCCAACTCGCGCCAATCACCTAACACCTGTTCTTTAGTATTTAAAACTCTTCTTCCACGCTTATAAACTCATTTATAACCGCTCCTATTCACCACGCATCATTGTCATGCTTGTGAAGCTCATAACTAAATTGCAACCGTCACTTGAGTCATATTGCACCACTTGTTGTGGTATACCGGATTCTGCCTTGTGCCAACGTTCATCCCTCTTGGCCCTGCATGCTTATCATTTTAAACTCATGCACGGACATTCCTTAAGCTTCAAACATTGATGCCAGCTCCTTAGGCCCACTCTAGTTGCTCATGCGTCATATATGCTTCACTTCGCCAATTAGCTTGACAACGGCAATGAAACTCTTGCATTCCCAACTTGTTTGCATTATTCAAGCTTTGGCCAACCTTGAATATATGTCATAGACCTACTCTTAGTCTATTCTTCACTCTTGCATCCTCCTTGAGCTTGGGCCAACTCAATTCCATGGATATGCATCGATGCCAACATCGCATGTTGCATCTGTCACTTTGGCCATGTCTTGCCTTTCCTCAATGAAGCTTCATTGTGTCGGCCAATAAGCTTCATCACTTAGCCAAATGTGTTTACAATGTAATGCTGCACTTGCACTACATTGGCCCTGTGGGTTTATGCCATTCTTGACACTTGACAATCTATACGGTAATACCGCAATTATGGCTTACGTTGCACTATTATAGCTTACGTTGTGCTATTATGGCTTCGCATTGCACCATTACGGCGGGGTACTGATTTGACCTGCAACTCTGTAACGCACAATCATTGTGCTTCACTTGCAATACCGTCATAATAGGCCACTATGATGGTTGTCGGATGAGATTGAATGGGAAACATCGAGAACTCTTAATGGACCGCCTAAAAATTGTCCCTGTAACATTTTTTACATGGTGGGGCTCAAAAGTGGCCCCTACTAATCCCAAAAACAGATGGACCCGCCCTCATGTGATGGGGCACCTTGAAGAAACATCGTTCATTTTTGCACTGCCTGTCCGGGAGGCGGTCGATTTTTAGCAATGGAACTCCAAAGTCCAAACAAGTAATTTCTTCCCTCTCCAGGAGTTCTATTTTTCTATTCCATATTTACGAAAATGTCAAAAAAAAAATCTGTACAACTATTATAACTGCCGTATAATCATTTTATCTTCTTAGAAGCCGTATGTAATACGCGGTTGGGTGGAGCCAGGAATTCACATTTGGGTAGGCAAAGTAAATAAAAATGGAGTTAGGGTAGGAAATACAAGAATACTTAGCTAATAAAAAAATCACTATAAACAAGAAAACATTTGTTGTTGCACAAGCAAAATTTTGAGAACCCGCCAAAGAAATAATCAATACACAGTATCATCATTGCGGATATTGCTTCAACGATTATCATCCATCTCCCAGAGAAACCATCGGCTATCGATATTTAGCCTATTCTGCTTCTACAACACCAAACAATTTTTTTTGATTTCTAAACATCTTGTTAGTATTGATCGACACTCTTATCACAGTTTCCACCATCATCTCACCTATTGGCCAATCAAGAAACTAAAATAGGAACTCACACCGCATAAACTTAATTTACTTGGAACGAGGACATATTCTTTTGGTCTTAGACTATTTATAAACTTTATACTCGAGATTCTTAAGGTATCACTAAAATACAGTTAGATCAAATTAACAACCATTCATTTAAAAGACCTACTGATATAAGGTGTATTATGCATGACATTGTACATTTTTTCTTCTTTACCAAAATTTTATAGACACCATAAATAATCAACACAAAATTGGTTAAAAAGACCAAAATTAATAATTCCTGGGTGAAAAAGACATTTAGATTTTAATACTGTTTAAATGGACAAAAATATAAAAATAGCCAGGATATAACCAGTTTCTAACTACCTATTTTCAAATTCTATTTCTTATTTTTAATTTACATCAGGATGCATCCAGTTTCATCCTCGCTATTTTTTAAGTTTAAGCAAAGATGAATCCAGTTTCATCCTTGCTATTTTTTTTTGTGTCCATTTCACCCATAAAAATTTTTACTCGTCCATTTGAACCGTGTTTTAAATTTTTTTGTACAAATGACCCATTTTCCGAATAATCAAAGCGAAAAGGGTGGAGAGTTAAGTTTCGCCTTTTGCAAAGGCGCTCTGGCAAATGATACAAGCTTTAATTTGCTAGTCGGTTTGGAAATGCAGAAACAACATTATCATTGAAGATGACAAGTAAAGATCCAAGCTTTCTCATAGAGAAGAAACCTAGTGGAGTTAAAGGGACCAATTTTCTGATGCGTAATTCAAATAATCTCTTTGTAACAGTTGGTTTATTTCATCGGAGGATTTTTTTTTTTTTGATCGCTCAAAAGATATTATATTAAGATGCACACAAACCGTGGGCGGGCGAATACAACTTAAAGAGAGCTCAACAGCCCTATCTTAAGCAAACACACAAAAAGAAGCAAAAAGAGAAGACATCAAGAGAATGCAACTCGATGTGTCTTGAAAACAAATCATCAAATGTAACTTGCGAACCAAAACAGGAGCGTTGTACCTTAGAAACAAATTATCAAGTGTAACTTGCGAACCAAAACATGAACGCTAGCTACGATTAAGCAGGACTTTCATCTACCTCTTCTATGATTAACCCTTTATGGGTTTTTTCATCAGAGGATGTATCTTGAACAAATTAGCAGATTTTATAAATTATAACTAAGAAATAGAGGGTCGAGAATGGTCTCTATTAACCGCGGGATTGTCATAATAAGTCAGTGGATTGTCAAACGTAACGGCTTGCTTCATCAATGATTGTCATACAATCTATAAGCTTTTATATGCGGAAAATGGGTCATTTTTCCAAAAAAATTTAAAACACGGTTCAAATGGACGAGTAAAAATTTTTATGGGTGAAATGGACATAAAAAAAATAGCAAGGATAAAACTGGATTCATCCTGACTTAAACTTAAAAAATAGCAAAGTTGAAACTGGATGCATCATGTGTAAAATAAAAATAAGAAAAAATATTTGAAAATGTTTAATTTTTTGTCCATTTAAACAATCCATCTGTCCTTTTCACCTGGAAATTTTGATTTTGGTCTTTTTAACTTTTGATATGATGTTTTTACTACGAAATCAACCAAAATCCATCTCGCATTTTCAACCAAAATCCATCTGCTTCTTTGACTCGACTCCCAGATTTTTGTTTATCAGAATTGTATGAAGACCAGTTACTTCGTCTCTAAAGATTGATTATTGATATTTCTTAAATATTTGTCAGGGGCATGGTATTCGAGTGAAACCTTTTAATTTCGCTTTAACTCGAACACTTGAAACGAATCTTCACTGAATCGTGAAGATTCTTATTTTTATGCGACTTTGACTCTTTGACTTTTACTTCGTCTTACCTTTTCATTTCGCTTTAACTCGAACACTTGAAACGAATCTTCACTGAATCGTGAAGATTCTTATTTTTATGCGACTTTGACTCTTTGACTTTTACTTCGTCTTACCTTTTCATTTCGCTTTAACTCGAACACTTGAAACAAATCTTCACTGAATCGTGAAGATTCTTATTTTTATGCGATTTTGACTCTTTGACTTGTTTGACAATAAAGGAAAGGTAATAAAAATAGAAAACATGTTGTCCAGAGTCGAACCCAAGACCTCCAGTACGCTCACATCCGAGGCAACCACTGTTCCACACTCGCTGTTTTGACTAATAATGAAACTACTTAAAATTTATAAGTTACTAACGCCACAAATTTAGAAAATTAATAAATACTTGTGACTTTTGTGGAATATTTCGCATAAATAAATATTATTTGTAAGAAAATATACGATCCAAAAATAAACCATGAATCTACGATTTACGATTCGTTTCTTAAAAATAAAAAAAGATTCACATTTCGATTCACGATTTAAAAATCTTGGTCAGGTGGTTTATTCCAATTTTTCCATCTTCTCAAGTATTGGCAAATTCCACACATTTTTTTTTTTTTTTAAAAATCATTCTTTTCTTTTTAATAAAAAACGATGCAAAGAGATAAATTTTCCCAGCCAAACTTTTTTTTTTTGTTGGACACCTTCAATTTCTACCAAACATCAATTCTTGATGTTTTTTATTTTCTTTACTTTCACAATGTTTTTCATTTCCATCATGAAAATTATCTCTTCTTTCTTTTTTGTTGGAAGCAAAATGTACCTCTGTTTTTTTTTTTTTTTTGAAGCATGTATTTTATTATACAAAGATTAAGTTACAATTTGGCGCGGATAAGTGGTACCCACAGAGTCATGATGAATAATTTGACTAATAAAAACTGGGATTGTCTGGTCCCAAATTTTGGTTGACAAATTCCCCATTTGGCTTCCATCTGCTGCATGATTGGCCAATCCATCTGCTGCTTGATTTCCTTCTCTGTAGTTGTGTCGTATAGCAGCCTGCGGAATCTGTTGTAATTGATTCTTTATTTCTTCAATCATCCCTGAGATATGCCAAGGAGGGGGAGTAGGGGTAGTAATAAAGCGCAATAGATTCTCTGAGTCTGTCTCGAAGATAACTTTTGGCCATTGCCTTTCAGCTGCTGTTCTTGAAGCCAAAAGAAGAGCCCAAGTTTCGCTGTTAAGGCGGTTGTAATTCCCAAAGGTTGAGCTAGAGCCATTATCGTTCTTGCGTTGAGTCGCTGCAAATGAAACCCGCACCCGCAAACCCGGATGACCTCTCGGCCGCTCCATCGTTGTTAATCTTAATCCGATTCATGTTCGGAGTGGACCATCCTACCAAGATTGTTGAAATCTTTTGGCCCTTCTTGAGTGGTTGAGTATCGGTGAGTCTCCCGGTAGGACCGGAGGTAAGGACTGTAGAGCCGCCGAATATTCTTGTTGTTGTTTTTGAGCCAATGCTAAGATTTATGCTGTTGTTGTTTGTTTTTGACAGTAGACTAGTTCATTTCTAGCTAGCCATAAGGTCCAGAAAAGAAAACAGAAAGTGGAGATGACAAGATGTTGGGCCGGTTGTTGTAGGATTTGGGAAATGGTTGTATGAGGTGTTAAAACAATTGTGGGGGAATTATTGGGGTTTGGTGTGGTTGAGAGTTGAGAGATTAATGTGTTCCAAGATGTGGTTGACGTTGGACAGTGAATTAGCAGGTGAGTTGTTGATTCCGGATAAATATTGCATCTAGGACAAATGTCTGAGTTGGTTAAATGGATGTGGTGAAGAAGAGAGAAGGTAGGTAACCCTTCATTGATTGCTTTCCACAAGAAAAGCTAAATTTTGGTGGACACGGTAAGGTCCACAGAATTTGGTGGGTGGTAGTGGGGTATAGTTAGGTTGATTATGGGTTAGACATTTGTATCCCGATGAAGTGGTGTATTTTCCCGATTTTGAATGTGGCCAGATAATTTTGTCCTGGGGTCTATCTTGGGGGAGGTGGATGTTTATGATTTTTTGGGCTACATGATTGGGTAGAGTATTTAATTTATCCTGGTTCCAGTTATGAGAGATTGGATCAATGATATCTGCTACATTTCGGATCGGGTAACACTGAGTTGGGTCTAGGTTTGGTGAGTGTGGAATCCAGCTGGCTTCTATTGGGGTTGATACCCCATTTCCAATACGATAAAATATCAGTTGTTGCATGGTAGGGACGATTGCTGCCAATTGTCTCCATTGAGGGCTGGAGGAAAATGGTACGGTATCAATGCCTTGTAGAATTGGTTGGTGATCGAGATATTTTTCGCTGAAAAGACTTCCACAAATGGAATTAGGTTGTTCGTGCAAATTCCAAATTCTTTTCATGAGAAGAGCCTTGTTATGATCACTACTTTTCCTGATGCCTAGTCCTCCTTCAGATATTGGTTTTGTTACCTTGTCCCAACCTATAGGATGAAGCTTTTTAACAGTTGAATCATGTCCCAGAAGAAATTTCTGGTGATACGATCTATTTGTTTGTGGACATTGATGGGAAGGTTTTGTGTTTGCATTATATGATTTGAGGTGGGGATTAGGGATGTTTTAATGAGTACGAGTCTTCCAAATTTGATTTAGGCATTTTGTCATCCATCCTTTAGCTTTTCGAGCTAATCTTTGTAGGAGTGGCGCAAGGTCTCGATTAGATGCTCTTCCTTGCTTGAATTGGACTCCAAGATAGATTGGAGGTTTTGGTGTTGCCGGCATATCGAAGAATTGCTGAAGATTACTAACTTTGATCGGATCCAATCTCGGGTGATGAATGATTACTGATTTGGAAGTATTAATTACCTGGCCCGCCGAAGTGCCATAAGCTTGAAGCAGGTTCTTGAGATGAAGATTACTCTGATCAGAGGCTTTATAAGTGATTAAAAGATCATCAACATACATTAAGTGAACAATGGGTGGTGCTTTTTTTGATATGTTAAGACCTTTAATCAACTTTTGATTTTGTAGGATTCCTAAATTCGTTGACAAGATCTCCGCACATATTATGAAGATGTATGAAGATAGTGGGTCTCCTTGTCTAATACCTCTAGTTGGGATGATATAACCATGTGGTGTGCCGTTTATGTTGATTGAATATGTAACAGTTGTGACACATAACATAATGTAATCTATAAACATTGTTGGAAATCCCATTTTGGTGAATGCGGTTTTGATGAATCCTCAATCTAAGCTATCATAGGCTTTTTGAATATCCAGTTTGAGAGCTATTTTAGGGTCTTTGGTGAGGCTTGAGGTTTTTATATGATGGAACAGCTCTCCGGCGATTGCTATGTTAACATGAATTGATCTTTGCGGTACAAAGGCACTTTGGTAAGGACTTATTAGAAAAGGGAGTAAGGGCCTAATTCGATTAACTAGGATTTTTGCAATGATTTTGTAAGTGACGTTGCATAGCCCTATGGGTCTGAATTGAGAAGGTTTTGATGGGTGATCCACTTTGGGTATCAGTGTCAAGTTTGTGTGATTCATGAGTGGATGTATATTAAGATCCTTCAAAAAACTTTGGACCATAGCTATCAATTACGGATGAGTTGTTTCCCAAAAAACTTTGAAAAACTTACTTGCATTATATATGATATTTGGACAACATTATGATTTTTGGTTTAGACTTCTTTTCGTAAATACAAATCTGGTCTTTTCATTCAGTTTCGTCCAAAGACTTAATTAGACTAGATATAATAATCATCACATTTGTGATTTTGCAGGAGATGTAGGTACCAGTTTTGCTCAGCTTGCTAAAAAAAAAAAATCCTTTTTTTTTTGACAATCCTTGAATTACATTTGAAGTTACGCATTAAGAGAGAAATCACAAACAAAACACAATTTTCAAGAAAAATTAGGGATAAATCAAGCTGAATTGATTTCATAGATTTCAGCTTATTTGTCAAGCTTTGAAAGGCGAAGAATTATCTGTTACCACCGTCCACATCATGTAATATAAGTTCTTTACTATCATTATGTTGATCAAATAGTTTACTTCGGTTTCCTCCATCATCTCACTTATCAGCAAAAAAACGCACTACAAAAACTCATTGCTCATAACAAAAACGGATTTGTTTGAATTGTTACCTAGCATTTCGTTGCACAATTTATAGACCTGAAGATTTATGATGCATAAGTGAGGGATGGTTGAATATTGTTGGAACATTCACCGAATCATTCAAAATAGCCTACCAAGTACTAATTAAGCGAAATATGTATGATTGCTTCTCCTCTTTGATTCACTACACGTTTTTGAGCTTGATCATACCATTTTTTAGTCAATCTGGGTACAATGTTTGAAAAAAGAAGAAGCAAACTTTCATTTCACCGCTGAGATGTACATGATTTATGCAAGGCTGTTAATGGGGTACCATTTTGTTCGGGGGTGTACCAACCCAAAGAAAATTGCTTTTTTCTCTTATATATATTGGTACACCCCAAGCAAAATGATACCCCATTAGCAGCCTTGGATTCATGCGACCTTATTTGGTCCACAACTCAACTGTGAACTGTGGTAGTCAACTCATCCTTACAACCGTGTAATTGTCCCTGGACTGCTGCATAACCGGGGTAGGGAGTTATGCTTATTGTCGAAAAAGATTATATAAGACACATTTCTGTTTGTACACTGCTTGTCCACGAGGAAACAATTTTTCAGCAATGATTGTGGCAGCCTGCTACATGCCTCCAGATTTTAACTATATAAATGATGATTCTGTTTTTTTGAAAGTTGTTCAAATAAGTAAATTTTCTGAGCTAGTAAATTTTCCGCCATTGCTCAGTGTTCCATGATTGATCCAGTAATTCACCTAAAAATGTTCTGCAAACCCGATAACATTTACGAGCAAGCCACCTGTAAGGATCAATGATGCCTTGGCTTGCCATGGCCCATTGGTACCAATGATATTTAATTAGTTCCACAATGAGCTTGAGAATGGGTGATTTCGGTTTTACAATGAAACGGAAAGGGGTGGCTCTTTACAGGCAAAAGTGTGTAGAGTCAGTGCAATGTGTCGGCGGTTCAGGAGAATCATTCTGTCATGCTTAAGAGTTGTTTTCCATATTCTCAAAGTACAAGGCGAGAAATTCGTTTGAATATATAAATTTCAAAATGATTTTTAGAGATAAAAATTAAATTTGTGAATTAAAAATCCTTTTGCTTATAACTTTTATTATGATTGATTTCTGCTTTTAATATCTAAACACACATTAACGAAGTCCTGTTTCTGTGGGCAAACTATCTGAGCCCACTGACTTGAGTTATTCCATCTTAACTCAAGTTTGACCTAACTTTTTGTTTGAATGTTTCTATTTTCCAATTGATTTTTCTCATGTATTATGTTATTAGATAAAATTATACCGTTAACAGACGATGCAAGTTATCATCAAACAACAACTCTAGCGTGTAATATTTAATAGGAAAAACACGATTAATAAGGCTTTTCTGTCTACTATGACTCTTCGTGTTTTCCGTTTCTCGACTGAGGATAATAATAACCGAAGAAGTAAAGATTATTGAAACTAATAATTCTAGTTCGTAGCTTCTTACTATTTTTTAAAAATTACTCGGACGGTATACTTCAATTTCCTCCTACGTCTCTGCTATAGATAATTCCAAAAACCGGAAAAGGAAAAAAAAAAAGAAAAAAAAACACCACATATACCCCAAATGATATGATAAGTAAATAAAAATAAATTCTTTTTAGATAGTTTCAAGTATACAAATATACTATTTAAGTAAGATTGAAGATAAGTGATTCATAGGTAAGGGATGAGTAAATGGTTTAATACAATTCGATCATTATTCACCAATCCGTTCATTGTACTTGTAAATGCATGATTTTTCATCAAATAACTTTATCCTATTTTAATTTTTTTCACAGGTTTTCATTGCTTTTCCCCAGGAGCACAACAATATTATTTCAATGATTCTACACGTACTGCCCATAAAAACAAGGTAAAAACCGCCATCTCATATGAGAGCGGGTCTCATGCCTCTGGTGAATAGCAGGGGGTCCCATTATTGGGCCCCACCATATTAAGTATGTGAGAAGGGATAGTTTTTGGCTTGTTTTTTTGGGCGTATGTCTAGATTTTTTGATATTATTTAGCGGTCTATGGTACTATATAGTAGTAATTATTTTGGACATTGATAAATGGACCACCGAATCAAAATATATGTATGGTGAATTTCTATTTTTAAACACATTCAAATGAATAAATTGTCTAAGACCATTTTTAATAGCTCAAGGTTACTGTTGCACCCCCACCAAAAGAATGTGGTTTGTAAAAAGAAAATGGTTTTGGGAGTCCAAATGAAGGTATATTAAGATTTTTTGTCTTTCAGTGTTTTCCACAGGTTTGTTTATATCGCCGGATCGGGGTATGTCCAGATTAATTGGGTATATCAAATTTAAGAAAAAAAGGATTATTAGGAAGTAAAATCCAAAGCACTTAGCGATATATTTTTGAAAATGTCTAAACTGTTCTTGTTTAATTAGCACTAATCAACTTGTTTAGTTTAATTAATTTAGTCAAATTAAATAATTGAATTGATCTACATATCTTGTTAGTATTTATTGACACTCTTGATTACAGTTTCCAACATCATCTCAGCTGAAAACCAAAATAGGAACTCACACCATATAAACTCAATTTACTTGGAACCAGGACATATTTATTGGACTTAAAGGGCTATGCTATTTATAAACTTGATCATGATTCATGAGGTATAACGTTAAAATACAATTAGATCAAATTAACAATCATTCATTAAAATGGCCTGCTAATATCAGGAATACAGTAAAACTTCGATAAATTAATAGTGTTGGAACCAAAGAAAATTATTATTTTAACGAAGTTATTAATTTATTGAGTTAAAATTTAGCTTATCCAAACTTAATTGGGACCAGAGAATTTTATTATTTTAACGAAGTAATTAATTTATCGAAGTTCTATCGTAGTATGCATGACCTTATCCACCGTTTCTTCTTTACTAGACTTTGTAGACACCATAGTAAAAAATGATGGAGAGTTATAAGTTGCAACACCACTTTTTTCAAAGGAGCCCTAGTCAGTCATACCAGCTTCCATTTGCTAGTCAATTTGGAAGTGCAGAATCAACATTGTCTTTCAAGATTACATTGCTCCAGCATTCATTCGAACAAGTAAAGATCCAAGTTTTCTTATGGAGGAGACACTCAGTGGAGTTAAAAGGGGGCCAACTTTGATTTGGTAATATGTGATCTCTACGTAACATTTTTTTTTTTTTTTTTTTGTCTATATGGTGCATTGGTGTGGGGGTTTGTTTCTCTTTCACATTTTGCTTACTTCTAGTATGCCTTTTCAATCGATTGGAATAGATATCTATTCTTACTTTTCCTGCCACTTTTAGGAGCGACCCCGAAAGAATTAGGGGCGACTTTTTTATTCCCAACCCATATACACCGTTAAGGGATGTCCAAAAACACGGAGAATACGTTAATGCCCTTACACAATCGGAAGCTATTTTGCACCCGATTATTATAACGAAATCGGAAGCTTAGTAACTATATTATACTACCGATTATTATCGATTTTGTGCCAAACTCGCATCTGGCTTCTATAACAATCGGAAGGGAAATAACCTCACGAGACTACCGATTATAGTAGATCCTAAATTCCCAAAATTGGTGATTTCGCCAAGAAAGAAATTTGGGGCAACTGTATAATCGGAAGTCTTATTAACTACCGATTATTCTAGTTCCCAAATTCGAAAAAAATGACATTTCTGCAAAAACAAAATTTGGGGCAATAGTATAATCGGTAGGTTATTAGCTACCGATTGTTCTAGTTCCCAAATTCGAAAAAAAATGACATTTCTACAAAAACAAAATTTGGGGCTCCTTACAATCGGTAGGTTATTAAGTTGAGTATACTACCGATTATAGTAGATTTCAAAATTCATCACATGAAGGATTTTAGAAAAAACTAAATTTGGGGCAACCTATAATCGGTAGGTGGTGGAACCTATTTGGCTTACGATTATGGCTACATCCAAATCACGAACCACATGGTCATGCCTGGCTCAGGCACTCAAAACCTATGGAATTTTGCAAGCGTTCGATCTGGGGCTCCTCATAATCGGTAGGTTGTCAAGTTGTTAACGCTACCGATTGTGGTATATTTCAAATTCCCTTACATGAAGGATTTTAGAAAAAACTCATTTTGGGGCAACCCATAATCGGATGGTTTGGTAATATATTTTACTCCCGATTAACTCTGCATCCAAAACACGAACCAAGTGGTTATGGCTGGCTGTGTGCACTCAAAACTCATGAAATATGGCAAAGGTTGGATCTGGGGCTCGTTATAATCGGTGGGTTATATAATTATATAACCCACCGATTATAGTAGATTTCAAAATTCATCACATGAAGGATTTTAGAAAAAACCTAATTTGGGGCGACCTATAATCGGTAGGTTGTGGAACCTATTAGGTTCCCGATTAACGCTGCATCCAAAACACGAACCAAGTGGTTATGGCTGGCTCTGCACCCCTCAAAACCTATGGAATTTGGCCAAGGCCGAATATGGGGCTCCTTATAATCGGTAGTCTTACAAGTTGGATAAGCTACCGATTATAAAAGGGATTATTAGCCGAAGTATCTACACAATAATCGGTAGGTATTGTTTCAGTTTAACCTACCGATTCACCTTTAACCTACCGATTATGGTGTTGGCTACCGATTATATAAGGGCATATTGGCCATTTCGAAAAATTGAAGATAAGGGGTAGCTTAGATTTACGTTTGGGTGACCTTTTTTGTCTTTTAGTGTCGCCCCTAATTCTTTCGGGGTCGCCCCTAAAAGTGCCAGGTTACTTTTGCCAATCTGAAAAAGAAAAAAAAAATCAATGCGGGGGACAATGACTGGTCCAAGAACTCAGCTGAAAAATGTTCTGCCAGCCAGGTAACATTTATAGTAGGAGATTGATGAGGATCAGCCATGAAATTGGCTGGCAATGGGCAACAATATGATATTTAGTTAGTTTTACAATGACCTTGAGAACGAGTAATTTTGATTTGTCAGTGAACATGGAAATGGTTAGTCCAAAATTGGTGCCAAATTTAGAAGTCAACATCTATGCAATGCAATGTTGAAGGTTCAGTACGTTTGAAAGAGCTTTATTTTTCTTTATAAAGATAGAAAAGGATCTAAAAATCAGTTTGTCTGAGTTTAGTGCAGCTAGCGTATTCTAGGGGTGCCATGAGCTTTGAAGTAACCGGGAAGGACGTACTTCGACAACAGCCTTTGCAAACCAAAAAAAAAAAAAACATTTTTGGCTAGGGTTCGATTTTCAAGAGAGTGTTGTAAACATTGTTTTGCATGAAAACTAGAAAGCCTATTCTCCATTGGTTTGACGGAGTAATCCGCCACTATATATACTAAGAGCATCCACAGTCGTGGAGTATAACCAAATTTTTTGGTAAAAAACAGACGCAGTGGAGACGGAGTAAAGACCAAAGACCGGACTATAACCAAAATCCAGACCATATTTAGTCTTTAGTCTGGTCTTTAGTCCCAAAAAAATTGAAGTTAGGATGGGGCGTAACTCAAAGTTGCGCCCCAACAATTAAAAAAAAAAAAATGGGGCGCAACTTTGAGTTGCGCCCAACAATAATAAAAAAAAAAAATTGGGCGCAACTTTGAGTTGCGCCCAACATTAATAAAAAAAAAAAAAAAGAAATGGGACGAGTTTTGGAATTGCGCCTGGTTGGGGCGTAACTCAAAGTTGCGCCTGACCAAATTTTAGTCTCCCTCCACTGCGTTACAACACGGACTAAACCCAAATTTTAGTTTTTTTTTTGCTCTTTGCTCTTTGGTTATGGTCGCACCACTGCAGTTGCTCTAACACCTTCGCATTGTGGAGGGAAAAAGGTTTTCATTACAGGTGTAAAAGGGGTAAGTTATCCGACCCCCCGACTTGATATAGACCAATACTAATCCAGCTTGGAATTATTGGATGTAAAGTTCTACAGTTAACATAGGTAGATCTTATATGCATTTATGATCAATGAACAAGAAACAACTCTAGAGTCTAGCCCAATGTAAAACATTTATAATCAATCTTGGTAAAGGGGCGGTAGGAATCGGTAGAGGGGCGGCAACCTAATAAGACAAAAAAGGTCATTAGAAGTAAATTCAAGTGCCCCTTATTAAAAAAAAAATGGAAATGACCAATTAACCCTTATTATTAATAATCAAGATTAGTGTTTGATAATCAATTTTCACTTATAATAACTCTAAAATTAGATTTTTAGAGTTATAAAAAAAAAAAAAATTATGTGATATTTGTGAAACCCTAGATTTTGATTCACTCAACCAAAATGAGTGATTCAAGTGGCAAATTAGAGGTGAGTGATCAAAATTAGTTCCCATTAGCTTTTTGTTGATCAAAATTATCTAAAATATGTAAAAAGATCAACTTTTTAAAATTTTCTGAAGAACATACGGTTGGAAATAAGCTAGTTACCAACCGTAATCGTTCAATTTGGGGAAAAACCCAATCGTAATACCGATTCTATTGCTAGAAAATCTTGGATACGAACCGTAACTAATTACGGTTCATAAAAAAGGAATCGAAACCAACCGTAACTAAACTACGGTTGGTAAGTCATCTATAGTTTCGAACCGTACATCACTACTTCAAAAATTCTTAACATTCAGGATGATATACGGTTGGTAACTTTCATTAAGTTACCAACCGAACCTAGGTGCGGTTGGTAACTAAGGTTTCGTACCAACCGTACCTAAACCTAATTCTCAATTTTTTTAAGGTACGGTTCGTATTTGAACTATTACCAACCGTATGTTCTTCAAAATATCCAGTTACGGTTGGTAATTGAGTTATTACCAACCGTAACTCGCATAAACCCAGAAATTTCAAATCATACAAAACCCTAATTTTTGATACAAAATTAACTTAAATTCAACACGATAAACTAAACCCTAACTGGGTTTTTCCAAACATTTTTCAAATCGCCGATTAATCAAGACGATGAAATTTTCGGTTTTAATGGAGGTTAGGATTGATGGAGGAGAAGAGAAGATGAAGAAAAAGATGAAAAAAAACTGATTTGATTTTTTTTTTGATTCATTAGGTTAAAAAAAATTGATTTGATTTTGGTTGATTTAAGGTGAAAGGGTAATCTAGTCAATCTACATCCCTATAGGACACCCCTAACCAATAAGAGGGACATTGCTATCACACTTGCCGCCCCTCTACCAATTCATGCCGCCCCTTTACCAAGATTGTTTATAATACATAAAATATGGATAACAAATTTCTTCCCTGATGCTTTTTCTTGTTTTTTTGTTTATATTCCGAGTTGGATAACTGAAGTATATGAAAAAACCAAGAATCCAATTCATATACTATTTGCTACTATTTATTGTAAATTATTACTCGGATTTATATCCTCTGGCGTCTCTATCACTGGGAACTCCAATAAACAAATAAAAAAGAAAAAAAATAAAAAAAAGCTAAACACACCACATGACATAAACTTGTTTAGTCCAAATGACATAAACTTATTACTGTTTCCACCATCATCTCAGTTATTGGCGAATCAAGAAACAAAAAAGATCACGCCACATAAACTCAGGTTACTTGAATATTTAACATATATATTTTGGGTCAGGATCTTGTGACAAAATGTTTTGACAAAGCACTTAAACCGTTAAATGTAATTAATTGAACGGTTGATAAATTCAACTGATGTGGCATCCTATTCCCCGTTTGGTTGTATCTACTAAGTATTCAGTTAGAGCAACCGTAGTGGGCGACTAAACCCATTTATTTGGTAAAAGAACCAGACGTAATGGGACGGACCATCGACCAAATCCCAGACTAAACCCAAATTCGAGACTATATTTGATCTGGGACCAAAGACCATACCCAAATTTAGTCGAGCGGTGATATAATGTTCGTTTCTCAACGGGCGGTTATATAGTCTACGCTTGACATGAAGCGTTCGTATAGTGTTCGTCCCATGGATAGGCGGGTATATAAATTACGCCCCAATGGCGCGATGATAAAATGTACGCCCGATGGAGCGTAGCTGAAGTTAACGCTTGGAATGAGGCGTTGATATACCCAACGCCCCAATGAGGCGAACCTGTAGTTTACGCCTGGCATCAGGCGGGCATATAGTTAACGCCTCATTCAGGCGTTCATAAAGTTTACGCCTGATGCCAGGCGAACGTAATACCTCCGCCCCATATTTGTCATTTTCATATCGTTTAATTTTCTATTTTCTATTTTTCAAATTGTGTTATGTTATGCCGTTTGAAATTTTCGAACGTTGAAGAAAATCGAACGTTGGATATTTTTGAACGTTGGGAACGTTTGAAAGATATTTTTGAACAAACGAAATTTCAAACATTATATATAGAAACGAATTCATTCAACATTTCCCCACAACTACTAGTTCAAATTATCTATCTGAACAAGAACAAGAAAAACAGTATTATTTCGTCTTCCAAATCATTTAGAAATTTTTCACCAATTCGCTTACAATGGCACCACGGGCACCACGACCATCACGAGCAGTACGAGGTCCAAATTTTACGACAATCGAAGACTTAACAATGTGTAAAATTCATTTATCAATATCTCAAGATCCGGGTGTTGGAACTGATCAATCAGAGGAGGCGTTGTGGACTCGTATCAAGGATGATATTGAACTTCATTTACCTAATGCTCCAGAGCGATCTTGGAGTTCCTGGCAAAAACGATACCAGGAATAAGTAAAGATGTGGCGTTGTTTTCGGCAAAAGAGGCAGAAGTGGAAGGTGAATATCATACTGGATGGGGTACTGAAATGAAGGTAAGTCTTCTTGATTGTTTGAACAATTATTTTCTAATATTTAAACTCCCATGAACAGAAGTGTTTTTAAAAAATTTACAGCTTGAAGAAATAAACAAGCGGTTCAAAGAATGCAATGATGGGAAAAAATTTAAGCACGAAGAGTGCTACCCAATTGTCATAGAAAATATAAAATTTAATCGTCGATCGACTTTTGTATTCGATACGACGCACGATTTGGACAATTATGAGAATAACGAGGTAGATGAGGAAGGACAGCAAACAACAATTTAAGCCGAGATCGGTAACAACACCGATAGGGGAGACATAGAGAACACATATCTCCGTCAGTTGGGGAAAAAGCAAAGAGACGATTGAACAAAACAGGAGAGAAAAATCCAAAGACTCAAGAGGAATTGATGGGAATAATTATTAAAGAACAACAAAATTTCAATACTCATTACCAAGCACAATCAAGATTCAAGATGGAACAAAGAGCAGCAGAGTTTGCAGCAAAACAAGCTGAACATGCGGCCAAAATTGCAAAGCAAGTTGAAGATGACGAATTTCGCATCATTATGATGGATCTTTCCAAATTGGATCCTGTACAACAAGAGTACTTCCAACTTCGTAAGGCGGATATAGTTCGCAACAGAAGAAACCAATCTTAAGGCAACGGCGGAATAGTTGAAACAATTATTATTTCTCCTATTTAGTGATTAATAATAGTATAATTTTTATGCCCTGAATAAAGTGGAATTATTGTAACTTTATTATCCAAAGTAGTTGTTGCTGGTTTCCTAGAAATTGGACGACATGTGCTTAAGATACAAAGAAAATGCAAACAACACTTTTTAATTCCCATATTCTGACCATATATGTTCGATCAGGTCATCACGCAAACGAATATGCGCATCTTTGTTATGCATTGCCAGTAGGCGTTGCTGAGCTCTAATTTGGGAAAACTCGTCACTATTGCCTCTTAATATATTTACCGGTCTTTGGTTACTTCGTTGTTCATAAACATGTGGCCAACCACCGGTAGACGCTCATCCTCGACTATCATATTATGTAAGATTATACAGTTTTTCATGATATAGGCAAGCACATCCGGATTCCACATTCTTGCAAAAGGTTGTTTGATGATTCCAAATTGTTGTTGAAGTACACCAAACCCCGTTCTACATCTTTTCTTGCACCCTCTTGCATCGATGAAAATATTTCCTTTTTCCTACCGAATTGGATGTTTAATGGCCATTATAATAATAGAAATCTGTGGGTAGATGCCATCACCTAGATAATACGGCATATCATATGAATGTCCATTTACCGCGTAGTTTACTGGTGGTGCTTTTCCTGTTACAAGACTTCGAAAAACATATGAACGGTTCATAACATTAATATCATTGTTAGAGCCGGGCATACCAAAAATGCATGCCAAAACCATAGATCATATGACACCACCGCCTCCAACACGATACTTTCGCTCCCTTTATACGCGGTGTAAGCCCCGGATTCTCGCGCGACGGACATTTATCCCATCTCCAATACATGCAATCTAGACTACCCAAAGATCCCCTGAAATCCCCTACTTCTTTGTTTTTCTTAAGCAACAATTCAACATCACCAGCCGCTTTCACGCAAATATTCTTTCCCATACACATTAACAATCGTCTTGCTGTAACCTACGAGTAGCTTCCAAAAAGTGGTTTCTCGCTATGCGTAAGTACTCATCTATTGCATCTGCCGCACATCCATAAGCTAACATTCGTACTGCTGCTGTTACTTTTTGATGAGGGTTTAATCCTAGAACTCCACAAGCATCGGGCTTTTGAACAAAATATCTTTCGGCATTGGTAACACCTTCCACTATTTGGTTAAACAATTGTTGACGCATCCCCAATCTTCTCGCATGGAAAACATTGGGTGGTTGTTTTGGGTACGGAGAAAAATAGTCATTCCATAAAAGTTCTGCTCCTGCCTCACGATCTCTAGGTATTTTGATACGAGTTTGAGGGCATTTTGAATTTGTAACAAGGACTCCCAAATTAACAGCCATGTTATTTTGCATAATTGTTATTGCATCATCATCCGATGAATAAAAACTACCATTAGAAGAAGAAGAAGAATAAGAAGAAACAGATGAGCAATAATGAGCGGTATTCTCATAGTTTTCCATTACATATGTGAAGCAGAAGAGAGCTATTGTTATTCATACATTGGGTGATCATGTCTTTAATTTATAACCCATTTCCAAGAGCATTATTTTTTTTTTAAATAGATACTCCATTTAAGTTAAGACTAAGTGTTTTCCAAAAAGGATAAAGTGTTTGCCAGTGACCTGATATGACTATACTCTATACACACTGAGAACTCACTGAGACTTGAGAGGACTACTAATTGGACAGTGAATAGAGTAGCCTTGAAATGACTACTCGGTGAAAGAAAAGTTAAGCAATTAACTATCAGTAGGTCTAGTATGACTACACAAAAATATAAGATAAAGATAAAGTTAAGCAATTAACCATCCGTATCTGAAGGCGCGAATCGTGGTGGCATAAAAGGCATGTGCATTCTCGGAGTGGTATTGACCGAGGACATTGTTGAAGCTGATCCTTGACTCATACAACTCCAAACTTGTGGTGGCATTGTTTGGAAAAGGAACCGTATCCAAGGGGAGGTTGGACAGAGTGCGGCGTACGGAAAAGAGAGAGTTGTTGCTGCAATTCTGTGTTTGAAGTTTTCAGCCTTTCAATTTCTGCTTCTTTCGACATAATAACGTCCACCCTCTCCTTAGTTTGTTTTAACGTAAAACCACGGAATTGTTGATTAAAATCAGCATTTTCTTGAAATTATGTGTAAGCTTCATGCTGTGAATAAAAATTAAAATACATAAGTACAAATATACAATTAAAAGTACAATGTACAATAAAAAGGATATTAGTACACTTACGTGGGATAATAGATGTGGAGGAGGGATAGGTACATGTTCAGCACGCGGTTCAATTGGGACCGTATATAAGTCACCGACATACCCATATGTTTGGGATTCCCAAATAGGATGAGTCACATAATCTCTGTAGTTAGTTACCTTTCTCCATTATCGTAAATATGTATCATAATCTTTGACAACTTGCACTATCTCTGTTGCATCGACCTCCCCTTCCCTTTTTAGGCGTTTTGCTTGAATATTGCCGATATCCCCAATAATTGTGTGTAGTTTATTGAGAACAGCAAAAGTATAATGGTTTTGCCTCCAACACCTTTCTCCGAGGTACATGTTATGCTGTACAATCGGAAAGGGAGTACGAATGTATTAAGTATGTTATATACTAAATAAGCCCTCTTAACAAAAAAAATATTAATTATTAACTCACAATGCCCATGTAAGAAAATATATATCTCGATAGCCTCATAGCCGTGCTTCCCATATCAGATGCAAGGACTTCTCTGTATGATTCCCATGGGCGCCATGTCACTTGTTCAAAGAGATAAGCTTACTCATTAAATCCCTACAACGGAAAATATCATTTGTATTCTTCTTGGACATTCCATTTAGAAGATACATGCCATTTTTGTTCTTCATTCGAGCGTGAAATGTCTGGTCGACATATGCCCAGGTATTCATACCCCAAAACTACTCCATGAATAAAATTAGCCAAGTAAATAACTTCGCAACAAAATAAAGAATGAAAGAAGAAATCACTGGATAAAGAAAGAGAATACCTCTAAGATTTGGAATGGACCGCATAGTGCCTCCCTTCCTCCTCCCTAAACAGAGTGACGCATACAATTTAGAAAAGCCGCACCACCCCACCATACGTGGACACGGCATCAAGATTTTCAAAAGCAAATAACCATCCAAAGATCTATGTAGGTCTTTGCATTAGAAAAGAAAAAATGTCCCAACACATACATGAAAAAGGAAATTGCCACTCTATGAGCAAGGGTGCTATCATTTTCAAAACAACCAACTTGTCTTCTAAGAAATAGGAGCTTAAATATTTAATTGTAATTTAATTTGAAACCCACGAAGGAGCTTTTGGACAGTCGTGACATCTTGGATATCCAAAAATACATGCTCACGAACATATTCAATTTGGTACTTCCCGAAGGTGTTGAATTGTATGGAACGTCAATACGCACATCATCAATACTCATTGAGCCTCCAAGTGGAGGTCAACATGAGCCAATCTAGGGGTGAATCCCATCTCACCAAATGGGAAGTGAAAAGTGTTTGTTGTATCCCAAAACCGCTCAACAATATAATCAACCATCGAATGTTGGGTTTCACTACATTGTATGCTCAATAACCTTTGCCTGCCCGCTTTTTCGATAATATATTTAGCTCTAGGACATGACTTGAAACCCTAATTTTGCTTGTTGTGAAATGGTTTGATAGTGATGAATTACCGATGCCAAACTTCCACGATGTTGATACTTCAATTTATGCTCCCCATGCAGAAATGTGATGTCCGTAGTAATCGATCATGCGGTTTATCATCTTGCAAGATAGGAAACCTCCCTAATCGGGGAATATCAACCTCCTTTATTTTACCAGTAGAGATTAAGTTATAATCCTCTTCGGATACACATTTCTGTTTCTTGTTCGTCTTGATGCGACCATTGAACCGCGCTGTCAGTCGGTTCAACATCTGTGCACATCTATGCACACATAAGATAGATGCAATTTCATTATTAAATTACCAACTCTCATTATTCCTAAATTTTATAAGTCCAGCACCATTTATATTCCAAATACTATCACTCATTGACACAAAATATGATAATTCCAAATTCTATTATTCCAAAAACACAAATTCAATCCTCACAGATGTATTTCAACATATAAAACAAAAATAAAATATCTCAAAACAACTCAATTTAATCACTTCAACATTTCATATGCCATCACTACAACATGAATTCCTTTTAATCCCATTTAAATTAGCTCTTCTTCTACATATGTAACACACAAAATTGACAGAACATCAATTTTCAAACATAACTGCCCAAAATAGACAGAACCACAATTTTCAAACATAACCACACAAAATTGACATGACCATAATTTTGAAACATAACCACACAAATATTACATAACCACAATTTTTCAAATACCCACACATTAAAATCCATATAACCCACAAGTCCCGTAACTATTTCTTAAAATTTTAAAACTTTTGACAATTCTATACTAAATTTTAGCATACTAATAAAACCCAAAATTTTTGGCAGTACAGCCGTGTATAAACAGAATTTAAACAAATTAAAACCCCCAAATTAAAAAATATCCATAACACACAAATTACCAAAATAAAAAAACCTAATTTTAACAAACTAAAACCCTAAATTAATTATTCAACAGAAAAGATTAACAGAAACATACCTATTGTATAACCCGGATGCTGGTAAGTGTGTTGGTAATTTTTTTTTTCCTCTTCCTGCTCGTCAATGTGAGGCGAAGTTGTGTGTGGATGGGTAGAAAGAAAGAGATAGAAAAGAGAAGAAGACGATGACGGAGAATATTAGGGTTAAACCCAACACGTGGAGGCTTAGTGTTCGGTTTAGTTTTCGGCTGGGTGAAAAAACCACACGTGCAGTCAAAGTGTGTGGGTGGGCGGAATTTATACAAATGCCTGATTGAGGCGTTGCTGAAGTATTCGCCCCATGGGGCGTTGATTATACAACCGCATGGAAACAGGCGGTTACTTTACGTTCGCCCCATGGGGCGTTGATTATACAAACGCCTGTTGCCAGGCGTAGATTTTACTTATGCCCCATGGAGCGTTGATTATACCTCCGCTCCTTATCCCGGCGTAAACTTTACGAACGCCCCGTACCGAGCGTAATCTTTACCTCCGCCCCACACCGGGCGTAATCTTTATGAACGCTTGAACGGGGCGTAATCTTTATCTCCGCTCCACAACCAAACGAAGATTATAATTCCGCTCGACTAAATATACTCGTCGCCCACTGCGTCACACAACGGACTAAACTAAAATTTATTCGTTTTTTTTTAGTCTTTGATCTTTAGGTTTAGTCGCACCACTGCAGTTGCGCCTATTCCAATTTTCTTAGTTTTCGTTCCTCCTAAACGTTGCCTGATTATAGACCTATGACCTTTCAATCTCATTTTTTAATCCTCTTTTTCATCATTCTCGTTCTCGATGGATCATCCATTATCTGGTTGTCCTACATAACGTCAAAACAATCTAACAAGACCATTAACCTTTCCATTTGCTATCATTTTTATCCTAACCCTAATTTATTTTGTATTAATCAATCTTTGATTGCATTATGAAGCACAAGATCAGCCGCACGTGCTTTGCACGTGCTATAGAGCCCATCTTTAGGCGTGGAACAACTCAAAGATTCATTTTTTCTTTTTCTAATGTGTCAAAAAAAAATATCAAGTTACATTAATACCCCTATATATATTTATCTTATGTCTTTAAAATGAAATAAAGATAGGGAAAAAACGGAAAATGGAAATTGCAGCTTCGCAGGTCATAGGACCTATTGTTTTTATTTATTTAATTTGAATACTTAAAATACCATTATACCCTCCTTTATTTAATTTAAATAGTTAAATTACCATTATACCCTCCTGGTTATTCATATCACATCATTTAGGTGCACATAATATGAGGGCAATTTCGGAATTTCAATTTTGTAGCTTAAATTACCATTATACCCTCCTTTTTATTTATAACACATTATCTATGTGCACATAATATGGAGGCAATTTCGGAATATCAATTTTTGCAGCTTCTTTTTACTGTTCATGAACAGTAAGGGGTGTTTTTTTTATATATTAGAATAGATAATACTTCCAGCACTATCAAACGTCTACGGATGCAATCTCACATACTGTTTCTACAATGACGAAACAGACTTCACATCCGAACCCGGAAAACCCAGCTGTCAACAACAACATTTTGATCTAGATATAATCATGTCCATTATTACTTATGATGTCCAACCATCAAAATTAAAAACAACAAGAACATTTCTTTTTCCTAACCCAAAAAAAAAAAAAATCTCAAAAAAATCTCGAAATTAAATCAATCAAAATTAAGTAGTAGAAATATTTCAATCACGATATATACTTACTGTTTTTTTTTTTTTGAAGGAAACAGACTTTCATTGATATTAATCCTCATGCGAGATGAGGTGTTGCATAATACAATTAAGTGGTTCATCATGTACCCACCATCTGTTTACATTATTTGAAATTGCACATTGAGCTAAATCATGCGCAATAGAATTGACCTCTCTAGAAACTGCCGTGAAATTAACTTCACTGAAGTTCTTAACGCGATCTCTGATGGAGAGAATTGTTGATCTTATACTCCCTGGTATATCATTCGCACTACCTTGAATAGCTTTAGGGATATCCGTTGCATCTCCATCCACTATGATTTTGGTGACCTGAAGTCTGCCTGCCAGTTGCATACCCAGTCCATATGCCTTTGCCTCTGTCACTGTGGAAGAGATGCAATTTAAACAATAAGAACCACTTCCCAGGTGGTTACCGAAGGAATCAATAGCCACTGCAGCTGCCGAAGCGTTTTCATTGTTGAAGGCAACATCAACATTTATTTTAATACAGAAGCAGGAGGGAATTCCCGTAAAGCTACATTAGAATGATTGATATGAATATTGGAGCAGTAATTAAACGCCTGGTGCAGATCAAACAATTTGAAATCTTGAAGAGCTCTTTGGATGCATTGAGAAGTTGAGACATGAATGTTATTGAAGATCAGTTCATTCCTCGATTTCCAGATATTCCATAGAATGCAAGCAGCTAGATTTAACATAACACCTTGATCAGGATGAAGTACCCAGTGTTGGACTATATGTCTTGGTTGTAATCCATTCAAAACTTCAATCACTATCGGACTTTCTTGAAAAACTGTCAGGGAAAAATGGCAGTTATAGAAAAGATGATCGATAGTTTATTCCTCCAAATTACAAAAAGGACAAACATTTTGTATCTGGTTGTTGAATTTTCCCAAATTATGATACACATCCAAACTATTATGCAGCATTTTCCACAAGAAAACATGGATTTTGGGTTGAATCTTAATCTTCTTCCAAAATAATTTCCAAGGAAATTCTGATTCAGTAGAAGTAGTTGCTTTATTTTCAGTGAGTAATTTATAAACTGATTTAAAAGTAAAATTACCTGATGGAGTTTTCAACCAGATTAATTTATCTTCTACTTGTTCTTCTGACGGAATATAGATGTCCAAAATGGCATTTGGTCTTGTGGAAAATTTTGAAGAAACAACTCCATGTTCCACGATTTGTCTTCTTGAGAAATAAGATCCGAGACCATCGTGACTTGGATGCTTGAATGATGTAGTCTTTTAGGTCTAAATCCTGGAATTCCAGGTATCCAAGGATCATTCCATATGTGAATATTATGACCTCATCCTAAAAACCAACAACAATTATTAATAAACAGCTCTCTGACAGTGATCATTTCCTTCCATGTGCTAGAATCTCCACTTTTTAATTGGTAATCCCAGAAAGAAGAACCATGTAAATACTTAGTAGAATATAATTGCACCCAAGTAGCATTTGAACCTGTAAGAAATCTCCAAACCAGTTTGGCTACTAAAGACAAATTCACTAATTCCATGTCTTTAATCCCTAAACAATATATACTTACTGCTAAAGTTAGAAAATACTTCCCCTAGAGGTTTTCAATCCTGCCAAACACAATACGGAGTCTCCTAAACTGCCACATAAGAAGTGATGTAAACCATTAGATATAAAAAATATAACGGGTTTTAGGATTTGTCAAATTGTTTTGTCAAAACATCTTGTTACAAGATCCCGACCCATATATTTTTACTTATACGGGTACCCTATTTATAAACTGGGCTCCCTATTTATAAACTTAATAATTATTGAATATTACCATAAAAAAAAGGTTACTTGAATATTTAACATGTATTTTTATGAGTCCGATTTTGTGCACACTCCCTAAAGAGTGTGCACGTAATATTCAATCTACACCGTTGATTTAATTTAGGTAGTTATGTAACGAGGGTCATGATTCTAAACATGGAGGGTAATGGGACCAACAGTTTACTAATCAACCAATCAGAAGAACATGTCAAATATACACTCTTCAGAGGAGTATGCACATAATTGAACTCTATTTTTACTTATAGGGCTACCCTATTTATAAACTTAATAATCATGATTCATAAGGTATTGTTAAAATACAGCTAGATCGAATTAACATGCATTAAGTAAGCATGATATAAAGTGTAATATGCATGACATTATCCATTGCTTCTTATTTACAAATCTTTATAGACGCCATAATCAAAAAAGGTGAAGAGTTAAGTTTTAAAACCCTTTCGTAAAAGCACGCTCTGCCCAGTTATACCAGCTTCCATTCGCTAGTCAGTATGGAAGTGCAGAATAACATTATTTTTGAAGATGGCATTGCTCGAGTAGTCAGTCAACAAAGTAAAGTTTGAGCTTTCTTATGGGGAAAAAACTCAGTGGATTCAAAAGGGAACCAACTTTGATTTTGTGATGGGTAATTGGGATAATCTCTTTATAGCATGGTAACTTTTGTCTTGTTTTGTTTTTCAGTGTAATGAATAGTGACACTAGTGGAAAATGGGCTATCTGGGACATAATGAAATGACACTGAGTACATATCGCGATCTAACAACGTCTGGAACGTGTCGTTGACTAAAGTCAATGTGTCGTTGTACGAGGACTTTTGTTGACTTAAACAACGATGCTCCTCGCTAGTTGCCGACTAAAAGTCAACAAGTCGTTGTGTCGGGACTTTAGTTTACTTACGTAACGACGTCCGAATATTATAGTTTCTATAATATGTATATTTTATTATACGGCTAGGATATCAACTATTCTAATTTATGGATGGCTAGAGATGAAGCATCTCATGGAACCTTATCTATACCAAACTAGCAGAGAGAAACCATTTTCTTTTTCTCTCTGCCTCTCTCACTTTTCTTTCTCTCGTTCTTCCTCATCAGATCCATGGTCGATCGATTTTCCACTTTGATTTTGTTTATAGGGTTTTTCTCTTCTTTTTTTCCCTCATCCGTTTTCTCTTCTTCCCAGTTCCTCTGTAGAAGTTAAACAAATCTAGGGTTTTAGTTGTGAAGAAGAAGAAGAATATGAGTTATGCTAATATATGGAATTATCATCCTATGATTATGGTCATGGATATCGTAGTTGGTAAGAATCAGTGACAAACCCCTAATTTCTTACTCTTTTTTATGATTTTTTTTTGCTCTGTAATTTATTTTTATTAGATCTCTGAAATATTTTGAGTGTTTTTGTTTTGGGTGATTCAGGCGTAGGAAGGGATAGTGATGCCGGTAATGACTCTAATGAGTCAAGGGTCTTGAGGTGAATTCCTGAGGTGAGGTTAATTAGTCGAATATGATTTTTCCTCTGCTTATCTTTCTGGGTTATAGTTTCACATGAATTTTTGGTTTTTTCTATTGATTGTAGGAAGGTGGTTGGTCTAATTGTGTATAAGTTTTCTGTTCTGCAGTTTTGCCTCGTTTTTTAAGGGAATCAATCTTAAATAAGAGACCAACAGAACTGCACAATAAGTGTTAAAGAAAAATCCCGAAAGAAAAGAAAAGGGGTTGATTTGTTGTTTGGTAGCATTTGTAGATTAGGCCTCACTCCAATATCCTAATATTTTGAATATAATGATTTTTGTTTGATATCTAATTGGTTCAGGGTTTCGTAATTGGGTGATTGTTGGTTTCAATCTGGATCTAGTTATTTGGATTTTGATCTTTGTGGCCGCTTCTTCTTTAGATTTGTTGGATTTCGTTGGATCTCTGTCTTGGGGCATGAACTTAAACTAGTCATAAATGATTGTGCTTCTAAATAGTGTTCGATACTGATTCAGTTTTATATTCTTTGTCAACTTCTTTTGGGTAGCCACGTTTAAACCGAATACTAACATTCTGTGCGTGTTTAGGCTAGCTATAATCGTGGTCCAAGATTCAAGCTTCTGCTTGGATCCACGTCACCCAACAAGCTCGTCTAGGTGTAATGGGGATCCAAGATTCGTAGATGATACGCCTTTTGAACCTGCGTCGCACGCAGTTAGAAACTGCGTTTCATTGGGTAAATCAAAAGCGCAGTTTGTAACTGCGTATTGACCTTGTTGACAGGTCAATACGCAGTTAGAAACTGCGTTTCTTGTAAACACCTAAAACATCCAGAACTCTCCCCTTCCTGCATCTGTTCTCTATCTTTTCTCTTTTGTTCTTCAAAAAAAAAAAAACGTTGTAACTTGATTTCACATACTTTTTAAAGGCGATTTTGTGTTTAAGGGGATGTACTCTTGCAAGGGTTTGTTGTAGAAGCGGAGGGGAACTATTGCTGGTGTTTTTGAGCGATTTGATAAGCATTTCCACACAAGGTAGGTAACTTTTGTTTTTGATTGATTCATTTGATTTTTTGTTTTTTATTTAAGTTCATGGTGTGATTTAGAAACTATTGAATAAATCATGTTGAATATGTTGATTGAGCAGTAGGATAATTGTTCATTTAATTTCAAAAAATTAAAATGTGGAATTAGGGTTTATGCTATTTGGGGTTAATTTTGGTGAAAGATAAATCCATGATTGATTCATAAATTGATTGATTGTTTTAATTGTGTTTATGCTTGGTAGAATGTATTTGAAATTTATAATTTGATAAGCATGTTAACAATCTTGTTTTGAGGCTTGGCCATAGAGTTTGAGGATTAACTCATGTAGTGTTTTTAGTTGAGGTTGAGATGATTATGGTTTTTGTTAATATGGTTTTGGGTGAAATTGATTATATGGGTGAAATTGATGTTGTTAATATGGTTTTTGTTGGAACACTTGTTGTTAATATGATGTTGTTAATATGATTTTGTTATTAATCCGATTTTATTGTAAATATTATTTTGTTGGAAATTGATTTGGTGGTTTATAGCATTTTGCAATGTGTTTTAGGATTAAGTCATGTATTCTTTTGAGTTGATGTTTAGAAGATCCAAGGGGTGGAATTGATGTTGTTAGTATCATTTTAGCGAAGACTTTCATATGAGCAATGTGATGTGAATGTGAACGTGTGAATTCATATGTTCATTGTGCATAGATTAACAGAGGCGTTTGATTTTTTGTTATTCACATGTTGATTGTGCTTCCCTTGGTCTTTTCATTTTTAGACAATGGAGGATGTCGATTGGTCTAGGTATGAGATGTTATCCCAACTATCTTCAGGTATCGGAGAGTTACAACATAAGGCCGACAACTTAGTAGATAAGCGAGACGCAAACTTTAGGAGCAGTTGGACCAACTTAAATAAATTTTATCAGATAGTGGTGAGAAACGACCCCCGTGCAATTTTAATTCTTCAATGCTGTGGTTTAGAGTCCATATTCCAATTTAATTTCATGTATGGGGATAAGGGACTGACTGAAGCTTTATGTGATAGGTGGTGGAAGAAGACTAGAACTTTTCACTTCAAAGAGTTTGAAATAGGTTTGACCCCTCTAGATTTCTATCGGTTGGCTGGTATTCCAATTGGAGGAGGTAAGCCAATCCCAGAATTACCAAAGGAAACAATGACGGCAGAAGAAGTAGAAGCTATGGATGCTAGGTATTTTCGGGGTGTGTTAAATGTTATGCAAGATAGAAGAATACAGAATCTGAAAACTGGAAATTATGATTCCAAGGCATGCACGATGCGAGTTCCTCACTTGGCTAATTTCATCTTAAGCAGGGACAATGTTGACAACTCCGTCATTGCCGAAGAATTGACTAGAATGTTTTTGCTGTGGTGTATTGGTTCTTTTTTGTTTGCAGACTGTAGTGGTAGAGTAGATAAACGATGGTGTATAGTGTTGGATAATTTGGATGTCATTGGGTCTTATGATTGGGGTACTCCAACTTTGGGCGTTCAGCGTATAAACACCGGATGACTCGGAGTTCGTGCAAATAGAAGGATATGGGTGGCATGTCGATGATCTTAGAGTTCGGTATTATTTTTATTTTCGTAATTGTCAACTGTTTTGAAGGAAAACCTGAGAGATGATCAAATGGATCCACACCCGGCTATTAGTCTATTTGATCCGTTGAACCTTAGGAACAAGAGACAAAAAGATCTTCACAAACACTCTCTGTCAGATGCACGCACTCAGATAGATATTAGGATGGGTGATGCGGTTATTTGGGACCCCTGGTTTGGGGACAGTGAACACCAACACACTGATGCATTCCAAACCGCACTTGAGATGTCTAAGAGGAGATGTGTCTTTAAGGACATGGACGGTGCAAGAGCTTCAGTTTATCTGGCTGAGAGGTGTATGAGGCAGGTGTTTGGTGCGATAGTTATTCCATGTAACCCACCTAGATTGGAGGATGTATTAGATGGTATGGAGGTTGAGGTTAGTGATCACTTCCTTCCTGTCCCGGATGAAGTGTATTCCAAATTTTGGAAAACTCATAGCGTGGGAGCCCTTAGGACAGAAACAACTCACATAGACACACATGATGATATCGGAGTTGGTCACGCGGGTATACCCCGTAGTTTGATGCCCCAACGCCCACCCCTAGCATGTCATCCTGATACACACATACGACCAAGCAGATACCCCATGAGTCAACTCCCAAACATACAATGGGACATGCCCTTATACAAAGATTCGTTTGAAGAGTCGGTTCCAGTCCCCATGGAAGGAGAGAACCCATACAATTTTTCCTCAAATCAACGTCTCGCGAGTTTAGTCATTATATATTTCATTTTCATTTTCATTTGGAGTTTCTTCATTGTTAAACATAATTGTTTAAAATAAATTTATTTTGTTTTTTAGGAAGAGTTACGCAGGTTTGCGGGGGAGGCATACTGGCTGATTCAGAGTAGCCGACAGGTGGTATATGATGAGAGTCGTCGTTGAGCGGTGTATAACACCCCCACAACCCTTTCGTAGTTCCGGAACATCTGAAGGCCTACTATATTCAAGTCAGGAAGAACAGACATTTCCCACCACATATTGCGCTGGAGTATCCTTACCGGAAACCCAACACCGTCGCAAGCGTCCGGATGCAGACCGTTCCGCATCGAATGCTTATTATGTCCCTCATCCCCCTGATAGTAACCCGGCCCCCTGTAGAGCATAACCCGTTATTGGAGCATGCCTCCCCGGTGATTAGTGACTTACCAACATCAAGTGATTTTTTAGGGCTTAGCTTGGGTGGTAGTTGGCATGGTAGTGTGCAGGGTAGTGGTCCGAGAGGTGATGATGGAGCTGATATGGATGATCTGCCAGATAGTCAGTTTTTTGGGTGACTCCAGTAAAACTGGTTAAAATTCTGTTGATTAGTTAGGGCGTAGTAGATGTTTGCTATTTAGTTCTTGTATGATATATTTAGTTTTTCCTCATGTATGTTGGTCCTCGTCTTATCCCTTTTTTATGTTCTTCATATCCCATGTTTAAGTGCGTTATTTTTTATTTGTCGGGCATTTCCGCTTACAAAACAATACACCGTTTTAAATCCGTTGCGATGATGATTTAATTTGATATTTAGCTGAAAAATGGAGTCGGCTATCGTTAGATATATGCGACGACGGAGAGAGGCGACATACCCGAAACGGTATCACGATGATATCCATAGGGATTTCGTCATCGTGTATCAGCAAATTTTGCAGGAGGCGCATGACTTGCACCAACCCGAATCGGTACAGGTCTTGACTAGAAGAACCGTTAACAGATGTCGTGTGGAGGAAGATGCCAGGATGATGCAGGACTACTTTAACCCCGGTTGCAGATATGGACCCCAGCGATTCAAGGGACGTCACGGTTTGCCCCGAGAAGTTTTTCTTAGAATATTGCCTCAAATTTGCGCTAGAGATCCCGATTTTTTGCAGCGAAGAGATGCGTGTAACATCCCGGGTCACTCTCCTCATATGAAAATGCTTGCCGTCATGAAACACCGGCAAAGGGGTGGCGGTGGATAGCTTAGACGATTACACCAGGATGGCTGCTTCAACAATATACATGTATGCTAAGAAGTTTATGGATGCACTACTTTGGGAATTTAATGACCGTTACATGAGGCTGCCAACAACCGAAGATACAAAGAGGTTATTGGCTCAAAATGCAGCTCGTGGTTTTCCTGGAATGCTCGGAAGCCTCGATTGCACCCATTGGGAGTTGAGGTTATGTCCTACTGAAGAAGCAGGGCGACACGTGGGACACCATAAGAAACCAAACCTTGTTCTACAGGCAGTGGCATCGTACGATAGATGGTTCTGGCACTGTTTTTTTGGCGATCCCGGGTCTAAGAAACGTGATGTTATGCCGCCGATCCAGAAGAAATTTAATGAATACCACCACGCAAAGAGGAAGGACGTGGAGCGTGCTTTTGGTGGTCTAAAGTCGACGTGGGGTATAATAAGGAATCCTTGTCGTTACTGGTCTCATCGTGACATACACACTATTATGAGAGTGTGTTTAATTATGCATAACATGTGTGTGGAACATGAGTACCGCAATACGGAATGGGCAACTTTGGATGAACGAGAAGATACACCTCTGGTACAAGGTAACGTGGCAGAAGCCCGCGCGTATTATCTGATCCATGCCTGCTGGAGATTCTTGCAAACCGATATCACGGAGCACATTTGGCAGCGTCACCTCCTAGGATTGCGAGACGGTGAATTGGGCCCCGGTGAGGAGGATGATGGCATCCTCACTTCCGATGCGGGTACTACCGATGTGGATGAAAATGCTGATGTTTACCCATTGGGTGATGATAATTTTTATGAGAACGGAGAGTAGGAGGCACAGGCTATTACTTTCGTAAGTGAGGATGCCGCCATTGTTTCCTTTTATAAGACTACTACTGCATTTGTTTCTTAATTCTTGTTGTGTTTTTATAATTTTAATTATTAATTATGATATTTTAAGATATAATTTTTCGTAACAAAATTCGCTTTCTTATTTGTCTTACTAATATTCATTTTAGATTACGTCCGTATTTTTTCGATAAATGCGGGCTATCATTCGCCAAATCCAACTGTGATGATTGAGCCTATGTATGACTAGTAACCGACATACACATAAACAACAAACGACCTAAACTTTTTGGAAAGAGCATTTTCACTATTTACAAATGACCCATTTATGTTGCACTTATAAACGTCCTTTGCTGTTCACAAGATTACCTTTTCCATCATACTACCACTATAAAACCGTCGATAAGGATGCCTTTCAATATCACTCCACCACAGTATCTTGAACCTCTTTAAAAAAATATATAGTTTGAAAAACGCTCCTCTGGAATGAGTTATATTCGCAAGTGAATAAAATTTGTGTCCAAAGTTTAATATGTGGCAGACAAACCAGTCAACCAACCTAACGTGTCAGATATAGTGTTACATCATTTTAATTACTTGTGCGATGCGCTTCACCGATGATGAAGATTTAGGAGTAGTGGGAGCATGGATTGCGGGAACAAATCATGGAAGACCACAGGGGGCTGACGTAGATCCAAAAGTTTTCTGGAACCGTGTTTTTCAAAACTTTGAAGATCTTACCGGAAACGACAACAACCGCATTAAAGTCTCGGTAAAAAAAAGATTTGGTCTGATAACCGCGGATGTTGATGCTTTTGTTGCATGTCTGCTGCATGTAAACATAAGCCATCCTACGCTATCATACGAAGCTCAGTTTAGTAAGCATATCCTTCAATATGCTTCCTAGTGTTACCACTATTATTATAAATATGAACTCATAATTAAATTTTTTTTAACTACCTTTTTACAGAAAACAAGAGCCAGGATCGATTTCCGTGCGGATTTAGCTAAGCCTTTCGTGTATGATCATCTATACGAGCTACTAAAGGACGTTATGCCCGCATACAATGTGGAATGATTATATACTTTAGATGTATTCCTAATAATAATATGTAGTAATGTTTCAACTAAGTTTAAGGTGATCTCATTCGAATCGAAAAGTGTAAATAACATTAATAGGTACAACATATAAAGTAACTGCCACATTGCAAATTAAATACCACAACGACAACGAGGGGGGAATTAAAAACTAGAAGGATGTAAAGAAAAACCAAACTACATAATGCGACACGATTAAGTAAATACTATAATTCCAGACAATAGTTAAATGCAACCAACTGCCCCACATTAGGTGTAACGGCGACTTGACCCCTGGCGAATCATAATCTCATTTTTGAGATTGACGAAATACTCCCTTTCACTCTCGTCAGTTATTTGACGCAGATCAATTCTCGTCGGTGTTGGATACGTATGGCTGAATACCTAACACTTCCATTTCCAATTTGAATCAAAAAGTATTCCCTCACTCGAATCCAAAACGCCATACCCGACGGAGGATTTTCTGTATCTTGATCCATATCCGCAACCTTACAATAACTAATCACTAGAGCGGTATCTTCATGCATCGAAAAACGAGGCATCGTGAGTGATTAATGTCGTGGAAAAAAGATATGAAACTTTTATAATTTGGGATTGAAAAACTTTATCTTTTGGTTGAGTTTACAGAGCATTACACATTCGCAGATAATTGATTTGTGAGGCGTTTATCACAAATTTATACTAAAACTCTCAGATGGGTTTAAATGTAATTTTGAAATTCTTCAAAGGAATAAATTATAAATATTGGCAACTTTGCTGCATGAGTACTGTAGTTGCAGGAAATCCCACAATACACCCCTCACTAGAATTTACTTAACTAATCCATTTGAAGATGAGTAACAATAGATTTTATTGATTATTTTCTTGAAATGTTTACAAAGAAAGATAGAACAGAGCTAAAGAGATTACAATCACTCTTAACTTTCTCTCTCCTAATGACTTGCTTAATAATTCAAAAAAGAACTCTCTCTACCACAAACTAACTCGTCCCTTTATATAGGGTAATATATAGTGGATGACAGCTAAGCTGTCCTTTATTTTCGGGAATAACTCGCGAAGTGTCGCAAGTGTGTAAGTGTTCGTCCTCGCAACACTCTCAATCTTCGCCATATTTTCACATCTTCCTCGTGTTCTAGCTATCATCATCCATTACGTCATTTATTTTGCTTCCCTGCGACTCCTTCGCGGTGTTGTCGTTTATTATTCTCGCGAAGTATTGATGTTGCGATATTCTGATCCTACATCTTGCCTCTTTTTTCTTGAATATTGCTTGAAGAGCGATCTTTAAGAAAAAATCTGTTGTTGCAGTAGTCTTTGATTTTTGTTGATGAAGGAACAAGCGAAAGAATATTGGACTTGAAAAGTACGTACTTGCCTCTATTCTTTTGCGAAGTTCCGAAGTTTTGAAAAGTAATTTTAAAAGTATCATCCCGAAGTATACGAAGTATGAAGTATTCTTGAAGAAATATGAGAAGTACTTGATCCTCTAAATGTAAGAAGTATTGCAAATCCATCATGCGAAACTTTCGTTCCATGTTCTTTGCCTCATGCTATGAGCTCATATTCTCGCAATCTCTTGTCGCCTTCTCGTAGGTTCACTCTATAATTTCGCAAGTTGCTCATACTTTCCTCGTGAATTATGTTGATATCATCTGCTACGTCATTCTTTTAGTGCTCTGCGAAGTCTTATTAGTCATAATTACGTCATGAGAATTAATATTTTGAAATGTCGCAACCATTTGTTTTCTATCCCTTCTTTTACCAGCAAGATTCTGTGAATTAAGGGATGACTGTTTACACGTATCTTAAATTTCACTTTTTACCGGCACATTTAATGTTATCCGGTTACTCTTTCCCATCTATTTAAAGGAGAGTTCCCTATGAGAAATTTTCCTTTTCTTTTACTTCATCTTCTTTATTGTCTGCAATTTTCTCTACCATTTCCCTTCACCGTCTTCTTCATCGTCTTTCTGCTCTTTTTCTTCTGCTACTGTTTCCATGGCATCAAGGTTTGTGAATTTTGCTAAATTTAATCATTTTGTGATTGATCTTTCCTAACAAAGTAGTTTTGTTCTGATACTGCTCTCTTTTTAATGACTTTCCTTCCATTTTTATTTTAGCAAGGACAAGTCTAGCATCAAATTCACCGTTACAAACCCTAATATTCCCAAGGGCTCGCAGCCGAAATCCTTTGCTTCTAAGAGAAAGACTGCGAATGACAAGGTTTTTAAGAAACATTTACCCTTTTAATAACAATATTATTGCCTCTGTTTCTCATTTGTTCATTTAATTCGCAGGATGACAAAGATACTGATATATCTCCCAAGAAACCTCGCCATTTTAAACCTGTCGCACCTGCTATTTCTTTTCCTGGGTTCAAACTTACTACTTCTCCTGCAGCATCTTCGCAGGGCAATTCGTCTTTTCTAGCGACGTCTTCGCAAGATAAACCAATTCCTTCTTCTCATGACAAATCTCCTTCTTCTGCGACGATCTCGCATGATAAACTAGTCCCTGAATTTTCCGTTAATGAGATTCTTCAAAATGTACCCCTCTCCACTTTTACTCTTAATACCTCTATCTCGTCTCCCCTTGTTGGTCAAGTTCCTCCAACTGGCATTCTTATGACTAAGGATGACTCAACTTTTGCCTCTTCCTCCATCATTTCCTCTTCCTCTGAATCTATCTCTCTTACTAAAGAAAACTTAGAAGGGATAGATATAGCTTTTAAGGGTTTATCATTTCTACCATGGATGATGTTAAGAAAGTCTCCACTGATCCTATCAGATCTAGTGTTTATGAATCCTTGAGTAAGCATTTTGGTTCCGATACCATGTCGCGAGCATCCCTGGAACAAGAAATTAAGACCTTGAAGAATAGCCTTCATAATATTTCGCTGGATCGCGATAATCTTCGCAAGAAGAATGAAGAACTAAAAGGTATTCTTTCCTCTCACTTTTTTTTTTTTTTTTTTTTTTTGAAGACTTTGTTCGCCTTTCAAGCTTTGAATCAGAAACGTAAAATGGAGATATATCAAGTGGAATCTATCGTGGAAGAAATTCGAACATAAAGAGATGCTTGGATGGAGCAATATAACCGATTAGATAACCTCTATACATATTCTGTTGACTAGATAAATAATCTTACCCAAGAAAACGCCTACTTAGTCCAGAAACAAGAATCGTTAAGTAGCGAATTGTCGCATCTGTCATATTCTTTGACTAAATCTAATTTGGAATTGGAAACCTTATCAGATGAAAATGGAACTTTGTCCCAAGAGAAGCGAGCTTTGTTGGATAAGGTGGCTATATCCTCGCAACAACTTGATGTTTGTCGGAAAGCATTGAATGAACAAGAACAATCTATCTGCTCTTTGAAAAATAAACTCAAAGAAACTACTACCGAAAGAGATAAGCTTATTCATGGTAGAATAACCCTAAGTTTGAAAACGAATCAGCTCAAGGATGAATATACCAAGTTAAAAGAATCTCATTCCTCCCTTGCGAAGGAGAATAATTTATCGATTTCTAATGAAAAAAGCTTGCGTTCTCGGTTAAAAGGTCTTGTCGGTGATGATTTTGATACTCCATGGATCATTTGGAGAATAGTTCCTCTGCCCCGACCCAACATCTTATCTCGCAAAAGGAAGGTAGTCATAAAATTTGACTGCCTCAACCGCCGTTTTCCTTTTCTAATTTCTTTCATTACTTTTTAATTTTAACTCTGCTGTTCTTATACATTTTTCGCAGAATCTGAGAAAGATCTTCTCACTTCTCTGTCTACTTTGGAATCCTCCCATGCCATGATTCGCAAGGAAAATACAATTCTTGTCGCTACTCTTGCCCATTCTCGTGATCGTGCCGCGAGAAGGCTTAATTATCTCATCCATCTTAAAGATATCCAAAGTAGGAATCAACAAAAAGCACTTCTTCGTCAATTTCATCCCAAAGTCAAGTTTTTGTGAATGAGATCTTACTCTCTAAATCCCTTGAACCCGTCTCTTTGAACCTTTGGAAGTTGAAGATGATGAAGTTCCTAATTCCCCTGATAGTGATTATGATTACGAAAGTTGCGAAGATATCGCGAACAATGAAATTGTCGATAAGGATCTTTATGAAAAATCTTCTGATGAAAATCCTCCAGCTGGCCAAGGTGAAGCTGATAAAGTTGTTGAAGAACATTCATCATCTCTTTCTTGCCGAATGAATGTCGATATAGATGTAGAAAATTAAGTTACTCTTCTCTTTCTATCTCATTTTAGATTTACAATTTTATATCTTCCATTCTCTTTTCACTAGTCCGTATGAATTTTTGTATGAGATGCTTTTCAATTTTTTATGTAACTTTAATGAAGTACTCTTTTTGATTGGAAAGACCAAGTCCCTTGATGAATAATCCCTTATCTTCTCTTTCTATCTCATTTTAGATTTACAATTTTACTCTGATGGTGTTAAATGATTATATTGAGAAGGAATGGAAGAAAATATCAAGCAAATAAAAACGCAAGCGTGTTTGCAAAACAAAATTTACCTTTATTTATGTTCAAATTTCATCATTGGTATATCTTTTTTATGATCAAGAAATAAATTTTGATTTTTGATTTGGAAGATGCATGAGTTCATATTAGACAGGATACCTTCATAAATGAAGAAATATATTGATCTTGTCTTATCATTGATTGTGTGGTATTATTTTGCCTTCCTAATTAAAGGTCTTATTTCGCCACTTAGAATGATATTTAAAGCTATTTTTTAGCTTGTAAGCATTGTTTGAATTCGTTGTTTAGAAGATAAAGTCATGTTCTTGTGTTAGGATATCTTTACACTTTCATGTAATGACCCCTTGACCTTGTCTTATCATTTCTTAAGTATTTTTGCCTCTGCAGATATTTTATTTGCGACAATATAAGGGAAGGCAGCCCCACATTCAACTGGCCTCCTCGCCTCCGAGTTTAAATATTCTAGTTCAGGAATGTCAAATCCCATGATATTGTCGTCTTCGCGACGAAATCGCAGGACGTCTTTACATTTTCATGTAAAAACCCATTGATCTCGCCTTATCCTTGCGTTAGTATTATTGCCTCTACAGGATCATCGCACAAATATGACAAGCCTAAATTTCTTTGCGAAAATAAAGCCTCATGACATTTGCGTCTTTTTGACACTTATCAGCTCCCTAATGGAGGGTGCCGCCCTTATCTTCTCCCCGGGTTGCCCCTTCAAGGAGGCGTACATCGGCCATACAAGACTAGCTCCTCCCATCCGGTCTTAACAACAACCAAGCTTGTTTTCGCAGCCTCTTATCCCTTATACCTATATGGCTTATGGTTACGAGACCGCACCCTAAGTGGAGTTTTCTTCGGGCCGAGTGCAAAAGATATACCAAGACTTGCCAAGAATGGCCGAGACACTTCAAATGCCCTGGCACTCTTGGCTCAACCGTGTACCCCGGCGCCTTGAGCATACACTCGACTCCTTGGAAGAGACCCTCGGGCGTCCAACCAGGTATAACCTTATATATATAGTTGGAAATCCAAGGTATCTCTCCTGGATAGGCTTTCATGGGCCCCAAATCTCCATGGCTCAGGTTCCAGGAGCGGTGTAACCTTTCCCCTGAGCCATGTCAAGAGATACCCCCTTATATGATGCACTTTAGGTATAACATTTGCCTCTTGCGAAATATCATTCGCGAACTAGGGTGTACGCCATAAAGGTTCGTCCCATTCACTCACTCATTCATTTTTGTTAATTCATTCAATCATTCATTTTCTGTAATGTATTGCTTGCGAGACATTCGCATAATCTTTCTTTGTTTTATTCAACTTCGCAATCATTCTATCGCAAAAACATTTCATTTCATCCATTTTTTATGGATAATACTTCTTGAGATACAACCTATTCCATGGTCTATCCAATCTTTGTCCTACATCTCTACCCTCAGGATCTATTAATCTATATGCCCCTGTGCCAACTATTTCCTTAATGATATAAGGTCCCTCCCATTTTCTTGCCAATTTGCCACCACTTTCACGCTGATATATTGGTGTCTCTCGCAGCACCAGATCCCCTGGCTGAAATTCACGTATCTTGACACGTTTGTTATATTCTCTGGCCAATCTTCGCCGATAATTCTCCATATGTTGTAGTGCTCGCTCTCTTTTTTCTTCTAATTCATCTAATTTGATTAAAATGTTACCTGCACTGAGATTCTTCTCCCAAGCTTCTTTCTTTGTTGTTGGGATCATAATTTCTGTCGGGAGTACAGCTTCAACCCCATACGTTAAACAAAAAGGTGACATGCCTGTAGCTTCTCTTCTAGTTGTATTATAAGCCCATACTGCATTGGGTACTTGTTCGCACCATCCTTTATTGTATCCTTCTAATTTCTTCTTCAATATGTCTGCGATTGTTTTATTTGTTGCTTCTGCCTGGCCATTAGCCTGTGGGTATAGAGGAGTTGATTTTCCACATCGTATTTGAAATGCATTAAGCAGCAATTCTATATTTTGTCCTTCAAACTGTTTCCCATCATGTCGATACCAACCGTGTCTGAATCCCAAATCTGCATATAATGTTCTCAAATATGAAAGTAAAAACATCCTTATCGCGAATGTGTTGTACCGCTTTCACCTCTGCCATTTTGTGAAATAATCGGTGAGCGACAATTAGATATCTTCTCTGTCCTATTCCTGGTAGGAATGGTCCCACAATATCTAAGCCCCATTTTCCAAAAGGCCACACACTTGTTGAAGAACTTAATGGCGCTCTCGGTGCATGTACCTTCTTCCCATGTCTTTGGCAATCTTCGCAACGCCTTGATATTTGTTTCGCGTCCTCATGCATATACGGCCAATAATAGCCCTGCATTTTTGCTTTATGTGCTAAAGATCTTCCACCACTATGATTACCAAAGATCCCCGCTATGCAACATCTTCAATATGGTTTCTCCTTCCTTTCTTGTTACACATCCAATGAAGGTCCATTAAATGATCGTCGATACAATACTCCATCTCTTAATTCATAATTTGTTGCACGGCTTTTTAATTTGTGTGCCTCTAATCTATTTCTTGGTGTTTCCCCTTTCGTCAGGTATGCATGAAGTTCTGCTCTCCAATCTTCTTCGCAAAGTGTTTGTGTTCCATCTTCGATTAGCATTACATTTGTTTCCTGTTCTTCTTCTTTATTAATTGACGGCATTAAAAGTGTTTGTATTTTTATATTTCTTGCAATCGGATCTGTCATCATACTTGATATAAAGGCAAAAGCATCTCGCGAGTCTATTGTTTCTCCTTGATATATGTCTCCATTTTATTTTCGGTATCCGCACCGACAAACTCATCAACAAGTTTCTTGTACTTTTGCAAAGATAGTTCATTTGTAGTGTATTCCTCTTTTATTTGGCGAATAGCCAATTGCGAATCACTGGTAATCCTCACATTTTCCAATTTCATTTCTATTGCGAATCGCAAAGCATGTATTATAGCTTCATACTCTGTTTCATTATTGGTTGACGCAAATTCTAATCTGAAAGAAAAAGCTATCTTATTGCCTTCTGGCGATATCACAACAATTCCAATCCCATTACCTTCTCCATTAGACGACCCATCTACTAATATTTCCCATCTATTTGGCTCAGTTAACAAATCCTTTGGATCTCCATGTTCTTCTTCTATGTCCATCATTTCTTCCACTGGTTCATCCTCTTCCAAAGGGAGTTCTGCTAAAAAATCTGCGACAACTTGTGATTTTGGTGAAGATAATATTTCGTATTTGAGTTTGCAATGACTTACCTGAGCATTCCATCTTTCTACTCTTCCCGATCTTTTTGAATTTTTCATTACCGATTCGATTGGTATTTTTGTCACTACCTTAACAATGTGCGCTTGAAAGTATATGCGAAGTTTAAATGTTGCGTAAACTAATGCCAAGATTAGTTTTTCAATTTTTGAGTAATTCCTTTCTACGGCATTGAAAGTTTTGCTGATGTAATAGATTGGTTTCTCTACTCCTGCATCCACTCGCAGCAATACTGCACTTAATGCATGCGAGGTCGTCGCAAGATAGATCAATAGTTCTTCCCCTGGTTCTGCTTTTTTTGTAAAATTGATATATCCATTAAATGTTCCTTTATTCCTTGGAAGGCTTTCTCACTCGTCTCTGTCCATCTAAATTTTGATCCCTTTTGAGAATGTTGAAAAAGTGTTTGCATTTATCATATGATCGCGAGATAAACCTTCCTAGCGAATCTAGTAGCCCATTTAACTTCTCGAACATCTTTTACCTGTCGCAGTGTTGGCATATCGCGAATCGCTTGTACTTTCTCCGGGTCGACTTGGATTCCCTCTTTTGATACTATGTAACCTAAAAATTTTCCCGATGCAACTCCAAAGGTGCATTTTTCTCGGATTTACTTTGATGTTGAAATGTCTCATTTGTTCAAAAATTTCTTTCGAGATCTTGTGTGTGATCTTTTGCTTTCTTACTTTTTATTAACATATCATCTACATACACCTCTAACGTTTTGTGTATCCATCTCGCAACACCTTTTCCACCATTCTTTGGTATGTTGCTCCTGGCATTTCGCAAAACCAAACGACATTTTTGTATAACAAAGATAATCCTCTTGGAGAAAAGAAAGCAGTATATTCTTGATCTTCTTCGGCGAGAGGAATTTGATTGTAACCTTTATATCCATCAAGAGATGATATCCTTTCATTTCCTGCCGCAGCTTCAACCAATTGCGGAATATCTGGTAACGGAAACTATCTTTAGGACAAGCTTTGTTTAGATCAAGAAAATCTATACAAATTCTTATCCCTTTTTTCTTCTTTGGGACTATAACCATATTTGCTATCCATTCAGATATTTTGCTTGTCTAGTGATTCCCGCATCTAGCATTTTCTCAATTCTTCTTCTATTTGAGGATGATATGTCATGCGATCTTTCTAATTCTTTGTTTGAATGGCCTTATATTTTTGTCAATTTCCAATTTATGACAAGCCACGATGGATTTATACTAGGCATTTCATCCATATCCCACGCGAAAATATCTTTATAATCTCGCAAAGAAATCAATAGTTCTTCTTTCTTCATCTACTTCCATTTTAGTTCCAATTTTTAACATCCTGGGTTCTTCTTCGGCCCAACATTCACTTCTTTTGTTTGTTCTCACCGCGATATAGCTAGCTTTCGGTTCTCCCATAGGGGTTGGTCCTTTCATTTCCTTATTCTGCGAGATTTCGCTAGGTATTCCTTTTCCTTCTTTTGCTCTTATCATGTAAATTCTAAATTCTTCTTCTTTTCTAGATGCTTTTACCATTTTCTTACGATCTCTTCGCTTCTTCACTCGTTCTTCATAATGCTTTACTTCGTCTTGATGATATATTCTCCCTTTATCAATATCTCCTCTGATTTCACCAATTCCAGTTGGCATGGGAAACTTGATACACTGATGAAGTGTTGACGCTACAGCCTTGATTGCATGTACCCATGGCCTTCCTAACAACACGTTGTATGGCGATTCCATATCCACTACACTCAATGTCACATGTGTTTCAATTTCTCCAAGCAGAATCCGTAATTTCACTTGTCCTTTGGGTTTCGTTATAGATTTACCAAAGCCATGGATATAATACGCTGGGAAATCATTTCTTCATCTTTATATCCTAATTTTTTGTAAGTATGGTAAAACATGATGCTCGCTAAACTCCCTGTATCCACCAAAGTTCTATTTACAGCCCATTCTTCCGCTGCTTTTGCCGGTTCTCCTCCATTTTTGCATGCATTTATTGTGATCACCAATGGGGATGTATGGCTCAAACACTCTTTAGGTATCTCCGCCGCTGTGAATGTTATTTTCTTCTTTTCCCATTCTTTTAAAGACGATGTCTTCTCCTTATCTATAATCTTCTTCCCTTCAAAATATCGTTTATGTATTCTTCCTCTAATGTTTTCATGAAATTCATTAATCCTTGCTTTTGTAATTGTACAGTACTCTATATTTTCATTGTATTCCTTGCTTTTTAACTTCTCTATTTCATCTGATCTAACATCTTTCTATCTCATTTTCTTGATTCGGATAATTTTAGCTGCAATCTTTTATAATCATTCCCTGTTTCTAGCGCATATGTAGTTGCAGGAAATCCCACAATACACCCCTCACTAGAATTTACTTAACTAATCCATTTGAAGATGAGTAACAATAGATTTTATTGATTATTTTCTTGAAATGTTTACAAAGAAAGATAGAACAGAGCTAAAGAGATTACAATCACTCTTAACTTTCTCTCTCCTAATGACTTGCTTAATAATTCAAAAAAGAACTCTCTCTACCACAAACTAACTCGTCCCTTTATATAGGGTAATATATAGTGGATGACAGCTAAGCTGTCCTTTATTTTCGGGAATAACTCGCGAAGTGTCGCAAGTGTGTAAGTGTTCGTCCTCGCGACACTCTCAATCTTCGCCAGATTTTCACATCTTCCTCGTGTTATAGCTATCGTCATCCATTACGTCATTTATTTTGCTTCCCTTCGACTCCTTCGCGGTGTTGTCGTTTATTATTCTCGCGAAGTATTGATGTTGCGATATTCTGATCCTAAAAGTACGTATCATTGGTCGGGCATTATTTTGCATGTCATCTTCTGTAGCGTGATATATTTTTGTAATCTGGGTAATGGTTAAATAGAAAATGACCTTTGAAAGAGGAGACATCTAAAGACTGTTGTACACTATTACTGATTAGATGTGTAATAGTAGTCTCTGACATCTACAATTATCACTCGTCACATTGTGTTTTCATAACACGCCCCATTGAGTTGTCCACCACTTGTATGTCAGACAAAAGTGTAAAGATAGGCATTGAATTATGCAGCTTTCCCTTTTGATTTATTATCATACACGTGGACTGGAATAATGGGGTTTGGGATCTGGTGGTTGGGGAGTTTACCGACTTAAGTTGAAATATTCACGAATGGGAGTTTGCCAAGAAGTTTGTCCATAACTTACAAGGAGGTCCTAAAATAGTCAAACATACCAAATAAACGTTAACATACATAAACAACATGAAAGTACACAATACATAAAACATAAACAGTACATCAGACCGCGCCTCATTGACAAGAATTAAACGCGGGATTAAACATTACATCATAAACACATAACATATTACGACATATTAAAGAGCAACCGAAAATTTAATTAGTCGGCCCATTCCACCAAATTACACCCGGGACATTGCCGGAATTGTTTACCATAGGTGTTCTTATCTTTAGAACGATGTAGTTTCATAAAAAACCTACATCCGGGGACCGGGCATGAGGCCCCTTTTCATGTTCAACCTTAATCATACCTTTCTCTTTGGAGTTTTTGCAGAGTACGTTGATGTTTTTATCATCCTTGGACTTGATTGCATCTTCTAACCATTGAGCTTCTTCACGACAATTATTGAACTCGGCATCGAAGGTACCTACTTTTTTTCCTTGCCCAACTTAATAACAATTTGATTCCCGGACATCCTATATGCGGGCACTTGGAATACATCCAAGGGCATTGCATGGCTGAATGGTCATCAAGGAAACAGAGCGGACAAATTTGGTTTTCTTCTACACACACAATTTGTTTTCCCTTGCGATTAGAATTCATTTTTGTCCTATAAATTCAAGTAGCGTTTTATGTTTGATGGTGTGTTTTTTTGAGTGTATTTATAGGAAAAAATAATTATTATTTTTAAATGAAATCCCCATTAAAAAATCTTGCCGTTATGGTGTGTTGATAAGGATAACAAGATTTCTATCAGAAGTCTCGTTATCCAAAACAAAGTCTGGATGAATTAATGGCAAATCGCATAAGCCGAGTAGTACGAGTGTTTTTATCTACGTAACTGGGCTATGTTCAACCGAGCTCTATTTGAGAAAGTATACGAAAAAAAAAACTCGGCGTTTAACATTACAAGTGTAAACCTGTGTAGGAAAAAAAGGTCAAACAAATATTTAACAAACACGCAGCTTGTAACCACGTTTAAAGAATACGCGGATTCAATATGCATGCGACGCAGATTCTGCATCATGCTCGAAGAATATTCCGTGGATTTTTTTTTCATACGCAGCTTTGTAATCTGCTTTTTACGCTTTTTCATACGCTAGCTTGAAACTCACGCACCTTGGGTACTTCCAACTTGGATCCAAGCTACACGCAGCACTCGTTCTGGATTTGATGAACTATTCATAGATTTGCGACACTTCTACAGTGCCTAAAGTGGGATCTTGGATCCCGTTAGAGCTAGCCTTAGAAATCACATGTAAACTTTAGGTCTTTGAAAGTCTTTGTTTTGTTACTGACCATACTAATATCTTCTGTTTTGAGTTTCTCTGGTTCAAGTTAATTTTAATAACGTTAAATCATGCCTAACACATTTATATTAATGTTTTTTTTCTTCCAGTTGTTGCTATATAACCTTAGCTCGTAAGCTTCAACCCGTTACCTTTATTGAAGAGATTGATAGCTTTTTGGGGTAGCTTCATGCAACTAACTGCGAAGCTTTGAAACAGAGTTCCATGGCTAGGAGACAATGACTTAATAGCTAACAAAGTCTGATGCTTATGAATTGTAGCTCAAGTTGCTGCCATATAAGCAGCCATAAGCTAAAATTCATCTCCTGAAATTCCGAAGCTTTGCATCACTAAGGAAGGAGTCCCAAATACTACTTGAAAATTCATATGATTCGATGTAGTTGAGAAAAAAATTATTTCTGGGTTTTCTTGGAACTTGATGAGTTTTCTCGGTGGGTTTCCTCCTTTTTTTTTGTTAGCAAAAGGTGGTTTGAGAAACTAAGATGGGGTTTGCGGGAAGATATTGATATACATTGTTTATTATGAATTTGTTACAGAATAGTAGGAATCTGAGTGTGCAAAGCTAGTGAAGGATTTGATGGTGGTTTTTCCTCCTCAATCAATTTCTGATTTGAAATCCAAACTCATTTTCAGGTGAAAATTCACTAAACCCAGATTTTCTTTTCCATTTTTTTACCCAAATGCTAAGAGGATTTTGTGTAATTTGAAGTATTTTTTTTTATGTGGGTTTCCTCATATTGTTGTTCGAAAAAATGGGTTTGCGAGAGATATTGGTATGTTTCAAATCATTGTTTTTGTGAAATTGTTGCAGAATAGGATGAATGTGAGACTTGATGGTGGTTCTTCCTTATCCTCCTTAATTAGGCTATTCAGATTTGAAATCCTGGCCCATAATTTGAGTTCCATGGGGTTAAAAAACAAAGATAAAGAAGGTAGGTCTTTGTTCTGATTATTGTGGTCGAATAACTCAGAAATGCAAACTCAATGTTTGAGTTGTAAATTGCTTTTAATAGGAGTATGTCCAAGTAGAGTGGAAGTAGATGTTGAGTATATACTCTAGGGATTTCCTCATGCCCCCACAAAGAGAAGAAGCATAAGGCGGGCATCAAGGATTCTCAACCATGGAAGGCCAGAAAATTGCGTAGTTATATGGCTTCCCGATTAGCAAATGTATGTATGTTTTTGCTTTTTATAGAAAGTGGTTTAATTCAAGGATTATTGTAATTTTAGTTATCCAGGATCTGCTTATATCCTGAAAATATATCATTACTTCTGTCATCCCTATTGCTCAGAGCTCTTGTTGATACTAAAGTCCTCCGCCTAGTATTTTTTGCTGACTTTTGTTTCCAACATTGCTGCTACCAATTATGACCAAAGCATCATCCCCGGGTGTTCCAGCTTCAATGTGTTTCTCTCACCATTTTTTATATAAACATTATTAGCCTACAGATAAACCAGTTAGGTTCCGTTGGTTTGCAAAGAGAGTCTTGCGTATAAGAAAAGTGAGGTAAGTCTACTGACTTTTTTTTAATAGATCTGATACATTGAATCCCAAGGTTTGACACTCAGTCATTGCATTACAAGTATTTCTGGATATTGTGGAAAGTGCGAATCTTCTTATGTCCTCAGAAGTTATGGAATGTGCAGCTCCCCTATCAATTAGTGTATAAGAAACTATATGTTCTTGTCCACTGATTCCTGATAACACTTCTGTCATTATGTGTACTATCGGTACGTGCAGTAGCAATTATTGGTAGAGGTGAATACCTTGTCCTTGACCAGTTGAGTTTAAAGTTCTGCAATTTCCTTGTATTGTATATACTCTTGCTATGTTTACTAATGCCAGATAGTTTCTATTGCAGAAAATGATAGTAGGAGAAGACACTTGGACGCTGTGGAGCACCAAGTGACAACAGTCTACAGAAATGAAGAAATCTCAGTGACAAACGGTAAGTTTTGTGCCTAAAAGACCCTCTTCATATATACCTAGAGCCTTATGTAAACTTACTATTGAGAATTAATCATGTTATTAGTCAGTGTAACCTAACGTTAAAATAATACATACTTTTAGTAGTTTCTTGATGATCATTGTTTGCCTGTGTCCTTATATGCCACTACTGACTTCATTGAACCCTGATATATCTTGTACATTGTTTATCAAGTTCGTTATATTGACCTTCCATATTGCAGACGCACCATTTCCAACAAATATATGCTTCGTTTAATAATTTTACATTCAGCTTTATTAAGGTTGATTCTGTATTGATGTTAATTGCCAAGTTATGACCTCTTTGCGGTTAAACTTTTAATGTCCAAACTTACTTTTTGTACAGGTACTGGAAAGTTCTAAATTGGGCATGTCATTTCATTTTTTTGCTAGTTTTGGCTGCAGTTTGTGTTTATTGGGTTAGTCTGCACCGACTGTTAGAAAGCATCATCCTTTTAGAACTTATAATGGTGTGAATTCAATATTTGACTAGATTTCTGTTGGTGTTTTTGAGTATGTGTAAACTTAACATATAAGGTCTGACTTAATCTTCTTCTGAATGTAGTTTGAAACCTTCATGGATGCCGGCACTCTAATCCCGATGGTCTCATGAGGCTAATTGATGTCATGGTTGATGGTACGATCGTTGTTCCTGCTGGGTGTAGAAATGGTTGAAAGGGTTGTGCGTCTACAGTTCTGCTCTTACGCAAGCTAGTGCCAAGATCCTAATGACCGAAATTATTGCTGAAATTCTCAGGGCTTGTATCACTTAAGAAACCTTAATATTATAAGTTTTTTTCTAATGATTTTGGACTATATTTATGAGTACAGTTCAATGTAATCGATCTGTCATTTGGTATTAGATCTGTCATTTGGTATTAGACGAATCAAGTTCTATATGGAATTTGAATTTCACTTGAATTTGAGAACTTGAGTAATTTCATTTGAATTTGAATTGTCATTTAAATTTCAGTTTAATTTGAGTTTCATTTTAGTACAATTTGAATTTGAATCGATTTATTTCAAATTTCATTCGTAATAACTCGAGTCACTAGCTGAGATCGTAACTAATTTTTTTATATTAAAAAAAATTAAATCTACGACGATATCCAGATGTCGTGAGTAGCGACACTCATAAAGCATCGTAATTCAGGGGCATTCAGAAAGTGTCGTTCCAGAAAAAGACACTGAATATACGGCACTTTCAGCAGCACTCAGAAAGTGCCGTTTAACTCGTTAAAACGACACTATCTGACTATCTTAAATCGTATGTTTTCCACTAGTGTGAAGTGTTTGTTTTACTCTCCAGAGCATTGTCTGTGTGGTGGGAGTTGAATTTCCAGTGAAGCTTTGACTCGTTAGTGGATTTGTATGCTTCTTTTCCTTTTCTATCTACTGTTACCTTTGCGGCACTGGCGCACTGCCAATAAAAAATGATTTCACTGTTTGGGCACACACATTTTACATGACCAATGCATGGAAGTGGAAGAATGATTTGTCCAGGAAATCAGCTTAAAAATGTTCCACAAGCCCAATGATACTTATGGGCTGGACAGTACCGATAAGGTTGATGACTGATGAGCTTGTCAACTTTCCTAATCATGGGTAGGAATTTTGAAAAGGCGAGGGTACCCAAATATACCTCAAGCTAAAACTTTTCCTACCTATAAGTCCTTTCTCCGAAAGTGATTGTCTATGGACTGAGTCGAGACAATGTAACTAATCGGTTCACACTTCGTGTGATCGTCTATGGATACGAGATTGAGACAATATAACAACGAAGTATGTTTACTTGATAAAGGGTTCGGACTTAACCAAACACAATAGGCTTGTTATCAAGTAAAGAGGAATTAACGTTTGTGTAATTTACTTTAATTATAATAAAACAATTATAATGCGGAAATGTAAAGTAAATGACACATCAAGATTTTGTTAACGAGGAAACCGCAAATGCAGAAAAACCCTGGGACCTTGTCCAGAATTGAATACCCTCAGGAATATTAAGCCGCTACACAAAATTAAACCTAACTTCGTATAGTTGAGACCAAGCAACTAAACCTATATAGTTCACCTGATTCCGTCTGTATTCCCACGCCTCCAACTTATGAATAAGTCACGTACTTGGAACAATTCTTTTGGTTCGTATTCCAAACAGTAAAAGAATAACAAATCTGTTTGGTATCAACTCTCTTCAACCAAGTGATGTGAGTTCGACAAAGGCTCTTATGTTTATCTTAACATAAACTCCTTCGTCAGGTTCTTAGATCTATCTTATTCTCAACTACCGAAGTAATTGTTAAGATTTTGCAATCAATACTTTTAATCACAAAGAATTGTATTGATGCCGATCTACACAACTAATCAATCCTATCTACCACAAGGATAAACTGATTATAGTTGGATCCTCTTATACCGAAATAAGTATTGTGCACACCAAAGATTATGAACCCCAAACCAGAAATCTTCAATATCTTCTTTGTCTTCTAATCTTCATAGACCTTCAATAAACACCTGCACACAACAACTTGAATCTCTTGTGATCAATCACGCACAGAACGGAGTCTGTTAACAATGGATTATCACAAGATCGTCTTTAGCACTAACAACAGTCTAAAGATCCTTGTCGAAACTTCGATCTAGTTTGAGTGAATCTTATATCAGAAGAGAAGATTCTCAAGCATAAACAAACTAGGTGCAATCAAAGTTCAACCACCATTAGTCAATCAAATCAATCGAAAACAAAAGATAAACCGCAATTATCTAGTTTCCCACCAACGGTACTCGTAGAGCTTCTCAATCCCAAAGAAGGCTTTAAACTGAGCGGTCGTAAGAGATTTCACCTAATTAGGTTACTCTCCTCTCCGAATAGGCGGCTACACCAGTAACAACACAACCGAGGAAGTTTGCTGTGACGAAGGATTAGTTTGCTAGAAATGCAAACTTCAAGTATTTATAGACAATGAAGTTTGGATACCAAGGAATTTCCAAAACTGAAAATATTCTCAAAGATATTCAATACATTCCAAATTAAGTTTTCATAATTTTTGGAAATGCTCTGTCCAAAATAATGATCGAAAATCTCTCTGGAAAATCTCAACTAGTAAATGCACATTACTAATTCTTATTTTCCTAAAATAAAATTAACAACCTTAAATAAAAAATTCTTAACTTATTTATTTCGATCCTGGGATTTTCTTCCTGTAGCTATTAATGAAATAACTTTGAACAATAAAATATAAACATTACTGCATGTGTTCAAAGTATGCCGACATCCTTACTTTGTAAGTCCTCTTTCATACTTACAACCTTGAAACCGATTTGTCACACTTCCAAACAAGTTTAGAATTGGTTCATATGACTTCCAAGAACTATGCGATTGATTAAATCATTCATAAGTAAGGGATGCTTCCAAGTAATTTATGCAGCTCAATCATTCACCAATTCATTTGTAATTCTATGTTGTAGAATGCATGTAGGGGCCGAGCCATGGCTTGACTAACCCGGCTCTAGCCCCTCCTAATATTTGAAAAACTACACAAACACCCTTCATTTTCTTTCATTTTTAGTTTTAAGCTGACCAAATTTTAATGTTTAATCCACCCAAAGTCTTCATATTTTTATAAACAATTCTTTTAGCCCCTCAGTATGATTTTCTGGCTCCGCCCCTGAATGCATGACTCCCTCTTCACCGTTTTCTCACTGATTCTCCCAGGACAATGTCACTAGCATTTTATGATGGTCATTTTTTGCGAACACTGGCAGTGCATTGCTTCATGTACCACTAAATTTTTTACATGTGCATTGTGAGTTTCATTTTTAAACGCCTTTAAAGAAATGAATTGTCTGATCCAGTTGATTTCAAATAGCCTAAGGTAATTATTCTATTCCGTAGTGGTAATCATTTTCCAGTTTTTCTTTTTCTTTGTTGATGCAAAGAACAGTTTCATTCATCCCTTACAAGTTTTTTAAAGTTTTCCTAGATGTTGTTATACACCACAAATAAAAAAATGACTATTTTTTTTACCACTTTGTCAATGCATCTTTGTTAATAAAATTTTTGCTTGTTTTAGGAGGAAGCAAAATGCACTGATTACTATCAAATTTGCACAATACAATGATTTTCGGTGTAGATTTGAAAATTCTTTATCGTTAATATTAAATTGATCCCTTGATTCAGTTTATTTTATAATTTCACCACCAACAACAAAAAGTTAAAGCACAAAACATAAACAATTAAAGAAGACCAATTCTAGTCTCGTGGTACCAAAACTGATTAATAGGAAAAACAAGAATAATGATTCATAAATTTGGGATGATCACTACAACTCGATCATTCACCGCTTCATCAAAAACGACTTACCAGGTAAGACAATTGTCTTTTTTTTTAATCAATTTTTTTTTTTTTTTTTTTTTGATCGATGGTAAGACAGGTAAGACAATTGTCAGCATAATATGTATGATTGGAAGGCAAACAAATGTTAAATTGGGCTTGAAGAAGCTTGGCAGCCAGTTGGGTTGGGCGGACAACAGCACCGTGCACAACCCTGATTTTTGCTACTCTCGACTCTTGAGCATCATTTCAGGTTATAACATCATGTCCTTTGGGAAATAATTTACTGGGATTTCGCAGAGCATGAATATGAAGAATCACCTCACTATGCCCTCTTACACTTTAATGGTTTCCGGACCACTGCTATGTGAGCAATATATCTGTGGGTGATATCAAATAAGAAATATATTATCCTTTTCTTTTTACAATGCTTGTCCGAGAGGCAGTCAAATTTTAGCAATGGCAATGGCACATTGCTACATCACCTCCAAACAAGTAATTCTTCTCTCCTCAGGGTCTGCAAAATTTATATTGGATACTTACAAAAATGTCAAAATATTCTGTTCAACTGGTATAATTTTCAGGTAATCACTATCATCTTTAAAGGCGTTTTTTGTAATACAATGCAAGGGCGAACTAGAAATATAGATGTGGGTAGGAAAAGTAAGCAGAAATGATGTTAGGGGGTACTCAAACAAAGGTCAAATAAATTGGGTTGGGAGCTAACTGGGTTGGGTGGGCAAATGCACACTCATGCGGCCATAAGCAAGCTCTGCTCATTCATGGAAGGAAGCTTAGGAAAATACTAATACGTAAAAATAGATTATGATCGATTAACATTGTCAAATTCATTCTATCTCCACATCATAATTCTACTAGTTTACCGAAAACTCTAAATAATCAAATTCTGGATAAGCATAAAAATCCACCTATGTGCAAGCCCAGCTTTTCTAAACAAAACTCCAGTTTGCTTCTTGTTGTTACCGGATGGTCCAGATTTATTCTTTGCTTCCAAACTAACAAAGGGCGAACAAATGTTCTACGTTTAGTTTCTTCGGAAAATGGGTTATTTGTCCAAAAAAATTTAAAACATGGTTCAAATGGACGAGTAAAAATTATTATGGGTGAAATGGACAAAAAAAATAATAGAAAAGATGAAACTGGATTCATCCAGGCTTAAACTTAAAAAATAGCGAGGATGGAACTGGATGCATCCTGATGTAAATTAAAAATAAGAAAAAGTATTTAAAAATGGGTAAGATGAAACTGGTTACATCCTGGATATTTTTATATTTTTGTCCATTTAAAATCAAAATCTAACTGTCTTTTTCACCTAGGAATTATTGATTTTGGTCTTTTTAACCAATTTTGTGTAGTTTCTTCATCATAGTATTCTAGGAATTCCATACCAAAACTGTTCTAAATTTAAAGTTTCTCGAGTACTCTAGCTGATTTTTATATTATAGCTAAAATATGAAGGGGTCAGGAAGTGTCATAATTAACTGGTAGGATTCATAACAAGTTAGCGGGTTGTGAATTGATGTAACGACTTTAGCAGTGAAGCGAATCTAAACCCCTCAGCACAGTGACTCATAATTGTTGGTACACTTAATGAGTGGTAAGAGCCGTTGGTAGTCTCACACGACCTTTGTTTGGTCCATGCCCCCTGGAACTACGCTCTCATGTGAATTTGTGAGTGTGAAAATAGAAATATAAGCAGTTGGAAAAACCGGCTACTAGCGACCAGGTGGTGTGTTGTCCGTCGTTTTTTAGACGTCCGAAAGGATCTGTAATCAGCAAGTGATAAACTTAGATATTTAAGTTTTAGTTTCATAATGAGCAAGGGAACGGGACTATGGGTGCTATTGCGGTTGTGCCGCAAAAAATGGGAAAAGGGTGTTATTCAGATTCAGAGGTTCATGGTTGTAAATTTTTTGAACACCAGCAGTGGCACACTCCTACATGTAGTATTACCAAATTTTACATGTATGGTGAGTATCATTTTTAAACACTTTCAAAGAAATAAATTGTCGGATCTGGTCTAGTCAATTTCGAAAACCTAGGGTTTGGCCGGACAAGCTCGGTTTTTTCTCTCTTCTTTTTTCTTTCACGTTCTTTCTTTTTCTCTGATTTTGCGTCAATCCATGGCGCAAAATCAAACCGTTCCATCTGATCTTGGTGATAGATCACGTGATTTAGCTAGATCAAATCAGTTTAGGAATAAAAATCGTTCCAAATCAAAGCCGAGACAAATTTATGTGCCAAAAACGGGAAACCCTAATTCGGCCGAACTTGGAAATCCAAAGAATGGTGTTAACAATCCGCGGACGGATTCTGGCAATCGTTCCTATGCAAATATAGTTAAGAAGTGCACCCATGTGATGTCCAGTATTGATGATGATTCTTTATCACATCCTCCAGTTCGATCATCTACAGGTGAGATTGTGATTAAAATTCCAAAAGATGTGAGTCCAAAGAAGTCTGGAAATTCAGTCTTGTTGGCCGATTTGATTTTAAAACTCTAGGTCTAAAGTTTGATGAAGTTAAACAGAATTTATGCAATCAATGGAAGTTATCAGGTCAGGTTCAATTTATTCCTTGGGTTAAAGGTTATTTTGTTATTAAATTGTTCAATGAAGCTGATCGGAAGAGAATAATCTATGAAGGTCCGTGGAAGATCAAGGAGCAGCACTTAAAGGTGTTGCCATGGACACCTATGTTTAATCCGGAGTTGGAAACGATCAAGAGAGCAGCGGTTTGGGTGCGTTTTAAGAAGCTTCGTCTTGAATATTGGGAGGAGGAAATTCTTTTTAGGATTGATCGAGGTCTTGGCAAGCCTGTTGCAGTTGACCCGAGAACCCTTAAACATGAGTATGGTTATTTTGCTGCGGTTCTTATTGATATTGATTTTTCAAAGCCGCTTAATAAAATTGTTATTGATGATGAAGATCAACCCGATGGTTTTTACCTCGAATATGAAATTTTGAACATGCCAGATTTTTGTGCCTATTGCAAATCAGTTGGACATGTTGAAGATCATTGTAGAACTAAAAAATACAATGAAGTAAAGAGGTAGCAAGATGTCGAAGAAGATGAAGAGAAGTGGAAAGCCTTTCATGCTGAGATGGATGAGCTAAGATATTGGAATCTTGGAACATATGATAAAAATAGGCCAAACGGCAAAGGGGATGATGCGGATAAGACGAATGGTAAAGGAGATGGCAAAGGGGATGACAACTCTAATGATTCGCCTAAAAAAGGAGATGGCAATGATGAGGGCAAGGGAATTGAGAAACCGGAGGGCTTATTGATTGGTGGCGTTACTTTTGCTGGCATTCACACAATTATTCCAAGCCCATCAACTAGTGTGGCGGATGATAACACGGTACGTAATGATGAGGTTATGCAACCTGGTAACTCAGAAGCTCAATCTATTCATTCTCCGAATAATGCTTTGGCAGCTGAGTTATCGCAAATTGGTACTAATACATCGAATGCAATTAACTTGGACAAGGAAGAACAAGAGCTTTATGCTCATTATGATGAACAAAAAAGAATAGCTAAGGAAATAACTAAGGCTGCGGGTTTATCTAAGCATGAACATGATGTGGCTTTGGCTAAGTTACAAAATATGCGAAGACAAATTATGGAGCGGAAAAATCAAGCTGAGGCTGAGTTGCAAACTGAAAAGCAACAAGCCGAGGTGCAACATGCCGAGCTGCAAAGATTCCGAGGAGCAACATGCCGAGCTGCAATATTCTGAGGAGCAAGCGCAAGATGGAGGCGTTGGTCGTATTGAAACTATTACAATAGGTTCCCTACCTACAAACTATGTTATGGAGCCGGTTGGTGAAGATGGTTTTAGTTCCCCTACTAGAACAGCTAGAAGAAATTCCCAGGCCAACATTCCGGAGCCTCTTGAGACTGCAAATATGTTTGAGACTGGAACTGATGAGACTGAGGAAGACGTTTTTATTGAATCTCAAGCTTATCCTTTGGCAACAGCAATATCTACTGGAATGGTGGAGATTGAGGCTGCAAAATTAGATTGGGATGCGGCTAAGGATGAGGAAGACCGCTTGAAGAACGAAAGAGCTGAAAAGAAGAAGTTAGATGCTTTAGCCAAGAAGGGCGATAAGGGTGTGAAAGTTGCACCTAAGAAGAAGATTACTCAAACGGTTTCTAAACCAAATTAGGATGAAGGTCAAATTGGTAGAAGGGGTAGAAGTAGGACACACAAAAATGATGAAAAGGGTTCAGCAAGCCCTTCTAATTTATCAGTTACTTAATGCGTGTCTTTTATTGGAATGCTCAAGGCTTGGCTAAGGATGGTGCAAGGGCCAAGTTGACGGAGCTTTATCACTTGCATAACCCTGACATAATTTGTATTGCCGAGCCGCATGTTTTTTGCACTCCACGTTTTGTTAGGAAGTTAAATTTAGTGAACTTTAGTGAAGATGTTATCACAAATAAAGCTGATGGAGAAAAGGGTAATCTTTGGGTTTTGTGGAGGAATTCCTTGACAAGACCGGATGTTTTATCCTCTTCAAAGCAGGCAATTACTTTGAATTTTGCTGGAGATTTCATCACGGCAGTGCATGCTTCTTTTGATCCGGTTGCAAGAAGAAGACTTTGGCGTCAGTTGGGTCTAGGTTTTATATCTATTCCGTGGTTGGTGTTGGGGGATTTTAATTGCATCTTGCGATTAAATGAGAATAAGGGTGGTAGGCCAATAAAGGAAATTTATGTGAATGAGTTTAGAAGTTGGATTTCAGATAATGGGCTGGTTGATGCTGATGCTATTGGGAAAAAGTATACTTGGACCAATAGTCGAAGTGGTAATGCTAGAATTGTCTCGAAGCATGATAGAGCGGTTGTAAATGATGCTTGGCTCTACAAATATGAAAACTGGAGGTGTAAGGCTTTGCCTAGAATTTGCTTAGATCACTCTCCCCCTTTTGGGTTTGTGATAGACGCATTTATGTGTCTATATTAGTCTCAATTCTCTGTAATGTTAGTACTCGATTTTGTGCTTATTTGGTATTTTATGTCTTTGTAGGTGTTTTTAGAGAAATAAGCTTTTGCGGGAAAATTGGCTCGAAAAGTAGTATTTGCGCTCGTGGGAGAAAATTACTATTCAGACCCCTCACTTGGATAAGGGGCACTTCAATTGCTAAGGGGTGACCACCTGCTATTCGCACCCCTGGTCTGGTTAGGGGGACACCCTTCTTCACATTCAAATCTACAAAACTGGCGGGAAAAAAAAGAATTATTCAGCAGGGAGATTTCTGGGCAGAGTTTAATTGAGTTTTGAGCGGATTTCTTCGTGGACTAGGATTTGTTTGGGCCGGTTGTGACTTAACAGGGGAAGTAATGGGTTGAAGTTCGAAGTAAAAAAAAGAAGATAACGTGAAACAGGGCAGGATTAATATTACGCTCAACTGTGTGCTTGGCTGATCAGATGGAAGAGATTTTTGCGAGTTGGATGAAGTTGTAGCGACAAGGCAGGGATGATGACGTGTTGGAACTAAAAATAGGGTATCAAATCTTTGTATATTTGGAAGCTACTTAAAACATGGAAGAGAAGAGTTTATCAGGTAGTTTTGATTCATTCTCGGAAAGTACGTGGATAGATGAAAGATTCTCAAGACTTTATCAGGTAGTTGCGGAGAAGATATCTACCAACTTTATAGAGTTCGAATAGCAAGAAACGCGTAAAAACAAGAAAGAAAAAAAACCGAGTCTTGAGGTGAAAGAAATAAGAAGATTTCTCGGGATTTAATAGCCTGGTTGTGTGTATAAATTGAGAGGTTCGAGCTCAAGAGAGGGATCGAGATTCTGGGGAGTTTGGGTACGCTTCAGACGAAGAAATCACGCTGCAGAGAAAGTTGCAGCAGCAGGTGAAGAAGACGAAGAACTGACACTTCAGAAGTGTCGTTCTCAAGAACCCTAGAACACGAAGAACATAAGACGCGCAAAGAATCGCTGCAGAAAACTATCGCTATTCAACAAAGCAGAACTAAAGTATCGTTTAAAAGGGCGCCTTATTTCTTCGTAACATTCTCTTTGTAACACCTTTTCAAATAATAAACTTCTGCTTTATTAATTTTCTCTTGTTTTTCACCTATTTGAGCTATGAACAATTATTTTGAGCACGTGAATAATATGAGGAGCTAAACCCCAATACTGGGATGACGGAGGAAGCCATGTTTCACAATGTTTGGTAATTATAATTAATTCTTAAGACTTCTTGCATTGATTTTTAATCGATTTATGATTTTCATTGATTATTTGTGATTTTGTTTGATAGTGTATGCTTAGTCTAAGAACTTTTGATGCACTATGCTTACGATTTACATCTAATGCTTTATAAAATCTACTTTCGGCAAAAGAAATAGAGTCTAGAAAAGAGCTAAAATTTGTTATGAATCATTGTATGAACCAATTGATTGTGAAGTTTGGTGGAATCCTAAGTCCCAGTATCCCTCAACATTGTTAAAATCTTTTCTTTGTTTCTAGTATTTTATTTAAGTAAGTCCTAAAATCAACAACTTCCCAAGTCCGAGAATCGAATCCCCAGACTTACCACTTGTAAAACTACATCGCTTTTTGCGCGCCGACGACGGACTTGTATTTAGGTTTAGGTTTTAGGTTTTGCATTTTTTTTTAGGTTTTGTATATATTTTATTTATTTATTATTATTATTATTATTATTAGATTATTTTTTGTTCTATTTTACTTCTTTGGTATTTTTGTTTTTGTTGTGCAGGTTTTGCTTGAAACGAAGGTGAAAAGTTGGACTTTCCATAAAAGGAGAAAGCCGAAGCTTTTATTTTTGTTAGTTTTTATTTTCCTTATTTTTGGACTTGTATATATTGTTTGTTTATTGTTTGTTTATTTTTTTAGTAGTTTATTATTAATAAAAAAAAAAAAAAAAAAAAAAAAAAAAAACACACCAATTGCATCTTCGTCAGACTACCGAGTTTAGGAAAACCGTGGATTAGTGGTCAACCCGTGCCTTGGGCCTTATGGGAGTTACCAGCTGAAAATCCACAAACCTCAGCCTCGTACCTTTGTGTATATTTCGCTGTAGGTAACCCAAGCTTACCTAAATTAGTTAGCACAGCATTTGCATGTGCACGATTTTCTTGCTTCACTAGTATTACTTATATTTTTGTCGAAATGGTGAAGGAAAATGATGATGAGGTCCCAGTAAAAACCCTTAGGGATCATTTTAACCCGTCTAGGGTAGTGCGTGACCCAGGTGTAGTTCCACCAGATTCTACGGTCCAATTTGATATTAGACCTGAGACTATTGGCTTGCTTCGCAAGTTTAGGGGGTTAGAGAATGAGAACCCGTATACCCACATAAGAGACTTTGAAATGATTTGTGACACAATAAACTATCCGAATGTCTCCAGAGATGTGCTTAGGTTACGTTTGTTTCACTTCTCTCTCTATGATAAAGCCAAAGAGTGGTATCATTTTATTCCCTCTAAAACAATTACCACCTGGGATGGTCTGATAGGATCCGGAGATGCCTATATTATAATAACCGCAATCGCACGGTGTCTAACTAGTAGACAGAGTCAAGTACGGGTCGTTCCCGCGAAGAGCGGTGGAAATACTGTAATCAATATCTCTAATAAGAATATCCAACAATAATGTTTTTGAGTTTTTATAATTGAAAACGAAATAATAAAATTAAACTAATAAAATGAGACAAATGGAAAATTCGGTAACCAGGGTTTATAGTATCCACCACTATTTCTATTCAATTATCAAATGAAACATAATTCATGAATTATTTATTGTTCGTTCTATTGACATCACCTATTATATGTATTAGAGTCGCAAATATCACTGGGACGCCCTAAGCATGGCACATCAAAATATTAAACCGAAGCATGCACCATCAAATTGCATTAGCGAGAAAGTTATACGAAACTAAAGTATTGATTCACAACTATTATATGGCTCTTCTAAGCATAACCCATCAAGGAAATTAACCCAAGCATGGAATTATCAAATAATGAGAAAAAAATATATTATGAAGCTAACAATTACGCACAAAGGTAATTGTAACCGGTGAAGCAACAACTCATATCATATTTAAAATCAATATAAGATCATGAAATTAATTTATTCAAATCATAATAGTCTTTTGCTCGATTAATCAATTCATAATAGCCTCATACTCCAAGTGGTTTCAAACATAAAACCCTAGCTACAATAAAACTAGCAAAGCATGGATTTCTCAAAAGCCATAAACAAATCGAAAGAGAACTTTCTAATAAAAAATCGAAAATGGGAAAAATAAAACTTCAAACCCTATAGGCTATGTCGCCTTTGTCTCCTTCTCAATCTCTATGCTTTTCTCCCCGTTGCGGCTCCAGTAGCCGGTCTCCACCCCCCTTTTCTGTTCTTCTCGATTCAAATGTATATATGTTGTGAAGTTCCAACTGGACCCTACAAACCTCGCCAAAGGCCCAATCTAATACCCATACACTGATTTCCAAATTGAGACCCATTAACACTTTCTATCTGTCTGTTTAGGCCCCCGATTGTAAACAGCTTCTCTGACTTGAAGCTTCTCGTCTTCACTGGATATACGAACTCCGGCAAATCATCCCAGGCTCCAGACTCACTCCAGTCAAACATTCCTTTGATTTTATCTCAAGTTCTCAAATCCAGAAACTCCAACAACTCGTTCATAACTATCTTAACCATTCGCCTCCAACATCAGCTTGAGAATATACAAGGCCAATATAAAACCCACCACAATCGCGAGTTAACTGCAGCCAACAGAGACCTTGTATTTTTTCTTGCAAATTCAGAATCCATCTCACTGCACCAATCACCAACTTCAGATTCGTCCAAAACTGAGCACACCGCCAATCTCCAACCACAGCAACAACTCTTCATCTGTTGTTTCCTTCGCTTCTTAATCCAGGCAAAACCTTCACCTGTTTACTTTACTAAGACAAATTCTCTGTTCAACTGAAACGTCCTTCACTGATCACAATGAGCCACACCGACGAGATCTAGCTTGCTGCAATAAACACTAGGAGAAAAATACCGAACAGAACCCATCATTTCCTTTGTAGATCGTTGCTGCTAATCAATCTTGTACTTCTCATCAACACAGCTCCATCCAGGCTGATCGAGGGACCAGTTTCATTTCTCACTATCTCCTCAATCTAACTACAGTGCCAAGTACTCGAGCAGCTCGGAAGAATATTTACTCCAAATGATCACCATTCGATCGCAACTTCTATTTTTTTCTCGTGCCTTCTCATTCCAGCTGCTAGAGAAAACCACCAAGGCATCCCATTTGCGTTCAGCTCTGCTGCTGCCATCACTTCTCAGCTCGGGTTGCAGCTCACTAATAACCCTTGCAAGCACCTTCAACAGTCTCTCGTTCTACGCACCCTGGTACCAGCATTCATCCATTTACATTGAACCCTTCACCACCGGCAGCTGACACCCATCGAACTCATCTATTGATATTGCTGCTGCCAGATTCCATGTTCATTCAAAGTACGAACCAGCCATTCCCAAGATAAATCAAATCAATTCACATTCTCATGCACAGCTCCTATTTAGAACGAGTTTTGCTGCCATCTTCATTCACTCTAAACTCTGCTTTATCCCATCGATTTCACAGCTCACCCCACAACAAACCAGTACCACCAGAACGGCCATGCAAATCGACCATTTTCTGTACTTCGATTTTCTTCTTTGCATCTACCAATTACGACCACAAGAACAACTAATCTTCAATCTCTGTCCGACTCCAAACAGTTAGCATCAGTTCAATCAATCTTTCATCCTTATTCCTTGACCGTCTTCTCCTTGTTGCTCTGATCAATCACCGACTGCACAACACAAAACGCAGCTAAACATCACCTGCAATTGTGAGATTCTCAGCTGTCTGTGAACCAGCACCAAAACTCGACGACTCCAAATATCTCCTTGTTTCCCTTCGATGTGCTTAGGTGTGACAGTGAGTAAGTGGCATGACCATCAAAATTAATTCACCCGCCAATGATAAATTTAGCTTTCCCAACTGTACCATGAGCAACGTTAATGCTTTTACCCAAAAGTCATTTAAGTCGCCCTTTAGCCATTTATTACAGCGGTTATCAGATTTGCTCGTACTTTCTACAAAAGCACTAAAATAATGTTATTAGCCAAAATATTGAGTCCTAGCTAATATAAATATGGGTATACAATATAGAATTTACGTGCTTATCAACACCCCCACACTTATATTTTGCTAGTCCTCGAGCAAGATAGAAGAAGACCCGCTACACAGCTGGTCATATAAATAAGAGAGAATTAGACCCGCTACACAGCTGGTCATGACAAATGCCATACACAAGACCGAAGACACAATTTTTTTTATTTTTTTTTTAGACCCGCTATACAGCTGGTCATAACATGCAAGGAAAAAGAAAAGACCCGCTTCACAGCTGGTCATAACCCTAAAATTCATAATGATAATAATTATTTTTATATATATTTTTTTAAAAGACCCGCTACACAGCTGATCATCTTTTTTTTTTTTTTTTGGACCCGCTACACAGCTGTTCATAATATTCAATTTTATTTTTTAACGACAGTGCCACTCCCCCACACTTAAACATTAAATTATCCTCAATGTAATTGAGTCATCCAACGTAGAAATTAAGATGGGAAATTCAAGCAAACAAATAATAGATAGAGGAAAGAAAACAAATATGATGGGTTGACTCCCATGAAGCGAAATTGTATGGGTTGACTCCCATAAAGCATAATCTTTGTATCCATGTTTGCGCACATAAATAAGAACCTCAAACAAGGTGAGGTTGCACCTAAGTAAACTGCAAAGCATATATGTATAGTCTGAAAAGTTGGGGATCAATCCAACAAATCATATCCGCCGCCAAAATGAACCTGCAAACACTATAACCTTCCAAAAAGATGTGTAAATCCATTCCCAAAAGAAAACAGTCCTTAGTAGAGATAAACAAATAACTCACATGGACAACAACAATAGAATGCATATTATTTTCTATTCGTGAAGCACACTCTAAATCTGGTTCCAAATCAGCTGAAATACATTCGGTCGATACATTATCTTCACTAGAAATCAAAGGAAGCAATGTATTGACAATGCAAAAAGGTACCCGATTATCAAACTCAAAGATAATTGTTTAAACCTCGTATCTAATGGTTCAAGTTTATAAAAATCCAGAACTCTTAAATCGGTTCTAAGTCCGCGGAAATAACTTCCGTTGGTGAGTTACCTTGATTAACTATTGGAAGTCGCAATGCATTGACAATATCAATAAGCATAGGATCATCGAATCTTCAAAGTGGGCTAAACAAACCGAGATTGGTTCAAAATCGCAGTTACCTCGACCAGCACCAATCGCCTCCACATTCACATCAAGCAATTAGGTCATCACAAGATGAGTCAAAGAAAATAGAGCTCAATGGAGCAACAATATCATGAATAATCGCCTCATTGTTGTCTCGTAACTAAGTGACTTATAGGAATCTCGTTATTCAAATGATTAGAAAATATCTCATTATGCACGTCTCATCGTCTCTAAGTCATCGACTCAACAATAGTATCTTCGTATAAATATGTTCTTCTAAATCATCATTATCCAATAAATGGCGTCTCTAACACAACTCCGTCCTTTTGAATAGACATATAATCAGTCAAATGATCATGAGTTGGGTAAGATACAATAGATTCAGATATTATATCGGTATCATAATTCCTAAAATCACTTCTAGTGTCAAGTTCATTTTCACCCTCATGGTATTGAGGTTGATACTCATCTGAATAACCACCCATAGCGAAATTACGTGGATTCCAAGTTCCATACCTGAGACGATTATAAGCAAGAACTTCCTTATACCGTGACCCATATATGTATTCACCAAGCATCATAGACGACGTCTCGCGCAAAGCATTCATCGTTCTCAAAAAGATACTTGAAATAAAATTCTGACACACAAAACAAGTCAAAAGGATAAAGAAACGCTAAATAAAAATACTGTACAAAAATAAAAACATAACTATTTACAAATCAAAAATACTAATTACAATATTCCTTAGCCACTCCCCGGCAGCGGCGCCAAAAATTTATAGGATATGGGAATACCCTATATATAATAACCGCAATCGCACGGTGTCTAACTAGTAGACAGAGGCAAGTACGAGTCGTTCCCACAAGGAGCGGTGGAAATACTATAATCAATATCTCTAAAAAAATTAACCGACAATGATGTTTTCTGGATTTTTGGAATTAAGGATTTAAAAAGAACGAAACAAAAGAAATGAAAATTTATAAAACACAATGAGAAGTCGGTAACCAGGGTCTATGGATTCCACTACTATTTATAATTACGCACCGAAAAGAACTCTAATTCCAAATATGTGTTTATAACTTTGTTCTATTGCAACACCTATTATTGACATAATTTCAGATCATAAACTCGCATCTCCTAAGTATAGCCCATCAAATTTCTAAGCATGACCTATCAAATTATAATGACGAGAGAATTATCGAAAACATAATTTATAGATTCACAATTATTATTTGCTTCGTCTAAGCATAACCCATCAAAAGAATCAACCTAAGCATGGATTATCAAATACTAACACATAAAATTGTAAACTACATGAATTAATGAACTTAGGCAATTGTGTCGAACAAAGCGAAACTGGCAGGAGTATAGTCACTCGCCTGGGAAGGATCGTAGGTAGACCAGGTAGTAGGAGCACACTCGCCTCGACTACGCTTCTCCCACTCGGACAGGATACGGAAAGTGTTACCATTCCATTGAGCCAAGGCACGGCACGGACGAATCTTAGAAAGGGCCTCGTACATGAACGGGCGACTAGGATCATATAGAGGGAAACGCAGCCCGAGCTCTAGCTGGCCCCTGGTGACAATGGTCGCCTCGGCTGAATGAGGAAATCTCAAAGCATCCTCCTTCTTCAGAACACCCCTCTGGCCTGACAAGAGCCTGACATCATATCCGTGAAGACCGAACTCATCTTTCAGCTGTTGAACGTATTGCTCGTCCGTTAAGTCCTTAGCGTCCTCTTGTCACCCTACAAGAAAACGAAGATGGGTTATCGGAAAGATAGAATCTAGAGCGCGGTAATCATACTTGGAAGGACTCTCACAACAAACAGGGAATCAAGTGAAACGCCATCTTCATCGAAAAAACACATAACTCACACACCTTCTTTCCGTCATTGAAGGAGTTGAAGACGCCATGAAAACTAATGGGAAAAAACGGCAGGAAGGACGGAATATGGCCGAACCGGGAATTGCAAAAGAGCGAGATGGAGAGGATGCTTGGATAACGGAGAAGAGAAGAAGGAAATCTGCCAGGAACACAGCCAACAGCGATGGAGAGAAGACAGAGAGAGAGCGAGGAAAGTTGCAGAGAAGGAAATGGAAGGGAGACAAGGTTTAGATGGCAGCTTATAAAACCCCTTCCGTGGTAACCGGCGAAGAAGGTAAACCGGTTGCAAAGAACTAAAAGAAGTGGGGAACAAAGATGGCGGAAAACCCGCATGACCGAGGACGTGGGAAGACGAGGCGGTTTCTTCCCCACGTGTAGATTACACGAGTGGAAGAAGGGGTATAAATGTAGGTGTGAATAATCCACAGGGACAGGTGGATCCATCCCGAGAGGCGTACCAAAGAAAATGAAGTAGTGAAAGACCGAATCACCCCCCCGCATCTGGGCACGAAGAAAGAGGTATGAAGACAAAGTCGAGAGATCGAGGCAAAAGGGGAGGAAAAAGTTCTGATGTGACGATCCTCGGGTTCGAGGACATTTAATGCTCGACAAAGTAGGTAAAGAGATAAGGAAGACTCGGTCAAACTCGACCGAGAACCTAGAAGGCGACATCGATCAACACCACCTAACAAGCAACATCGGATGCAGCCACCGCTCGGCCAGACGCTTCATCTCGGGCAGAAGGGAAGGTCGGATGAAGCATCGGGTAGACACCCGAAGGGATCATCAAGAAAGATGTATTAGGCCCAACACTGTAACTTGGATGTATCATCATATGTAACTATAAATAGAGAGCCATGTAGAGAGCTAGAGGGGGGTCAATCGAAAAAGGAGAGAGAGAACATCAAGAGCTAGAGAGTGAGAAGAGAGTATTCGTTAGTGAGATACACACTTTATATCCTTGAATCAAGTAATAATATCATCCATTTACCCCCGTGGACGTAGGTAATCATACCGAACCACGTATGTCTTGTGTTCTTATGCATCTCTTGTTTGTTTACTTCATGGTGTGTGTATTTATGATTCTTTGGATGTAGTTGTAGGATTTTCTACATCTACATTCTGGCGCCGACTAAGGGGACCGTATAACATCTCCGGATACCTTGAAATCGGACACCAAAAGAGGAAAATCCGAGCTCCTAAGCCGCCTAGTGTGCTGGTTGATGCTAGGGGAGAAACTCTTTTGGCCCGTTATCTTTGTTTTCTTAGCAACATCTTGTCGAGTTGACATTAGTTAGCTTTGTGTTTTTACTTGTTATCTTCGAAAGTTTTTATTATCTTCGAAAGTCTTTGTTTTTCACTTTGTGTTTCTAGTCGATCCGTCTTGTGTTCTAACTAATAGTCTTGGCTTTCCAAGCAAAACATGTTTTCCGTTCAAGCAAAGTCGTCGAGACCGCTCCGTCAAGATAGGCTGTTTGCTTAAGACACCTTAGTGAGTTATCGGAAGATCCATGAGCTCCCGAAATAACATCTTTCGATGTTGGTAGAAGCTGGAAGGGGATCCCACCTCGCTGACCGTGATCTGTGGCTTCAAACCCTGTTAAAAGAGAGATTCAACAGCTCCTATCGACATCTAGTGAGGATAGTTGATGCTAAATGAAAGACTCTAGCAAGCGCAACGCGTAGGTTGCCATATCTATCTTCTAAGGGGAGATACTGTTGCATCTATCTTCATTTCACACCTGTCTTCATCTTAGCAAAATGTACGAAGCATGATAATGGTGGAAACAAGGCTAGCTCAGAATCATTGAGCCTAGTCTTCGGAAACCATGGCCTGCAGGATTATAGTGAGCGGTTCAAGTCTCACCTTGATCCTACACTAAGAGCCTCACAAAGATCGGTGGAAACCGTAAAAATCCTAGGGTCATCGGCACGACGGTCATTAGGGGTCGTCATTACTATCTATCGTCGTCATGAAAGAAATCTTCCGATCTAGCGTACGGACGATTAATGACTTCTGGCGTTAGGAATGTTAGGACAAATAATGATTAATGCCTAGGGAAAGTACCGAAAGCGATGTGTCGGGGCAGCCTTTTAAAAATTGTCTTTTAGGGCCAAAATAACCTGATTGTTGAGACCAACACGCTAGCGTAAACGGAAGTGTACTATAAAACCTGTCCCACCTTGCGCTGCTGTACCTCATCCTTAACCTTTTCGAAAGCAGTTCAAGTAAGTGCTGTGTCCTTTGTCGACGTAGGTACGAACGGATAGGCGAGCGAGGAACGAAGACGATAACAAAGGCAATGGCAAGTACCTCCGGGACGAGCAGATCCCGAGGAACCGGGTCACGGCGGGTCTAGCGGGAAAGAGGGACTCACGGATTCTCGACACGCAGATCATCGACCTAACAACCGGGGCGAGACTCAGGCGTTGATCAAAGGCATGACTACGGTCGACGAGGAGGTCGATTTGGGCCGAGATGACGATTTCCCACCCGAGATGTTGAGGATCAACCCGAGCCAGATGGGGCCGAGGAATGAGGGCAGCATGGAAGACGGGAGAACTGCATCGGATACCGAGGAGGAGGAGGAAGTTCAAACGATACGCAAGGAACGAATGAGAGAAAGACAACCGACGAGTACCAACGAGACCTAGAGCGAGAAGTCGAGATGCATAGGCAAGTACACTTGGCAAGGGGGGACCCTAATCGGGACATCCCCCCAGTAACGGTCAGCCACCCCGCAGCTTCGATTGTTCCCCCAGTGGTGATCGATCACCCAACAGCTCCGATCGTCCCCCCGGTCGCCCTCGCTACGAGGCCCCCAACCGCACCCCCTAACACAACGGGACACCAAGTGAATGGTCACTCCAGTCACGAGAGCACCGACCCGATGTTACTCGCTATACTGGCAAGCCAAAGAAGACAAGAGGACCTAATGAGAGAACTGCAGAGGAGAAACCTGGCGCTAAAATACGAAAATTACCAGCTCCGCAACAGGAGGGCGGGGTCGAGAGGATCATCGAGCCGAGGCGCCTCCAGCAACCACACTCCACCGAGGGACGCCCCACCCCCCTCACCAAGCCGAGAACGCATACCCGACCCTAATCGGCCAAGAGAAGGGTATGGGCCAGCCGAGGATTCTTCGGCCGATGAGGAAGCAACCAATGAGAGTACGGACGCGTCCACCAAACAAAAAATCGAGCGGCTCGAGCGGACGGTTAAGAAACTGACCGAGACGGCGAGATGATAAGTTAGCGTAAGTAATCAATGAAGCCCGAGAAGACGCCGTTTACTAGGGAATTGGACCGACACCGTTTCCACCAAAATGTACGCTGCCGATCTTCCCATCTAGGTTCGATGGCACATGCGACGCAGGAGAACACATCAAGATGTACGGTATGTGCTTGCTACAGTGGAAGAATCACGATGTGGTCATGTGCAAATTCTTCCCGCCAGTTTGGAGGGAGAGGCGAAGAGTTGGTTCTACACCCTGACTGATAAATCCGTCGGAGCTATGCGGTTTTGGTGGAAACCTTTCTCGAGACCTATATGCATAACAAAGATAGCTCGGCCCAGAGTCGACAAGTTATTCACCCTGGCACGAAGACTCAGTGAGCCGTTGCGTTCTTTAACGGACAGATGGAGGAAGTTATGCACGGATATAGGGAAAGCACTGGGTCGACCAACAGATATTCAGCTTCGAGAACTCGCTAAGAAAGTCGGATCCCATCTGGGTGGCAATGTACACGGAGAAGCCTAAAACACTAAGGGAGATCCGAAAGATGCAAGAGCACTATATCGCCTTGGAGGAGATTCAGGAAGGAGCGCAAGATAGGGGAATACAAGAGGCAAGCACCGCAGAAGAGGCCACCCCCGAGAAGCCACGAAACGATCCGAGAAAAAGGCCCGGTGCCCAAAGACAGGGTGAAAACAAGAAAGTTTGGGTCGAGAAGGGAAAGAAGCCTCGCCACGAGCCAAGATCATATACTCCGCTAAATGCACCATTGGAAGAAGTGTTCAAGGAGGTTGAAAAGAGGAACGACATCCGTTATCCCAAGACTCGGGAATCCAATTCGACGGACAAGGAACCACCCGGAATTCTTAATTATCATCGGGCCGCGGCCCATTCAACCAATGATTGTAGAGAAGTGAAAGACATCGTCCGGCACTCGATCCGCGATGGGTACCTACGACATTTCGTCAAGACATCGCCGACACCTGCCGAACCAGATGTCCCAAGGCACCCGATAAGAATTAACTGCGACACCGGTTAACCTGTAACACCATATCACACTCAAGAACTCGAAGTACGATCTGGGGAACGGGCATCACCTCGAGAATCCATAAGCGGGACCGATCTGGCAAAGAAATCCTCAGTGTGGCCAAGACCCTACCCATGGAACCATGGATGATGCAGCCAATCACCTTCTCGGCAAAAGACGTCCCATTGAACGGCCAAGCGCACGGGGATCCCCTAGTAATAACCCTACTGATCGAGGAATGGGGAGTCCGCAGGATACTAATGGACAAAGCAGCTCGGTCGAAGTACTGTTCTAAGACACTTTCAAAAGGATGGAGTTGTCCGATGATATCCTGGTCCCGTCCACCTATCGAATCTACGGCTTCAACGACACAGTAACAGTACCAAAGGGAGAAGTCACCCTCCGAGTCTCGGACGGGGAGGGGTTCCTTGACACACTCACCAATTTTTGCGTGGTCGATGTCGTGTCACCATACGAAGCAATTCTAGGTCGGCCCTGGCTCGCGGGGATTAAAGGGGTCGCCTCGGCTTATCATCAGAAATTGCGGTTCCCGTCTTATCGAGGAGTGGTAGAGGTACTAGGCGATCCCCAGGCGGTCAATCTTAAGCAAAGTGTCGTAAAGTGTCGTTCCTTTCAAGTAAAAACTTAGAAGCACATAATAATAACCTAAATAACTGTGGATCTTTAGAGTCAATCAGGTTTGACTCGCACAATTGTCCACGATGAAACTGGCGGTCAATCTTAAGCAAATGTGCCGATACTAATTTCCTAAAGTACTTAGGTTTAGTCTCAAAACTAATTAATTGACATCCCGAAACTTATACGTTCCCACATTTGGTTGAAAAATATTTGGTGGGAAAACAAAGTCAACTGGGTATCATAGCCTGGGCTAACCACATCAACCAGAGGATGGGTTTCTAACAACCGAACTTCCCTATGGACATCACTGGTTCGGAAATCGTGTGTGAAGATAATCTTGTAAAATTGTTGAGGCACAAATGTCAAGTCCCAAGTGAGGGACCTTTCTAAGAGTTAAAGCACGTGGATAATGATAATCACCCCCAAACTTAGAGTTTTCAGTGTCTCTAGAAAGACTAGTTACAACTTCCCTAATTTCAAGGTCATCCGATTCCCAAAATGGTCAATTGATTCTTCTAAGTCAGGTTCATCCTCACTCATCTCTACGAGTTCATTTTCTTTGTCTAAGACTAATGTTTCTAAATCTCTAGACTCTAAAACAATATTCTCATAAGAAACTCGTTCCTCAAAACTATCATCGGCTTCGTAATCATAAGGGAATACTACATCGTCTAAAACGGTGGTATCTCTAGTCAAATCCTCGTCCTTTTGAATAGGTGAATAATTATTAAAATTATTTGGAATTGAACTAGAAATAATATTATCATTGTAATGCTCAATTGGAGTAGCAAATTCCTGATCACTATGCCTAAATATTTCAGATTCTTCATCAACACTATCCTCATCATAATCATCGTTATAATAACATGAAAATGGTTGAACCTCATCTAAACAAGTAGTGTTACCAATTTTATCCTCGTCATCTTGATTATGCAAATAACTATCCTCATTTTCAAGGGTATTTTTGGAAACACTATATTGGAAATCTAGATTTCGAGCAATTCTTTCATTCGTCTCAGTTATCAGCTTGAGGGATTCCTCTATAGAAAGTTCTCTTTCGTCATAAACTAAGTTATTCATCTTAGCTAACCTACGTGTCGTCTCCTCTAATTTCCTGAGAGACTCTTCTAAAGGAGAAACATAAGAATTTTGCTCGTATGACCCGTGCGTGTGTGGATAGTAATTGGGCTCATCATGGTATGAGCCATAACCTTGAAAAGGCCGATGTTCCCAACCACTATTCACACTATGGTCAAAGTAGTAACGTCCATTTTGAAACTCAGTCGGATATTCGTTGTATTGGCTATTGTAATACCAGTTCGACATTCTATTCGCGGGGTGTGAGTTGTCACACAGAATAAAACCCACTGACAGGGATTCGTGGGTGGATAGAGTCTTACCTCCGTACTGACGGCGATGAACCGTTGAAGTCGACTCGGGCCACCGACTCCTATGTCGGTGTACGAACCCGAGGGGCCGAGACAAGATCGTAAATCGTCGTCCTTCCCCGCAAACAAACAATTTATATTTAACCTCAACCCTTCCTTAGGGTTTAAAAAAAATAATGTCCAGGTCCAAAAATAAAGTCCAAAAAGTGTCCAAAAAAAAAAAAAAAAAAAAAAAAAAAAAACTAGACCAATTAGACCAAACGGAATAAAATTAACACTTGGGAATAGCAATATGTGTGTGTTTTCCTGTCTCCGTCGCTAAACAAGCGTGGAATGCAGGGATCCACGGAACTATCATGTAATTTGCGACAAGAAGCATGCGCTTGGATCCAAAAGATCTAATCATGCGCTTAAATAAAAAAAAAAATATTAATGTTCAAAGTGAATAAATCGACCGCCGGTTCCCTTGTATATGCCGACGTGTTGATCTAGAATTAGGATTGTCGACCACCGGGTTCCCTTGTATATGCCGGTTGTGTTGATATTAGTCGGACCCGCATCTCGAGTCCATTAGGATAGGTTCATTTTGGCAAAAGGCCTTTAGACGATATGGGAAACATTGATCACTTAGTAAACATCAAAACCATCTATGTTTTTCTCTATATCCATCTTCTTGATCTATCAATGTGATTAGTTTTGACTCCGGGTATTGATGTCCATAGTGTGACTATCTGAGTAGAGCTTTGTGACTTATATATGAATTTTAGTATGCTTGAGTGCAAACTCGTGTACAACAATTGGAATTTCGCATCGTGGTACTTCCTCTTGTAGTCAATAAGTATGCCAACCAAGGAGATTCTTTAGTGCCTTCCAAGGTTCTGCGTAGATATTTAGGGTCCTGGAGAGTAAAGGTTTTGTGGGTACACCCTCTCGTAAACCCTCCCGAGACTATAACTCGGCCACTAGGGCCACCTAGGGGTTTAAAGGCTTATTGCATACGCTAAATGCAATCGACGATGCCTGCGACATTGAGTTAGGATTTTATTTTCTTGATTTGATTTGCTCAGGACTAGCAAATAATAAGTTTGGGGGTATTATCATTATCCACGTGCTTTAACTCTTAGAAAGGTCCCTCACTTGGGACTTGACATTTGTGCCTCAACCATTTTACAAGATTATCTTCACACACGTTTTCCGAACCCTGATGTCCATAGGGAAGTTCAGTTGTTAGAAACCCATCCTCTCGGTTGATGTGGTTAGCCCAGGCTATGATACCCAGATTGACTTTGTTTTCCCACCAAATATTTTTCAACCAAATGTGGGAACGTATAAGTTTCAGATGTGTCAATTAATTAGTTTTGAGACTAAACCTAAGTACTTTAGAAAATTAGTATCGGCACATTTGCTTAAGATTGACCGCCAGTTTCATCGTGGACAATTGTGCGAGTCAAACCTGATTGACTCTAAAGATCCACAGTTATTTAGGTTATTATTATGTGCTTCTAAGTTTTTACTTGAGTATTTTCAGACTCTAATACCTAAATCGGATCTTAGCCTCGAGGAAATCCAACCCATGAAAATATTTTATTTGGACCCAGTTATAGAACTCAACTCAACCACAGCTAGATGTAGTTGTCTTAAACAGAAACTAGACAAGGGTGTGCATTATTTGTTAATTTTCTTGGCATATTGCAGATTCCTTTTATTTGTGGTAGCTTTATTTGGTTTTGATGACCCACGAAATTCCGCTATTACTTTATTATTCTATGAGGTGACTAATCCTTCATTAGTCCTGGTCAAGACTTTAAACTTAGCACTTCTTGGGAGGTAACCCAATATTCATGCGACACGGTAATATCTTTCCTTAACTCTTTTACTTCAAATGGTAACAGTTTCTCCTTGTTCATGCTTTTAATTTTATCTTTAGAACATTGAGGACAATGTTAGATTTAAGTTTGGGGGTATGGGAGAAACATTTTAGTTGCATTGTTAAACTCCAGAGCCTAGAAATTTATGCTTATTAAGGATGGCACTAACCAATCTAAATGGATGGAAGCATTTTGGTTGTAGGAGTTGAGGAACCAATCTGATTAGATGGCAACATCTAAAGAGTCTATTCATAAAAGCACAAAGCTCAGGTGTTAGAAATAACATGATAGTTTCACCAATCTCGTTGAGTCCTTTTCACTTCTGTTTTTATTTTATTTTGTTTTTAAACTATGTTTGTCTAAGTGATTAGGTGGGCCCCACGAATCAAGTTGTTACCGATGCTAGGGTGAATTAGAGTGATTGAGATACCCAAAAAAAAAAAAAAAAAAAAAAAAAAAAAAAAAAAAAGACTAGACCAATTAGACCAAACTTATTATTTAGGTTATTATTATGTGCTTCTAAGTTTTTACTTGAGTATAAGTGGTAGTAAAGTGTCGTTCCTCTCAGACTTGTAAAGATTTAGTTTCAGAAAACTCTAAAAACAAGGAAAATATTTACACAAGTTTGTCACAATATATCGAGAGATACTGAGACTCAGGATTCCACCAATTCTTATACTCATGTGGTTCAACTGTTAATTCTAGACAATTATAGCTTATAAAATATTGACTCTTTCTTTGCCAAAAATAGATTTTTAGAAGATTGATCAGACATCACTAGCATGACGCATCAAAAGCACTTAGACCAAGCATACATCATCATACGACATCACAATTAATTAAGAAAATCTTAAATCAATTTAGAATAGTGCAAAAGTCATAAAAGAATTAATTAGAATTACCACATGCGTAAAGAATGGCTTCCTCCATTGTCCCAGTGTTGGGGTTTAGCTCCTCATGTTATTCACGTGCTCAAAATAGGTGTTCATAGCTCAAAAGGGTGAAAAACAAGAGAAAACTAACAAAGCAGACAGTTTGCAACGCTGCAGAGGCGTTACAAACAGCTGTTACAATAGGTGCGAACTGTTACAGAGAAATAAGTCTGCCTTGTAAACTATGTTACTGTTCTGCACGTTGAACAATGATAGCTTTCTGCGACTGTTCCTTGTGCATCAATGTTCTTCGTGTTCTAGGGTTCTTGCAGCAGCAGCAACAATTTCTGCAGCTCTGATTACTTCTCCTCTCTGCCTCCGTTCGGTCCCCCAAAGTCTCGACACCTTTTCTAGAACTCGTACAGCCCCTTATATACACCACAGGCTCTCCCAACTCGAGTAAATCCTTCCAAATATATTCTTTTCTTTTCCACAAAGTCACGGATATATTCCTTCTCTGTACGTGTCTTCTCCACCGCAGATGACTCTAAGATTTCTATCTTTGGTAGATACGAATCTCAAAATCCTACCGCCCCTGTCTTGTCGCAACAACTCCATGCCAATCCAACTCTCCCAAAAATTCCGACAAAATCTTTACCGAGTCTCACCCAAAACTTCCATATTTAACCACGTAAAACCCGAGTTCATCCTCCACCTCTGTTTCCTTTTTTTTAATCGAGTCTGAAGCTAGTACTGACCCTGTTTCGTGATAACAGGACTAAACCAAGTTGTTCCTATGAAAACTCCTACTTGAATCACTCCCATGGCAATCAACAGAGAACCGAGTTAGTTTCACTCTCTGTTTTCTTTGAACTAACAACCAGGCCCAATTTAATCCAAACCAACGCCCATTCCTTGTTTGTTTAGGTCTAACAGGTTTATCCCTAAAAGATCAGTGATTGAGTCTCTCTCCAGCACGCTTAAAAATCCAACCCTAATCTGCTTCTCAACTGCAACAATTTTCCCGCCAAAACCAATTTTCAAAAGCTAGGGGATGAGTGCCCCTTATCCACTGATGGGGTGCCGATAGTAAATGCCCTGGGAGTTACCCCTTATCAACTGGGTACCCCTTATCCTTTTCAGGAGTCCGAATAGTAATTTTCTCCTACGATCGCAAATACCACTTTTCGAGTCAATTTTATCGCAGAAGCTTATTTCTCCAAAAACACCTACAAAAACATAAAATAATCAAATAAGTACAAAAATGGGTACTAAAAATATAGAAAATCGAGAACAAAATAGACACATAAATGCGTCTATCACCCGTCCACCTATCGAATCTACGGCTTCAACGACACAGTAACAGTACCAAAGGGAGAAGTCACCCTCCGAGTCTCGGACGGGGAGGGGTTCCTTGACACACTCACCAATTTTTGCGTGGTCGATGTCGTGTCACCATACGAAGAAGCAATGGGTCGGCCCTGGCTCGCGGGGATTAAAGGGGTCGCCTCGGCTTATCATCAGAAATTGCGGTTCCCGTCTTATCGAGGAGTGGTAGAGGTACTAGGCGATCCCCAGGCGGCAAGGCAGTGCGTGCAAATAGACGTCCAACAGAATGAGGAGAGGCGGTCAAGGAAACGTCAAGAAAAGAAGAAGTCAAAGGAAATAGAGGCGGGCGAGGAGCTGGAAATGGTAATGTCGCAAGCCATCGCTACCTATGAAGCCGGCGAGAAAGAGACCTTATAGCAATCACAGGAGCCGGTAACCACCGGCGAGCCAAAGAACAATTTCTCGGCCCTAGAACCAACTCGGCAAGTCAATCTGGGCACCGAGGAGGAGCCAAGATTAGTAAGGATAGGGTCCCTCTTAACAAGTGAACAATCCCAACAGTTGATAACCCTTCTGAAGGAGCACATGGACATATTCGCCTGGCAAATGCACGATATGGAAGGAATAGACCCGAATGTCTGCCGCACCACCTCGCGGATAGACCCCAAGTTCAAACCAATCGGGCGAGAAGATGAGAAGAATCGCACCCGAGCTACAACCTAGGCGTGGAGGCCGAATCAAGAAGTTATACGCAGCAGGGATCATTCGGAAGGCTCGTACCCACAATGGATATCTAATATGGTGATAGTCCCTAAAAGAAACGGGGGCGTATTTAATCAGATAGACTATAGTGACTGAACAAGGCATGCCCAAAGGACAGCTTCCCTCTCCCCAAAGATTGACCAAATAGTGAATCTATTGTCGGGTATAAGGCGATAACTCTCATGGACGGATACTCGGGGTACAATCAAATACCCATGGCCCCTGAAGATCAAGAGCATACGTCCTTCTTCACACCAAGAGGGCTGTGTTGCTACACCAAAATGCCATTTGGATTAAGAAATGCCGGCGCCACCTATCAGAGGCTGGTGGAAGACATGATCGAAGATAAAATACACGACACCATTGAGGTGTATGTGGACGATATGTTGGTCAAGAGCAAGGTGGCCGACAAGCATATCGACGACCTTCGGGGCATATTCCAAACCATGAGAAGGTACAAGATGAGGGTCAATCCGGCCAAGTGCACCTTTTGGGTCACCTCGAGCAAGTTCTTAGGATACATAATCACCGACAAAGGAATTGAGGCCGACCGGATAAGGTCGTCCGTGGTGAAAATGCCGTCGCCTCGTAATTAAAAAAAAGATGTGCAACGATTGAACGGAAATTTGGCGGCCCTGGGCGATTCATTTCGCGGTCGTCCGACAAGTGCAAGGACTTCTTCTGGACGCTACTAAAGGGGGAAAAGTTTAAATGGACCGAGGAGTGTGAAGAAGCGTTTCAAAAGATCAAGCAACATCTCGCGAGTCTACCAAAGGCTTTGCAAAGACCCGAGCCAGAAGACATACTAACGCTATACCTTGGGGCAACTCGTCACGCCATCAGCGCCGTCCTAGTCAAGAACGACGGGGGGAAGAAAAGCCGGTGTATTTTATAAGCAAGACCATGAGCCCGGCCGAGAGGAAATACACCAGGATCGAGCAACCGATACTAGCACTAGTGTTCGCAACGAAGCTTCGGACATACTTCCACTCCCACAAAGTCGTGGTACTTACAAAGTCCCCCATAGAATCGCACTCGACAAAACAGCCCGGGTCGGGGCGAATCTCCAAGTGGAGTGCACAAATAAAGCAGTTCGACATTGTTTACGAGATGAGAACAATGTAAAAGCACGTGCAATGGCCGATTTCTGGCAGATTTCCCCTCAGCGACGAAGACGAGGTAGAAGACATACCCGGAATGGAGGAAGATGGAGAAGACCCACCCGACCTACTCGAGTCATGCAGCCCGACACGGTGGGAGGTCTTCGTGGATGGGTCATCTAATAAAGATGGGTCGGGCTTGGGATTGGTCTTCACGACGCCGAAAGGAAAAAAGATGGTCCACTCCTTTAGGCTCGAATTTAAGGAAACTAACAATGTCACGGAATACGAGGCAGTAGTACATGCCCTGCGCTTAATAGTGGAGATGGGGATCCAGGAGGTACGGCTTACAAGCGACTCCCAACTGGTTATCCGACAAATCAATGGGAAGTACGCCATACATGACCCTCAACTACAGAAATACTGGGAGCTCGTCCAATTCTACATCAGCCGAGATACTAAGCATCAAGTTTCGACACATCCGTAGGAAGGACAACCGCCACTCGGACACCCTAGCATATATCGCTTCCATGTTGACAGACTCAAGCATTGAAGGTATCATAATCATGAGGGTCCTAATGCCTTCAGTACCCGAGATCGCGGATATCGGCGCACAAGTCGCGGCAACCACTACCGACCAATACCGGGCCGATGATTGAGGAAGCCGATCCATGAATACCTCGAACAGAAGGTTGCCCAAGGGGAGACCTCAGATCAACAAGATCAAGAGCAAAGCCACTGCGTCATTTAACTTCGGGATGGCGCCCTATACAGAAAATCATATCTAGGACCACTGCTAAAGTGCCTGAGTAAAGAGGAGGGGCAGATGATCCTTAACGAATTGCACTATGGGGCTGCGGGAAACCACAGCTCGGGTCGCAGCCTAGCGGCACGAGCTAAAACCATGGGATACTTCTGGCCATACATGAATGAGGACGCGCGCATATGGCCACCGTTTGCGACGAGTGCCGAGAAATTTGGGAAGAAGATACATGCGCCGGCCGTAACATTAAACTCGTCATCGGGTCCCCGGCCCTTCGCTAAATGGGGAATCGACATCGTGGGACCACTACACGTCGGATCGACAAAGGAAGTACTTAATTATGGCCACCGACTATTTCACCAAGTGGGTCGAGGCCGCTCCGCTAAGACACATACGGGATAAGGATGTTTTTCGATTCATCCGGGAACACATCATATGCCGCTTTGGGGTTCCGGCAAAGAATCGTCTCGACAACGGAAACAATTACAAGGCAAAAACATCGACCTGCTATTCAACACTTACAACATCCGAAAGAGCAAGTCCACGCCCTATACCCCCAAAGCAATGGACAGCCGAGATCACAAACAAGACTATCGCCGATAACATGAAGAAGAAACTTGACGGGGAATATGGGGAATGGTGTGAAGAGCTCTACAACGTCTTGTGGGCATATAGGACAACTCGCAGGAGGCAACTGGATTATCACCCTTCATGTTAACATACGGGACCGAAGCCATCCTGAGGAGGCGATGATACCCACCACAAGGACCGAAGCATGGAGGCGAAACATCTCGCAGATCTTATCTTGGCTAAACTTGACGATCTAGAAGAAACAAGAGAGATGGCCCTGCAAAAGATGGAAAATTACCAACGAAGGATCCAACGAGAATACAACAAACGGGTTCGACCAAGAGAATTCCAACCGGGGCAGCTGGTACTAAAGCACCTACCTAGCTATGAGCGTGACAAGAAGGGCGGTAAACTTGCACCACGGTGGGGAGGACCCTACACAATTGTTGAGAAGGTCGGAGAAGGGGCATATAAGATACTGAGCCGGACGGAACACCCGAGCCACGACCGTGGAATGCGGCACGACTAAAGCTCTACCATCCATGAAACCAGGTAAGATATCTTGTCATCTATTTCCGTGAAAGGCCGCGTGGGGTTGGAAATATGACAAGTGCGTCTGAATGGTCGTTTCGAACCCGGGCGATGGCATTGTGCAAGTGCTTGGGCGACTTACACTAACACGGACTATTCGAACTCGGGCGATGGCAGTGTGCAAGTGCCGAGGTAGTTCGGGGGCCACGGCGGTTGGAAACCCGGTGGACGATTGTCGAGGCATGAGTACTCGACAATCGAGCAGCAACATTGCTCTCCTCGCAAGTGGCCGAAATCACTTGCCCAAGAAGATTAATCGATAACTTCTTGGGATGTCGATCCCATAGAAACTAGGCAAGACCAACTTCCTTCCACTATATCTCGAAAGACGGTGATGAGATGCCTCGGTCGAGGACATGGCATCGGGCCCGATGACCCTCCTTGTTGAGTGTGTTCGACGAAACGGCATTTATGACTAACCTATCTATTCGTACAGGGCATACATAACAAGGCTACGACAAAGAAACCACACACATGCAACTCAACATAAATAAGGATAATAACATCGTAGCATAATAGCGTCGTAGCAAGAAGAGCAAACAAACCGGCGACGCAAAGACCCCCGTAATAAGTTATGCAAGAAGTTAAAAGGTGTTCAAGCGAATTATAACCCAAGGGAAAGGGTAAGAAAGCGACGCAGGCTGCAAAATACGCGTTCACTCCTTCGAAGGGACGGGTCCGGACCGTCTTCTTAGCAGCGGCATCAGCCGCTTCTTATCAAGCACCGCCTTCACACCGGCTTTGACCTTCGAGACGAGCTCATCATTGAACTTCGCCTTCTCGGCAAAGAAGATCCTGCGCTAGCTGCACCGATGCCGCTTCAGCAGCTGGTCACTCGATCGAGCAAATGAGCCTCCCTCCCTTTAAACGGACGTTCTCTTCTTCCAACGAGGCCGCCTTCTTCTCGCTCGGCTGCCAAGACAACAAGAACGGTCGACCACACAACAACAAAGAACAAGACAACAACACGGAAAGCACGACACAAGGCACACCACCTTCCAACAAAGGGGCAATTACTCTAATGGACTCCTCGGACTCAGACAGGCTACACTCGAGAGAAGACATCTTCGAAGACAGTTCTAGATACCGCTGTTCATTAAACTCATTAGTGGGGCAATACTTCTTGTGATCACTCCATTCCTCCCTCTGTCGAGAGTGGGCAGCCCGCAAACCCGACAATTGAGCACGAACCCAATCCAACTCCTCGAAACCTTTACGGACTCCTTAAGCTTCTCAAGGGACTCTCGGCTACACTTCTCGGCAGCGTCCCTCTCCCCCAAGATCCGGAGGCGATCTCGCATGCGGATCCCGAACTCCGAAGTCTTAGTCGACCACATTGACCCTCTAAGTTGTCGGCCAATAATGTCTTATCGGCCGCTATACCTTGAAAATGAGCTAAGTTCGCCCTCGCATTATCAATTTCCTAGGGAACATACTCAAAAGTCTCGTAGCGATAAAGTTTGGATTGAAGATCTTCAATATCGGTTTCTAAACGATCAATTTTAGCATCCTTATTAACTATTCTCTCGTTGTAAGTTCGAAACGTGATCTCGTTCTATGTTCGCTTCCCTCTTAAACAAACGACACCTTGTGGCGCGTCGGCCTCCGCACTAGAAGATTCGGCTAGCAGGAGTACTAAACTTAGGATATTGGCACTACAAGATCAATCATAATTAGCCGAGAGTAAAACGAATACCTTGGGTTTTGGCCAACTCCTTCTCCAACCCTCGAGACCGTTCGCGCTCCCGCCGCAACAAGAGGCGAAGACCCTCCTTCTCGACGGCCTCCCCGCGTTGGATGGCGGCATTCAACAATGAGCGGTTGACATCCTAAGAACAACACCAACATAGTCGGACTCAACAAAAACAAGAATGCAACACCCGAATGTTCAACTCACCAGAGATCAAAGGTACTTTTCGGACCGACTTCATACAACGAGACGACATTGATCTTCTCCTCATCGGACAGAGAGGCAAAATCGGGAGAGATAAGTGCCCCAAGCGAGTTGCACATAGGGCCCGAGATGGTGAAGGAGGTACTGCTTCCGGAATTAGGAACCACGGCAGGGAAAGTCTTCGGCCAGTTGACCCCGACAAAGAACATTCTCCACATCACAATCGATCACACGGTTCCCACCACCACCCGACTTCTCCGTCCGACCCGACTCCCCTCATTACCAAGGGCATCATCCTCATCATCAAAAAGACCTTCTTCATCATCACCTTCAGACACAACATACACAACGCCATCGGCGAGAACAATCCCTTCATCAGCCACTTCCCGGGGCACATTCTTCTCCGGGGCAGACGCATCCTCCTTAGGATCTTTACCCCTTCCCTTGGGCTTCCCACCTACAAAGGCAGACGAATCGTCAGACGACTTCCGAGGCGACCTCCCCAGGAAATGTGACAAAGGTAGTCGATCATCGGGATCCTCACCGTCCTTCGCCGAAGCACCGGCACCTTGTCAACCCTCGCCCATGCATGAGCCGATGTCGAAACCATGCAAGGCAACAAATAGGGGCACGTACATGTACGTCAAATAAAAAATAATAAGTATATTTGTTACCTTCCCTGTCTCCTCCTCGGCTCCTGCAATTCTATCTCTCTTCCGATGAACGAAAGCCTCAGAAGGAATACCCTGGGACTTAGTCTGAAAAACACCAAAACAAAACATCACCCCACAAGTCGCCCGAGCCGATCAATCAAACTAGAAAGACAGAGAAATGCACTTACCCGATCAACATTGACTACCCAGAAAGGATAAAATTCGGCCGGAGGAGGGAATTTGCCACTCAAAAGAGGACCGGAAATAGCCAAGGGAACCCGGTCCCAAGCCGTGTCATTAGTATGACGGGCGTGCTTGTTGGAACTCTTTCCCTCGGGATCCTCATCCAAAAGAAGTCTCCTAACTCCTTCGGGAAGAGTTTTATGACGATGAGGGCTGGCAGCAAACCCGGCGAGATCGCCATTAGTAGTGGTCCCGCTCCGATAATTATCAGCGAAACTGGCAGGAGTATAGTCACTCGCCTGGGAAGGATCGTAGGTAGACCAGGTAGTAGGAGCACACTCGCCTCGACTACGCTTCTCCCACTCGGACAGATACTTTAAAGTGTTACCATTCCATTGATCCAAGGCACGGCACGGATGAATCTTAGAAAGGGCCTCGTACTTGAACGGGCGACTAGGATCATATAGAGGGAAACGCAGCCCGATCTCTAGCTGGCCCCTGGTGACAATGGTCGCCTCGGCTGAATGAGGAAATCTCAAAACATCCTCCTTCTTCAGAACACCCCTCTGGCCTGACAAGAGCCTGACATCATATCCGTGAAGACCGAACTCATCTTTCAGCTGTTGAACGTATTGCTCGTCCGTTAAGTCCTTAGCAGTCCTCTTGTCAGCCCTACAAGAAAACGAAGATGGGTTATCAGGAAAGATAGAATCTAGAGCGCGGTAATCATACTTGGAAGGACTCTCTACAACAAACAGGGAATCAAGTGAAACGCCATCTTCATCAGAAAACACATAACTCACACACCTTCTTTCCGTCATTGAAGGAGTTGAAGACGCCATGAAAACTGATGGGAAAAACGGCAGGAAGGACGGAATATGGCCGAACCAGAATTGCAGCGGTAGCGAGAGATGGAGAGGATGCTTCGGATAACGGAGAAGAGAAGAAGGAAATCTTCCAGGAACACAGCCAACAACGATGGAGAGAAGACAGAGAGAGAGCGAGGAAAGTTGCAGAGAAGGAAATGGAAGGGAGACAAGGTTTAGATGGCAGCTTATAAACCCCTTCTGTAGTAACCGGCGAAGAAGGTGAACCTATTGCAAAGAACTAAAAGAAGTGGGGAACAAGATGGCGGAAAACCCGCATGACCGAGGACGTGGGAAGACGAGGCGGTTTCTTCCCCACGTGTAGATTACACGAGTGGAAGAAGGGGCATAAATGTAGGTGTGAATAATCCACAGGGACAGGTGGAGCCATCCCCGTCGAGGGCGTACCAAAGAAAACGAAGTAGTGAAAGCACTGAATCACCCCCCCCCATCTGGGCACGAAAAAAGAGGTATGAAGACAGGTCGAGAGATCGAGGCAAAAGGGGAGGAAAAAGTTCTGATGTGACGATCCTCGGGTTCGAGGACATTTAATGCTCTGACAAAATAGGTAAAGAGATAAGGAAGACTCGGTCAAACTCGGCCGAGAACCTAGAAGGCGACATCGATCAACACCACCTAACAAGCAACATCGGATGCAGCCACCGCTCGGCCGCACGCTTCATCTCGGGGCGAAGGAAGGTCGGATGAAGCATCGGGTAGACACCCGAAGGGATCATCAAGAAAGATGTATTAGGCCCAACACGTAATCTTGGATGTATCATCATATGTAACTATAAATAGAGAGCCATGTAGAGAGCTAGAGGGGGGTCAATCGAAAAAGGAGAGAGAGAACATCAAGAGCTAGAGAGTGAGAAGAGAGTATTTGTTAGTGAGATACACACTTTATATCCTTGAATCAAGTAATAATATCATCCATTTACCCCCGTGGACGTAGGTAATCATACCGAACCACGTATGTCTTGTGTTCTTGTGCATCTCTTGTTTGTTTACTTCATGGTGTGTGTATTTATGATTCTTTGGATGTAGTTGTAGGATTTTCTACATCTACAGGTACCATCTCGTCAGCTACACGTTCAGGCCAAATACGATCTGAAATCTTCAACAACTCCAGCCAAAGTTCTAACTCCATCTTTGTGGTCATCACTGCCAAGATCAACAACATCTCGGTCCATCTGTTGCCCTTCTTCCATACTGGTCATCATTGCATCTGCCAACGACCACAGCAATTTCGGAATACAGATTCCCATTACCTCTCTTCCGTGACACCCAGGCCGTTCTTGTTCTCTGGCCTTCCAAGCACCGCCGACTGCCAGCTCTCCACTCCATAATCAGGCCATTAACAACTCCGGCCATAGCACCTGCTCCCATTCAAACCACAGCACCACTAGCGTCCAAAGTACCAACAGCTTTCTCCATCACTTTCTCGAATTTTCTGTATCCTGAATACTCTCCATCAGCAACCATTTAACAACACAACTCCTGACTGCAAAGCAAACGAAAGTTTCCTCTTCTAACTTCTCTATATTCCCTGAACCGGCGAAATTCGTCTGCAGCCAAATTTCATTTCTGAACCATCTCAGTCTCGGCCGCTCAAACACTCCATTCTTCGTCATTCTCAGCTTGAGAGAACAAATCCCCTGAATTTATTTACTCGAGCTTATCTACAACACCAGCAGCCAGCCCATCCCCAAGATCAATCACCACCATTAATGGCAAACAACCAAAACTCCATCTCGTGTTGTTGGTTGCAGGGCTCAGCCAATCGACGCCTCCAATTCAATGATTTTCGATGCCTCACTTCGCTGCTATCTTCTTCCATTCGAGTGCCGCAGTCCAAAATACAACCAGCCATCACAACCATCGCTGCCTGCCAAAACTCGACTTGGAGAACTTCCCAAACATGCCATAATTACCACAGTTCGATCTTAATCTTCCCTGAACAGCACCAGTTAACTGCCAACAACGACAGCGGTATTAAACTCTTCATCTCGACACAAGACCCCCACGGCCATTGCAGGTAAACGAGACCACCACCACTGTGTACGCTACATTCATCTCTCAACTCTCTATCCCGGCCACATGAACATCATCCTTAAACAACAGTAACAGCTCAACTTCATTTTCTGGTCATCTATGCATCACTTCCATTAACCGGCAAAACCAACTCGTCAAGATCATGCCACTCCTCCGATTCCAAACCCTGACCGTCCAAGCAAAGCACCATACTGGACTCGATTCACATCAACACCACGAATACCCTTCAGCAGCAAAACTCAACTTCGCTGAGTCCATCTTCATTTACATCTCAAAACTGCTCGACTTGAAACCAGCACCACATCATCACCGTCACAAAATCTTCATTGTATATGCTGCACTATGAATTGTGCACAAACTTACTTCGAACAACAACCATAAACACCACTGCCTGCAGCCAATGTTTCAGCTGAATAAAATTCAGCCTATATGCCGAACTCAATTCATTCTCGACTATACAGCCAACACCCTTGCATCCTAGCTTCGTTTCCTGACAAATCACCACAGTTTGAGAACATGAACTCCACTGCCTTGCTGTTGGATGCGAATTGTTCTCTCGACCCCTTGATAAGCAACCAGAATTCAACCCCATCTATCCATGGCAGCTTCATTCCATTTCCTTTCATGCCTTGTCTCACTGCTGTATACGTTGGCTCATTGCAGTTTGAAAGATTGATCACCATGAAGAATGATCGTAGCAGCAGCTGCTCATACTTCTTCTCTCGGGTAAAAATGGACACAGCCTCCACTGTTAGGAAATGAAACTTCTTTTGTTTGGTGAAGAAACAAGGTGTGGTGATTGAACTGCCACATCACACTTTTCCTTAGGCCCTAGTGAGCTCCACACGTCCTGCCGTAGTGAACAACACCATTCCTTGTTTCCCTTCGATGTGCTTAGGTGTGACAGTGAGTAAGTGGCATGACCATCAAAATTAATTCACCCGCCAATGATAAATTTAGCTTTCCCAACTGTACCATGAGCAACGTTGGCTGTTTTCGGCCCAAAAGTCATTTAAGTCATCCTTTAGCCATTTATTGCACCGGTTATCAGATTTGCTCGTACTTTCTACAAAAGCACTAAAATAATGTTATTAGCCAAAATATTGAGTCCTAGCTAATATAAATATGGGTATACAATATAGAATTTACGTGCTTATCATGGTCTTGTAGAGGTATTTGTTAAGAAATTCTACCCACACCATAAGACCTCACTTGCTGTTCATCTATTCAAACCTTTAAGCGAAATTAGGTGAAAACTTCATGATTATATAGAAAGGTTTAGTGAATTGTTATACCAAGTGTCCACATCACGGCTTTGAAAAAGCCCATATGGCCCAAATTTTATATGAGGGCCTTGATAGTGAAACCCGTATGCGGTAGAAACAATTAGTGGTGGAGAATTTACACATCAAGACCCAGATGAATGTTTTGACGAGTTCATCGAGTTAGCTGAGAAGACTCATCAATGGGCTTCAATGAGAGAACCAGAAATACCTAGAAATCATATCCATAGGATCGATAGAGTTGATTATGGGTCGGATATTCTTAGGCGTCTAGAGGCCTTAGAAATGAATCAAGGGTCACACCATGCGCTAGATATGAAGAGCAAGCCGATGCTCTTTATAACAACTCTAGGTTTGAAAACCGTCAGAGATTTGATCCATATTCCGATACCTATAACCCTGGTTGGAGAAACCACCCGAATTTCAATTGGTCTAAGGGCCAGAGTCAAGGCTAGCCTAGTAATTCTCAGGATTCCTCAGGTTTTGGGTATACTAAGAACTATTTAGGGCCAGATCAGTATCAGAACCTGTCGGATAAAAAAATCATGAGCTTAGAAGAGTCTCTGACCATCTTATCTCATAACACTGCAGAGTTTAAGAAAACGGTTGATAAAGGTTTACAGGAAAACTCTCAGGCTATTTCAGAACTAAAAAATCAGGTTAGTATAATTGCAGAGTTTTAGAGCGAAAGAGAGAAAGGCAAGTTACCCAGTCAACCACTACAAAATACTAGAGCAATTCATGAAGTATCCTCTAGAGAGAAAGAGTTCAATCATGTGAACTCTGTAACAACCCTTAGGAGTGGTAAAACGGTATACAATAAGGTAGCCATGCCTAATAATGGACATACTGTAGATCCACCTTCTAGTTCCCATTCTAGTTCTCAAGATGAGCCCCAGAAGGAGCCATTAGCTGATGAGACTGATAAAATTTCTAGTGATGCCAATGTGGTTCCCGATAGGTCTCATTTTGTGCCCCGTGAGCCCCATATCCACAGCTGTTAGTTCCAACAAAGAGAGAGTCGACTTTCAAGGAAATAATGGAAATATTTAAGCAGGTCAACATTAACATCCCTTTATTAGAAGCAATTAGGCAAATGCCCGCTTATGCCAAGTTTCTTAAGGATCTTTGTACTCGAAAGCGTAAGCTAAATGTCCATAAGAAAGCCTTTTTAGATGGTCAGGTTAGTTCAATCTTTCTGAACCAAACATCCCCTAAGTATAAAGACCCTGGATGCCCCACCATATCTTGTACGATTGGTAATCACATGGTTGATAAAGCATTACTTGACTTAGGAGCCGGTGTTAATCTACTCCCGTACCATGTGTACACCCACTAGGTCTTGGTGAGTTGAAACCGACTAAAATGACCCTACAAAGTTAGGCGATAGGTCTCACAAAGTACCTCGTGGTGTCATAGAAGATGTTCGATTGAGGTTGATAAATTTATTTATCCAAAGGATTTTGTTGTTCTAGACACTCAACCCATTCGGGATCCTAGTGCTCAAATACCGGTGATTTTAGGTCGCCCATTTTTAGCCACATCTAATGATATAATCAATTGTAGGACCGGACTTATGAATATATCCTTTGGTAATATGACCACTGAACTAAATGTCTTTAATGTTACTAGACAACCTTCTAATGAATCAGAGGAAGTGAATATGATTATCACTTTAGTTCAGGATATAATTCAGGATAATTGGGACGACACTTTATTTGGTGATTCCTTAGATGAATTTGATGAGACAATTCTCTTAAGTCAGTTAGGTGACCAAACTTTTGAACTAGAAGAAGCTCTCGAGTACTTTAAAGACTCTACGGACCCTGAAATTCAAGCCATAGTGCTAGGCCTTACAGAGAGTAGTGTTGACCCTAAGTTTGGGGGTAATGATCTATAAGAAGCTCTTGAGTATTTTAAAGACTCCGAGGATCCAGAAATTCAAGCAATAATTAGAGGTCTTTCTGAAAATACTGATTACCCTAAGTTTGGGGGTGATGATGGTCAAATAAAAGTCCCTAACTTGGGACTCGAGCCTAGTATACATGAGGTATTACCTGAGTCTCTTCCGACTCCTCAACCTGACGCTCCTGATACGGTCCAGGAGGAAATCCAACAATTAGAAACCCATAGTTCAGAAGAATCTGTTTGTCAAAACACTCATATGAATCCCAAGTGGGCACCACAGAAAAACCCAGTTGTCTTGCAGGAAACCTTGGATGAGGCTGTGCTTTGTCTGTTAATTTTTCTGATTTGGTGTATTTGTCTAATAATTGTGGCAATTTTATTTGATTTTGTTGACCCACAGTTGTTTCGACTATTGATATATGATTTGAAAGGTAATTAGACATTTTGTGGTATTTGACGTCTGGCTGGAGACTTTAAATTTAGCACTTCTTGGGAGGTAACCCATGCTCATGCAACACGGTAATATCTTTCCTTAAACTCTTTTACTTCAAATGGTAACAGTTTATCCTTGTTCATGCTTTTAATTTTAGGGTTATTTAACGTTTGGTACCCAACAAATGTCCAGCACCTAGCTTTGGTACCCAATATTTAAAATATTAAGGTTTGGTACCTTGACCGGTTAAAGACCGTGAAGTCAAACTGTTGACTTAACTGTGTGTTAACTAAATCATTAAAATTTATTATAAACATTAATAATCTAACGGTGTCAACTCACCGTTAACACATGACTGTAAAAGAAAACGTGTGTTTTCTGAAATAGATTAATCTGACGGCTAAAGTTAATTCATCACACCTACAAGTTTTTCATCTTTTTCCTTCAACTCGTGCTCCTGCAACATTTGAGTTTTATCTTGATTTTTGTTCATCATACCTCTGTTTCAATCCAGCATTTCTCCAACGCACAAGAAAAACTTCCATCTCCACCACCACCACCGCCAGCAACACTTACCACCATCACCACCACTAACATTCACCACCACCGCCGCAATCAATCAAATCAATTCTGCTGAAACCCATTCTCAATTTTACATGAGTATAATTAATTTCAATGAATGCAATCTTCAGTTTCAATGAAACATAACTTAAAAATTAGAGGCATGTACTTAGCTTAAAAATTCATATACATTCCTATTTTTAAAATTATTGGGTAGAATTAACAATCGCATGTTGTTATTAATTGTTATTATCTTCTTTGGTCCTTGTGGATCTAGAAAGAGGGGATTTATGATGATATTTAATTTGATTCTTCAAGTGGTGAGGAACAACTTTTCCTTGTCTCTGTTTTTAGAAGTTGCTGAGAGAAGAAGAAAATGAATGGAAGGGGACGTCTAAATTAGTTTTAGGGTTTGAATGGAACGATTTAATCGTGCTCGTTTATTCATGGGACCGTTAAGATTCGGACACGTCTTACTTCTATAACTGGACGTTAGGACATCTTTAGACATTTTTATAATTTAAAAGGATAACATAGTAATAAGGTAATTTGTGTTACGGAAATATTAACTTGGTTAAGTCAACGCCTTGACTTCACAGTCTTTAACCGGTCAAGGTACCAACCCTTAATATTTTAAATATTGGGTACCAAAGCTAGGTGCTGGACATTTGCTGGGTACCAAACGTTAAATAACCCTTAATTTTATCTTTAGAACATTGAGGACAATGTTAGATTTAAGTTTGGGGGTGTGGGAGAAACATTTTAGTTGCATTATTAAACTCCAGAGCCTAGAAATTTATGCTTATTAAGGATGACACTAACCAATCTAAGTGGATGGAAGCATTTTGGTTGTAGGAGTTGAGGAACCAATCTGATTAGATGGAAACATCTAAAGAGTCTATTCATAAAAGCACGAGCTCGTGTGTTAGAATTAAGAAAAACATGGTAGTTTCGCCATATCTCGTTGAATCCTTTTCACTTCTATTTTTTGTTTGTTTTCTTCAAAAATATGTTTGTCTAAGTGATTAGGTGGGGCTCACGATTCAAGTTGTTACCATCTCTAAGGTGAAATAGAGTGATTGAGATTAAAAAAAAAAAAAAAAAAAAAAAAAAAAAAAAACAAGAATTATTATAAAAAATAAAAAAATGAGACCATACCCATCTCGACCAACCGGAATAAATTCAATAAAGTAGACCACTGGAACCCTTGTATATGCCGATTGTGTTGACGTAGAGTTAGGATTATCGACCATTGGTTCCCTTGTATATGCCAAAGTGTGTTGATATTAGTCCGGACTCTGGACCCGGTATCTCGCCTCATTAGGATAGGATCGTTTTGGTAGTGGCCTTCTTGACGCATGTGAGAAACACCGTTCACCTAGACAACATCAAAACCATCTACGTTTTCTATATCCATTTCTTACTCTATCCATGTGATTGGTCGACTCAGGTTATGATGTCCGAAACTATCCGAGTAGAGCTCAGAACTTATATATGAATGCTTGAGTGCAAACTCGTGTACAACAACTGGAATTTCGCATCAGGGTACTTCCTCCTGTAGTTAATAAGTATGCCAACCAAGGAGATTCTTTAGTGCATTCCAAGGTTCCGCGTAGATAGCTAAGGTCTGGAGTATAAAGGTTTTGTGGGTAAACCTCTGGTAAACCCTCCAGAGACTATAACTCGGCCATTAGGGCCACCTAGGGGTTTAAAGGCTTGTTGCATACGCTAAATGCAATCGACGATGCCTGCGACAGTGAGTTAGGATTTTATTTTGTAGATTTGATTTGCTCGAGGACTAGCAAATAATAAGTTTGGGGGTATTTGATAGACGCATTTATGTGTCTATATTAGCCTCAATTCTCTGTAATGTTAGTACTCGATTTTGCGCTTATTTTGGTATTTTATGTCTTTGTAGGTGTTTTTGGAGAAATAAGCTTTTGCGGGAAAATTGGCTCGAAAAGTGGTATTTGCGCTCGTGGGAGAAAATTACTATTCGGACCCCTCACTTGGATAAGGGGCACTTCAATTGCTAAGGGGTGACCACCTGCTATTCGCACCCCTGGTCTGGTTAGGGGGACACCCTTCTTCACATTCAAACCAACAAAACTGGCGGGGAAAAAAAGAATTATTCAGCAGGGAGATTTCTGGGCAGAGTTTAATTGAGTTTTGAGCGGATTTCTTCGTGGACTAGGATTTGTTTGGGCCGGTTGTGACTTAACAGGGGAAGTAATGGGTTGAAGTTCAAAGTAAAAAAAGAAGATAACGTGAAACAGTGCAGGATTAATATTACGCTCAACTGTGTGCTTGGATGATCAGATGGAAGAGATTTTTGCGAGTTGGATGAAGTTGTAGCGACAAGGCAGGGATGATGACGTGTTGGAACTAAAAATAGGGTATCAAATCTTTGTATATTTGGAAGCTACTTCAAACAGGGAAGAGAAGAGTTTATCAAGTAGTTTTGATTCATTCTCGGAAAGTACGTGGATAGATGAAAGATTCTCGGGATTTTATCAGGTAGTTGCGGAGAAGATATCTACCAACTTTATAGAGTTCGAACAGCAAGAAACGCGTAAAAACAAGAAAGAAAAAAAACCGAGTCTTGAGGTGAAAGAAATACGAAAATTTCTCTGGATTTAATAGCCTGGTTGTGTGTATAAATAGAGAGGTTCGAGCTCAAGAGAGGGATCGAGATTCTGGGGGAGTTTGGGTACGCTTCAGACGAAGAAATCACGCTGCAAAGAAAGTTGCAAAGCGGCAGTGAAGAAGACGAAGAACTGACACTTCAGAAGTGTCGTTCTCAAGAACCCTAGAACACGAAGAACATAAGACGCGCAAGGAACTGTCGCAGAAAACTATCGCTATTCAACAGCAGAACTAAAGTATCGTTTAAAAGGGCAGTCTTATTTCTTATGTAACAGTCTCTTTGTAACACCTTTTCAGCGTTGCAAACTTCTGCTTTATTAATTTTCTCTTATTTTTCACCTATTTGAGCTATGAACAATTATTTTGAGCACGTGAATAATATGAGGAGCTAAACCCCAATACTGGGATGACGGAGGAAGCCATGTTTCACAATGTTTGGTAATTATAATTAATTCTTAAGACTTCTTGCATTGATTTTTAATCGATTTATGATTTTCATTGATTATTTGTGATTTTGTTTGATAGTGTATGCTTAGTCTAAGAACTTTTGATGCACTATGCTTACAATTTACATCTAATGCTTTATAAAATCTACTTTCGGCAAAGAAATAGAGTCTAGAAAAGAGCTAAAATTTGTTATGAATCATTGTATGAACCAATTGATTGTGAAGTTTGGTGGAATCCTAAGTCCCAGTATCCCTCAACATTGTTAAAATCTTTTCTTTGTTTCTAGTATTTTATTTAAGTAAATCCTAAAATCAACAACTTCCCAAGTCCGAGAATCGAATCCCTGTACTTACCACTTGTAAAACTACATCAGTTTGCTTTTGAGGATCCTAGACCGGCTAGGGCACCTTTTAGAATTCAGAAGATGTGGTTGTCTCATCCAAGTTTCATGAAGCTTGTCGAGGATATTTGGAGTATTCATCTTAATGGTGCGCCTCCTTTTGTGTTCACATCTAAACTAAAAAGGTTGAAAGAGGCGTTGAAGATTTGGAATAGAACTGTTTTCGGTGAAGTTCAATTTCGGTTGAAGCAAGCTGAGCTAAAACTTGAAGCCGAGAATGATATCTTGGACTTTGATCATGGTAATGAGTTGCAATTTGTGAAGGTGGCGGATGCTAAGAAAGCTGTTGATGATGTGAGAACGGAGTTGGCAGTTATGCTAAAGATGAAGTCGCGTGTAACTTGGTTGGAGGATGGTGACCAAAATACCCGATTTTTTCATAATAGCATTCGTATGAGAAGGAGTCAAAATACGATTACAGAGCTTAAAACTTCTAACGCTACTTTGTTTTTGCAGGATGAGATAAAGGACTACATTGTGAATCATTATCAAGCAAAATTCAATGGTGGTGATGTTAATATTGACCCAAGACTGTTTGATATTGATCATGAGAGCATAAATGCTGCTGAATGTGCTTTCATGGATGTTATTCCATCTTTGGACGAGGTTAAAGAGGCTGTTTTTGATTTGGTAGCGGATTCTGCGCCTGGTCCAGATGGTTTTACAGGTTCTTTCTATCGACAATGCTGGAACATTATTTCTAAAGATCTTTTTAATGCCATTGCAAACTGTTGGGCCATGCGTAAAATTCCAAATGGTATTAATTCCAGTTTTATAGTTCTCATTCCAAAAAATAACAAATCTGATGATATCAAGGATTATCGGCCAATTGGTTTGAGTAACTTTTTCTTCAAAATCATCACAAAGATTTTGGCTACCAGGCTTGGTACGGTGCTTAATAAGTTGATTTATGAAGAACAAGTAGCTTTTATGAAGGGAAGAAATATTCACGAAAATATAGCTTTGGCGTCTGAGTTGATCAATGAGATTAGCACGGAAAGGAAGCATGGTAATGTTGGCCTCAAACTGGATATTGCGCAAGCTTTTGACACGGTGAGTTGGGAGTTCATCACTGAAGTTTTTAGGCAATATGGATTTTCCGAAAATTGGTGTTCTTGGATCCTTAGTATTCTGAACTCGGCCTGGATTTCTGTAATGATAAATGGCAGCCCTGAAGTTTTCTTTAGCATCTCTAGAGGTTTGCACCAAGATGATCCTCTTTCACCTTTGATTTTTGTTCTTATTGAAGATGTTTTAAGTCGCAATCTCTCAAAATTATTTGCAAGGCGAAGTATGCATTCTATGGTTAGCAAGAAAGGTGTGGCCCTACGCATTTACTATTCGCAGATGATATTCTTATTTTCTGCAGAGGTAATCTACATAGTTTGCAAAATTTGAAAAGTATGCTGGGAATGTATCAACGTGCTTCTGGCCAATATGTTAGTTATGCCAAAAGTAAGTTTTATTATGGTGGTGGCACTGGCTCTCGTGCTATTGCTATAGCAAATTATTTGGGAATGGAAAGAGCCTTTTTTCCGTATAAATACTTGGGAATTCAATTGAAGCCTGGTATTGTTCGTCACATTCATGTTCGTCAAGTGGTAGAGAAAATTATGGAGAAGTTGGCAGGATGGAAAGGTAAGCTTTTATCCTTCCAGGCCAGACTTGTTTTGATTAAATCAGTGATATCTAGCTATGTGCTTCATTCAATGGCTGTCTACAAGTGGCCATGCACGATTATTAAGCAGGTTGAGAGGGCCATTAGAAATTTTCTATGGTCTGGAGATGCTGAGAAACGTAAATATTTTACTGTTCTTTATGAATATTTGTGTTGCTCGAGGCGTGAAGGTGGCCTTGGCCTTAAGAAGTTGTTGGATGTTAATAGGGCTATGCTGATGAAGTTGTGGGTTTCTATTCGAGATTCAGACAAGATTTGGGCCAGATTCTTGAGGGCGAAATATTTCAAGCTAAATGGCAACTTGATCAATTATAAATTGGGCTCCTTGGTTTTTCCAGGGATCAGATTGGTTTACAACTTTGTGCAATCGCACACTCGATCAATTATAGGAACCGGTGCTAATACTTCCTTATTTTTTGATAATTGGTGCGGAGATTTTTCAATTGCGAAGCGACTTTGTCTCTTCTCCAAAGGGCCAAATGATTTCACGGCAAGGGTGAGTGATATTATTGTTGATGGTGCTTGGGCCATTCCCCCTCGATTGAGGGATTTGATGATTCGCTGTAATATTGATGTTGAAAATTTTCCACTTATTGCTGGTGGGGATGATTACAAAATTTTGGATTTGGATATCAAAGGAGTTTTTTCAGTCAAGTCTGCAAAGGCAGCTATTAAGGTGCCAGCTGAAGTTTTGCCTATTGCAACGCTGTTCACTAGGCAAGTTGTACATCCTACTTTGGGTGTACAATATTGGAAAATCTGGGCGAAACAATGTTGTGCAACTGAAGATAATATTATCAAGAAGACTGGTAGGAGCATGCCTACGATTTTCCACTTGTGTATGAAGAATAACGAGACTATGAGCCATATCACTTGGCATTGCAGAGTGGCTAAGAGAATCTAGGCTTGGGCGGCTTCAATTTTTAATCTGCAACCCAATGAAAATTTGGTGGACTCTTACAAGGCTTCCAAAGGCCGGAGCAGGATGATAAAAGATTTGTGGCTAGTTGCTAATCTGGCAATTGTCACGGAATTGTGGAAGATGCGCAATAAGGTGTATTTTGAGGATTTTAAGATGCATTGGCTAGGTTTTAAAGGTAGAGTCTATCAGGTTATTCGTGATAACTCTATTATAATGAAGGGCCATATGTATAATACGCAAGAGGATTTCCGCATCTTGAATTATTTCAGGGTGCAACATAGATCGAGCAAGTTTTCAACACCAAAAGAGGTTAGTTGGTTTCCTCCCACTCCTGGTGAAATAATGATTTGATGTGATGGTGCTTCTCGCGGTAACCCGGGCCAAGCTGGAGCTGGTATCACTTTTAGAGACGCTAATTCAGCTATTCTTGGAGTTCTTTCTGTTGGTCTTGGATATCAAACCAATTATTTTGCGGAAGTTTGTGCTATTATTTATGGAGCGATGCTAGCAAAAAGGTGGAATCTCAAAAGCATTTGCATTCGTTCAGATTCGATGAGTTGCATTCAAGCCTTTCAGAAGGATGAGTTGCCCTGGAAGCTAGTTACGAAGTGGAAGATCGCGAAGAACTTTTATGACAATATTCGTTATGTTCATAACTATAGGGAAGTTAATTTTTCAGCTGATGCTTTGGCCAAACAAGCATGTTTGTTGGTTGAAGATATTTTTGAGTTTTATGAGGGTAGGCAAGGCTTTCTCCACTATGTAGAGTGGCCTGGAAAGGTTTATTTTTGCTTCAAGTAGATTAGACTTGTGGTGGCCTAATGGCTAGCGCTAGTTTAATCTAGTCCCTGTACAGTTTTCGTTTATTTTTAATTTTATTGACCGAGAAAAAAAATAATTCTAATAGCCTAAGGTCATTTGTTCATTCCATAGTGGTACCATTTTCCATCTATTTGACAACTTTTTATTGCATTCTTATGGTGGCTTTTTACATTTTTTAATTAAATTTTGTGTTTTAGTGAGATGTGGGAAGCAAAACATACAAGCTAATAAGTTATTACATTTACTGTATCAGATTTGGCGCTGTAATGATTTTCAGTGTAAACTTGAGACTTCTTTTTCGGAATTATTAGTCTGATATATTGATTCCATTTCCTTTGTAATCTCAACAACAATAATAAAAATGAGGCATGAAACAGGAAAAAAAATAAAAAAAAAAATAAAGAATTATAGTCTCGTAATATTGATCACCACCTTTAACTCCTCTTTAAGACAATACCAAAATTGTTTGATAGGAAAAACACTAGTATATGTAGTAATTCAACTAGAAGTCTTAACTTCCTCAAAGGGCCTTCCCTTATTCAGCTTATCTACTGTTATAGTCCTATGGATGCGGAAAATTATTTGCTACTCTTTTATTGGACAAATAACTCTTTTTCTTGAAGAGGAGGTTAGGTTACAAAGAATCTCAAAATGATGCAACAACCATGATGAATACTTCTGTTTAAAATTCACAAACCAGAGGGACTATGTTCTACGGGAATATTTCACAATATCTCCCGGATGCTTTTAGTTTCCTCCCTCATCTTAACTACCAACAGTTCAAGAAAATCATACCACTTAAACTTATTGCAACTTGTCGATTTTTGTTTTTTTTTTTTTTGAAAGGACCAATTTGTGGACTTTTTTTCAGTTGTTACCAATTACACGACTGCACAATTTATTGCACTGAAAAATTACGATTCATAAGTAAGGGATGGTAAACATAATTGGATCATTCACGGATTAGAAAGAACCTAGCAAATACTAATTGTAAGCGTAATATGTACTCCCTCCGTCCCTAATTAGATGAGCTACTTGGTTTTTAGTTTTGTCCACAAATAGATGAGCTATTTCACTAACCAATGGGATATTTCTAAAACTACCCTTTTAATTGATTATTTTTTCTATAAGAAATATGTATAATTTGATAGTCATGTTTATATTCGTTGCGTAGGTGTTTTAAAATGCTTTTCAACGGTATAAAGTTTATAAAAAACCGTGGTATAGTTTATGATATAAATCGTTTCTAAATTTTACTAATTATTTCCCATAAGGGTATAATTGTAAAAAAATACTTAAATAGACTCCACTTTCCTCCTTGCCTTAAAATTTGTGCAAACCACAAGTAGCTCATCTAATTAGGGACTGAGGGAGTATGATTTTTTCGTCATTTCTTTTATGTACCCCATTATACCTTTTTGAGCTTGACCATGTCCTTTTTGAGTCTTTTTGAATAAATTATTTGAAGAAAACCAAAGTCCATATGATTTCATTTGATGGCCTCAGAGCATCCACAGTCGTGGAGTATAACCAAATTTTTTGGTAAAAAACAGACGCAGTGGAGACTGAGTAAAGACCAAAGACCGGACTATAACCAAAACTCAGACCATATTTAGTCTTTAGTCTGGTCTTTAGTCGGGCGTAAATTGAAGTTGCGCTGATGGGCGTAACTCAAAGTTGCGCCCCAACAATTAAAAAAAAAAAAAAAATGGGGCGCAATTTGGAATTGCGCCCAACAATAATAAAAAAAAAAAAAAAAAAATTTGGGCGCAACTTTGAGTTGCGCCCCAATAATAAAAAAAAAAAAAAAAAATTTGGGCGCAACTTTGAGTTGCGCCCCAACAATAATATATAAAAAAAAAAAAAAAAAAAAATGGGACGAGATTTGGAATTGCGCCTGGTTGGGGCGTAACTCAAAGTTGCGCCTGACCAAATTTTAGTCTCCCTCCACTACGTTACAACACGGACTAAACCCAAATTTTAGTTTTTTTTTTTTTGCTCTTTGCTCTTTGGTTATGGTCGCACCACTGCAGTTGCTCTCAGGACCGCTGCTATGGTGGCATAACTGTGGTAGGCCGCTATAATGGTTGTCGGATGGGATTAAGTAAGAAACATTGTTTGTTTTCACATTGCTTGTCCGGGAGGCAGTCAATTTCCAGTACAACTATCGTAACTATCGAGTAATCATATTTGGGTAGGGGAAAGCAATACATTTGGAGTTAGGTTAGGGGGAAAAGAGAAAATACTTGGCTACTAAAATATAATAAAATAATAATAAAAAAAAAGAAATATTTTTTATTTTACCCTTAAAGAAGTAAAATTTTGAGGAACCTTGTTGGAAACAATGAAGAAATAATGAAATCGGATCTCAAACAGCTGAGTCGCGGACTAGGTCGCTATCTTTAAGGTATTTCGCGACTCTGCCTCTTGATTGTGCTAGCAGTCAAAAAATTGTCGAACACCTATGGGATAAAACAGCTGATAACTCTCTTATTCGATTTCTCTGCACTATGAGAAATCGAACCAACAACTACTCTTTCTTCACTTGCTCAGTACTCAAAAATAGATGAAAAACAACTGTGTTTCATCTTCTCCAGAAACTGTTCTTTTATAACTCAAAAAGAAATCAATACGGTTTTAATGAATATAAATTCGTAATTAGTGCTCACTGAAAATCCTCCATAACAGTCAGAAAACGGTAACAATATAATTACCAAAAATTAATAGAGTTAATTAGAGAATATTAAGTACAAAAACCGTTTTGGAAATCAAGAGTTAAAACCCGCAAAAAATCGGTTTACAATCACCAGACCTCCCAAGACCCCCAAGGCCCCACTCTCCCGGATTTTAATAAATAATATAAATATACCTAGTCAAATGCATGGGGTGAGACTTGAACCCAAGTCTATAGTGTGGGAGCCCAAAATTATACCACCACACTATTTCTCTAAGTTTGATATAATATTACAAAACTATGTTTTTAAATATATATATCTCCCAACAATCCCCACTTATATTTTAAAAACATTGAGCAAGTGTTGTATAGTTGTGCATCCGCAAAGGTGCCTTTCGACTTGAACCTCCGCATAGTGTTAAATTTTCTAAGTACCATGTGACTAGAGTGACTTGCGTCTTGAACTCTAACTAATATTAGATTATTTAGCACACACAACTATTTCTAGAGTAAAGTCCTTAAGTTCGCACATTAAGGCCATGTGCTTATCCCTTTTTTAACAAATGATCTAGAGAAATGCCCAATTTCTCATGAAGGCGGCCATACCTTCACATTCGTATAGGTGAGTCTATCAAGAATACTCCTGTGTATCCCACTCTAACTTAAGAGCTATAGAATCATTAAGAGTTAAATACTCAACCTTGTTTCCCACTTCAGGATATCATGCTATGGGAGTGCATGACTCTATCATATCATTTGTAACTTCGTCTAGTCCCTTTGAACCTATCTAGGTTGGGTATCCATTACAAATGACTCAAATTCTCACAAGGCCTAAGTCCCATACTTCTAGAAAATTTCCATACCTTTTCTCTAGCTAACCCTTTCGTCAAAGTGTCGGCTATATTTCCTTCGTGATCTCTTACATGATCTATTCTTACAACACCGGTTGTGAGAAATTCTCTAATCGTGGTCGTGCTTTCGACGTATATGTCGATTCTTATTGTTATTATAACAATTATCTACTACTCCGATAGCCGCGGTACTATCGCAATAGATCAAAGTGGCCGGTATTGGTTTTCCCATCTTTGGAATGTCGACAACGTACATTTCAGCCATCCCGCCTCTTCACTAGCCGCTTCTATCGCTATCAATTCAGCCTCCATCGTAGATTGGGCTATAATTGTCTGTTTCTTTGATCTCCAAGATACAGCGCCCCCCAAATAGTAAAAACATATCCATTTGGTGGACTTGGAATCATCTGAAAGAATATTCCAATTAGCATCGCTAAATCCTTCAAGGACCGCGGGATACCTTTGATAGTGTAATCCTAGGTTTGTGGTTCTTTTTAGATACCGCATAACCCTCTCAACAAGCATCCCGGTGTTTCAAACTAGGATTCTTGGTAAACTCCGCATGAACTCCCATTGCATACGCAATGTCCGGTCTAGTACAATCACGCATAACGCAGACTTCCTATTATACTAGCATATTCAGATTGTCTAACACTTTCTCCAGTGTTCCTTAACAATTTCACAAGTAGGATCAAAAGGAGTACAAACAGGTTTATAATCAAAATATTCATACTTCTTTAGGATTTTTTCAATGTAGTGAGATTGATCCAAACAAATACCACAATTAGTTCTAGTTATTTTGATTCCCAAGATTACACTAGCTTCACCCAAATCTTTCATGTCAAAATTCGAACTAAGCATGCTTTTAGTTTCATTGACAACGTATAAACCGGAACCAAATATTAGCAAATCATCCACATACAAGCAAACAATCACACATACATCATTCTCGGTTTATAGTAGATGCATTTGTCACTCTCATTTATTCTGAAGTTACTTGAAATCATTAAATTATCAAATTTCTCATGCCATTGTTTAGGTGCTTGTTTCAAACCATAAAGAGATTTTTTAGCTTACATACTTTATGTTCTTGTCCAGGAATTACAAAACCTTCAGGTTGTTCCATGTAAATTTCCTCTTCTAGTTCACCATTCAAAAAAGCAGTTTTAACATCCATTTGATGAATAACAAGATTATGAGTAGCAGCAAAAGCAATCAAAACACGTATAGATGTTAATCTAGTAACAGGAGAATAAGTATCAAAAAGTCTACGTTCTCTCGCCGCCTATAACCTTTGGCAACCAGTCTAGCCTTATGCTTATCTATTGTTCCATCAGGTTTGAGTTTCCTTTTCAAGACCAATTTACAACCTATTGGCTTACAACCTGGAGGTAAATCTACATAACTCCAAGTTCCATTAGACATGTGAGAATCCCATTCATTATCTACAGACTTCTTGCCGAAACTAGACTCTGCAGAACTAAACGCCTCTTGTAAATTAGAAGGTTCTTCTTCTATAGCGTAAAATTCAAAATCGGGATTTTTATCTTTTGTCTCGATCTAACTCTTTTCTTCGCATCTAGGTTCAAATTCATTGATCCTAGTTTCTTCACTTCTAGGTTCTTCTAATCTAGACTCAGAATCAACACTAGGTAAAGTGCTAGGTGTATTACCCCCACTAATTCTAGATTTAAAAGGAAATCTATCTTCAAAGAAGTCAACATCAACAGATTCAATAATAACCTTATTATTAATATCAAAGAACCTATAAGCTTTACTGTTTGAGCATAACCAATAAAAACACATTCATAAGCTCTACTTTCTAACTTATGTCTTTTAGGATCAGGTTTCCTAACAAAAGCCAAACAGCCCCAAACTCTAAAATAAGATACATTAGGTTTTCTATTTCTCCAAAGTTCATAAGGAGATATCATGGTTTTATTATTGGGAATGCGATTCAAAACATGGCAAACAGTCAACAAACATTCACCCCACCAATGAGAAGCAGACACTTAACTAAGCAAACAAGCAACAAGTAAGTTCGGTCGGTGTACGATTCTTTCTTTCAGCTTTTCCATTCATTTGAGGATTATATGGAGCAGTTCTTTCATGTATTATGCCATTAGTTTGATAAATTTCGTAAAAGAAGCGAGAATCATATTCGGTGCCTCTATCACTACGAAACCTCTAAATTTTTCTACCAAATTGATTTTCAATTTCAAAGAATAAAAATTTTAAACTTTTCAATAGCTTCATTCTTATGGCTCAGAAAATAAACATACGTATAATTAGAACAATCATCAATAAACGTTATTATATATCTCTTCCCATTTCTAGTTAGGATACCTTCATATTCACACAAATCAGAATGTATTAAGTCTAGTGGTTGGGATTCTCTTACAACAGATTTATGTGAAGTCTTAGTTATTTTTGCTTAACTGCAGTATTCATATTTTTCAAATTCATTTTCAGAAAATTCAGGAAGGACACCTAACTTGCTCATGTTATTTACTAACTTTTTACCCACATGACAAAGCCTACCATGCCAAACATTAAAATTGCAAACCATATAAGCAGAAGAATCAATTTTATTCATAGCATCAACATTAAGCTTAAACATTCCATCAAGTAGCATAACCCTTTCCTACAAAATTCTTATTCTTAGTTATAGTGTAAACATCGGACCCAATAGTTTGATACAACCCAGCCTTGTTGAGAAGATAGCCTAAACAAGGTTCTTTCTCATTTCGGAGTGTGAAGGACATCTTTCAAAGATAAGTGTCTTCCCGAAGTAAACTTCAACTCTACCGTACTGAACCTTTCACCACAGTCTTTGTGAGAGTCTCCCAACAACACTTTCTTATCCTTTGTTTCAGCATAAGTCTTAAACATGGACCTATCAAAACAACAATGACGCGAAGCACCACTGTCTATCCACCACCCATCAGATCCACCAACCATGAAGAACTCTAGATCAGAGACCATGGCAATTATAACGTCACCCATAGCATTAGCTTGTGCGTTATTCTTTTCCTTGTTAAACATGCAATTCCTAGCCATGTGGTTTGGTTTACCACAGGTATAACAAAGAAACTCAGAATTGGAATTCTGTCCATTTTTCGATGGGTGTTGGTTCTTGTTTTGATTAGGCCTTCCTCCTTTCTTTTGGTTCGGGTTAGGTTTCATATCCCTTTTCTTAGGTTTCAAACTTGGATGAGTCTTATTGTTAGAAACAATGAGAATGTCTTCCTTCTTATCTTGTTTCCGAGCTTCTTCCTCAACCCTGAGCTTAACAATCAAACTTTCAAGAGAAAATTCTTTAGTCTTGTGACGCAAAGTATTACGAAAATCTTTCCATCTAGGTGGTAACTTGTCAATCATTACGAAACTTGAAATTGTTCATCAGCCTTTCATACCTTCGGCCACAATTTCATGGTAAATTTTTTGAAGTTCATGAGCCTCAGTGCAACAACCGACCTATCATCCACCATTTGGTATCTCAAATACTGGCTCACAAAGATACTTCTTTGAGCCAGCTTCCTGTCGTATTTTTTCTTTTTAATGCATCCCACACATCTTTAGCGCTTTCAAAAGTTGAATAATACTCATATAAATCATCGATAATGCGTTAAGAATGTAGTTTTTGCAATCAAAGTCGTCATCGATCCATTTTTCAATGGCCTTTTGTTTCTCCTCGCAGTTTGAGAAACAAAGATCTTTGGCACCATCGGGAAGGAGATGGATCGAGCAGCAGCACCATCATCAAGATCGCTAATCAGCCTTATCGCCAGGTAGAAGTTTTATCAGCAGCAGGTTCCATGGTTCCAGGATGAACACTCGACACAATCATATGCAACTTCATGAGTTTGAGATAAAAGAACATCTTCAGCTTCCATCTTCAGAAATGCAGCCCTTCAAATTTGAATGGCTTGTTGGTATCATCAACGCGCTTCCTTTCAACCTCCATAGCAAAATCAAATACCTTAAAATTGTTGGAAACAATGAAGAAATAATGAAATCGGATCTCAAATGAATGAGTCGCGGACTAGGTCGCTATATTTAAGGTATTTCGCGACTCGCCTCTTGATTGTGCTAGCAGTCAAAAATTGTCGAACACCTATGGGATAAAACAATGATAACTCTCTTATTCGATTTCTCTCGCACTATGAGAAATCGAACCAACAACTACTCTTTCTTCTCTTGCTCAAGACTCAAAAATAGATGAAAAACAATCGTGTTTCATCTTCTCCAAAACCTGTTCTTTTATAACTCAAAAAGAAATCAATACGGTTTTAATGAATATAAATTCGTAATTAGTGCTCACCGAAAATCCTCCATAACGATTGAAAACGGTAACAATATAATTACCAAAAATTAATAGAGTTAATTATAGAATATTAAGTACAAAAACCGTTTTGGAAATCAAGAGTTAAAACCCGCAAAAAATCGGTTTAAGATCACTGGACCTCCCAAGACCCCCAAGGCCCCGCTCTCCCGGGATTTTTAATAAATATTATAGATATATAAATATACCTATTCAAATGCATGGGGTGAGACTTGAACCCAAGTCTATAGTGTGGGAGCCCAAAATTATACCACCACACTATTTCTCTAAGTTTGATATAATATTACAAAACAATGTTTTTAAATATATATATCTCCCAACAAACCTTCCACAGAAGTAACCAAGACATCTTAGTAATGCCTCACTAAGAAAAATAAAATAAAATAAATCTTAGTACAATATCATGGTCGTTTCAATGATCATCAGCCATCTCCCATGAAACCAACTCTAAAGAAAACATTTTAATTTCTAAATATCTTGTTAGTATTGATCGACACTCTTATTACAGTTTCCACCATCATCTCAGCTATTGGCTAATCAAGAAACCAAAATAGGAACTCACACCACATAAACTAAATTTACTTGGAACCAAGACGTATTTGTTAGACTTACAGGGCTAACGCTATTTATAAACTTGATCATGATTCATGAGGTATTGTTAAAATACAATTAGATCAAATTAACAACCAATCATTAAAATGGCCTGCTGATATCAGGCATAATATGCATGACCTTATCCGCTTCTTCTTTTTTACTAGACTTTGTAGACACCATAATCAAAAAGGGTGGGGAGTTAAGTTCCAATGTGAACACGGAAATCATGTATAGTCCGCGTGATCACAAACAATCTTAACAAGAATTGAATACATGCATTAAAGTGCGAGTAGAGTATAATATGCCTAGGTAGATGATGATTCATGGATTCCAAACCCCGCGAGTTTGTCATGATCTCGTCATCATCCCCAAAGTGATAGATCTGAGACATAAACACATAAATGAAACTATACAAGTGTTAAAGGTAAAGGAGACGATGATTTACGTGGTTCAGCACTAAGGCCTACGTCCACGGATCCGGAGATATTCACTATAAAGTAAACGGTTACAAAAGTAAAGGAGGCGATGATTTACGTGGTTTATGGAGAGATTCTCCATAAACACATACTTACTTCTCACTATTCTCTCTCCTATTCCTTAGTTCTACTCTCGACCCCCTTTTCTGTGGAAGGGATGTTCATATATATAGCTAAATCAAGTGGGTCCACTGACAAAGAGCTGTTGAGAGCTTATCTTCTTGTGCTCTGTGCATGGTCCGCGGACTTCCCTGTCACTCCGCGGCTTCTATAATACTCACGCTCGTTACGCTGACCTATCCTCGCTTTCTTCGTGGGTCGTCTGACACGTGCCCTCTGAGCAGCATTAAATACGAGTGGTTGGGGCTATCCAATCCGTGCCCGGGCGGTGTCGGTCCTCCCTTGTCACGTCTCGTGTCGGGCTTGGACTATCCCCAACCGTTGATTACATCTTACCTCGTGATGGGATAGAGTAACTCATTGGTGTTGCGTGGGATTATCTACTTTGGATGCTCCTCATCTTCGACCGTTGGTCTTGACAGGATGGCGCGTTGTCTAGACGCCATGGATGCCCCTACGTGTCATCCCTTTTTAAGACATGGCCTCCATGTGGGTTCCCGCTAGTACACGTGGCGATGGAGATAAATGAGTGTACTTACAATTTGCCCCTCTTCTTGTGACTCGGGCGTTTAGCTTTTGTTGGAAGAAGAATCGTGTGGTATGTTTTTATCTCCTCCTCATAACTTCTCCTAAAAAGGTGCTACCCGCATTTATTGTGCACGTTTCCCATGTCCGGCCATAACTCGCCCTTTGGGTAGTGGACGGTTTCTCTTGGTCTTATAAAAAGAGAAGAATGAGAGAGAATGTGAATTAAATTCACATTCTCTGTTTTATTCTCTTTTCTTTTATCTTCTTCATCTTCTTAACTTCCTCTGACACCATTGTTGCTGCTGCTGTTGCTGCTGCTGTTGCTGCTGCTGCTGCTACTGCTGTCGCTGCCACCTTTGTTGCTGCTGCTGCTTTACTCTTTGAGGTTCAGGTATGATTTTTTATTCCGTTTAATCGCCATGCCTAACCCTGTTGAGTTCTTGATTTTCTGGTGATGCGTTGATGATGAATTTAATTTTATGTATATCCTGGGATTTGAGAGTTGACGCCACTGAGCCGTATGTTTCATCGGTCATGCTTTAATCTTATTTTTCTTCTTTTGAGTTGGAATAATAGCTTGAGAGTTTACGTAGTTGTAGATGAAATCTAGGGTTTTCTTCACGTTTGTTGTTGTTCTTGAGATTTTATTGCTTTTCGATCTTCCTTGCCTCTGACTTGCACTTTTATTCGTGTTTGTGCCCGCAGACATGTCCGACCCTCCGCGGGTTCCTTACCAAACTCCTCCGTCAAGTCCTCACAGGTCTCCCCGGAGTGATTCCAATATTAGGGGTGGAGCCCCGCCTTCACTTACCCAGGATAATCCTCGGGATGGACGATCGTCCTCGTCCCTTGGTCAGAGATCTTCGCTTAAAAGGGGTGATCCACCGCAGGGGTCTAGATATGCCGTGAATCGCCCTAGAGGTGGGTCTCCTGAGCAGCGAACCGCATGCGAGCCTTTAAATGTGCAGCCTCTCCGCTCCAAGCCTCCACCGCGACTAATCCACATGTGCCTAGTTCGAGTAAGTCAACTAAGACTCTGTCTTCTAAGAGAAAGGTCATGAGATAGAATCTTCTGAGATATAGTTCTTCCTAAGAAGAAGGTCATGGTTCTCCGGAAGATACTACGGGAGGTGCTTTCGAGGAAGACTATGCATTACTTTTTCGTCCTTTACCTTTGGGTAATAAGAAGTTTACTTTCCGACATATTGATCTTGATGCCTTCAAATTGAAGCACGGTCTTCAGCACTTCCAAGTTCGTTTTTATGCCTATGATAAAGATATAACTTATGAGATGGTTACCAATTATAAGTATGATGCCTTTCATTTGCTGACGACCGTGGGTGCTTTCGAGGCCGGTTTGATGTTACCTTTGTATAAAGCCGGTGATGATTTCTACTACCGGGTCTTGTCTAGCCGCGATACTGCCAAGAAAAGTCATAATCGCGGGGTGCAACAGTTGACAGGAAACTATCTTCGCCATCTTCGTGAGTGCTATCTTCGTAGTAAGGGGCAAACGATGATGACCTGCTATGCCCCTAAGTTAGAAAAGGAGAAAGGGTGGTACACTCCTGAAAATTTTAACAAATCCTTTGGAGATTACGTTAACAGGAATACTCGTAAGCCGTGGTCTCAGAGTCTCATGAACATTGCTCTGTTAAGGGGGAAGTTCGACTTTTGAGCGAGGTAAGTGATTCCAAGATGGCGAGGGTTCCTGGTGCCGAAGGTCTTCCTATTCCCGCTGATGAGAGGATTAAGCGTGATCATGACTATGAATGGTCTGCCACTGTTCTTGAAGTCGTTGGTCCGTGGGCCTATGGTTGGGTCCCTGGACCCCATGGTTGGCAGCCTACTGCTGACAGTCCTCATCGCGAGGCTTCTCCCGCTCGTTATGCCCATTATTGCCCTTGGCAGATGAGTTTTGTAGGTATGGATTTTGCTTATAATCGCGATGTTGACGACGCGGAAGACGAGGATATCCCTGATGCTAACCTTCTTTCGCAGAATACTAATGTTGCTAAGGTGTGTTGTTTGTTTTCTACGTATATGTGCCCCTTCGTTTTCTTGAATAATATTGATTATGCTAAGGAAAGGAGATGCCGATGGCTCTTTTATCATTATGTGTGGTAGGTGCGTAGTGACAAGAGGATCAATCCGAAGCAATCGTCGAATTCTCCCACCGAGGGTTCTACACATTTCGAGGATGTGAACAGTCCCGTGGATGGTGATGAGGATGTTTCCGACGGGGAAGAGCGAATTGAGAATTCTCCGCCCGTTCAAGAAGTAGATAGTATTGCCGGTGGGAGCGTTGGTGGAGGTGGTGGTGGTCGTGCCACCGATGGTGGTGGTAATGATCGACCATGGTGGTGGTAATGATCAGGCTACCAAGGATGGGGATGGTGGTGATGCTCAGGCTGAGGGGGCTACCAAGGATGGGGATGGTGGTGATGCTCAGGCTGAGGGGGCTACCAAGGATGGGGATGGTGGTGACAAGGATGTTGTGGACAAGGGTATTGTGGATGTTGTGTACAAGGGTAAGAAAATTGCTCTTGATAGTGGTGACAAGGATGGGGATGCTTATTACGAGTTTTCCTTTGGTAGGGTTTTATCCGGGGAACAATCATTGGACATGGCCACAGTTATGGGGCTTGTCTCGGACTTCAATCTTCTTCCATATGGTGATGACTGGAATGTCCTTAAGGATAGCTGCGGGGGTGACCCCACACGTGGATCTCGATGTCGGGGGTTTTGGCAAAGTGCATCCCGAGGTTTGTGTCGGCACCTCTTCCACTGCTGGTGGGGTTTTGGCGTTAAGTAATACTGGTGCCTCGCTTGGTGGGACGTCCTTAGACTCTCCCTTAGATGACTTCACGCGGTCCTTGGTCACGGATGGTGATGATGTTGTTTTGGCGTGCCTGCAAAAGAAAAACTTGCTCGTCGTGCCTCGTCCTGCCCCTGTGATTGAGGGGGAAAAGAGTTCGGAGTCTTTTACTCGTCGGCATATGGAGCTAACCCTGGAGGAGGTGGTAGATCGAGGGTGGGGCGAGAATCTTGTGACCAGCGGGATTGATCTCGTGGTGGATCCCCCCTACGGTTGCTGGCATGATGGCCATTGCTGATGGGTACCAGTACAATTATCCCCAACAGCGGTTATTGGAGGTTTGTCCTGCTCTTTCTACCCCTGATTTTGCTTAAGTGTGTTGTGAACTAATTTCCCTTTTTGATTGGTAAATGATGAGGAGTGAGTATTGTAACCATCATCTTTATCGGCTATTCAAGGCTAAGTCTCTCAAGCTAGAAGGGAAGCTCCGACATTGTGAAGAGACGCTTTCGGGCGTTGAAGCTTCGGTCTCCGCTAAAGATGAGGAAATAGCAAAGTCAAGGGTCTCAAGCGTAAGGAGCAGCAGGACGCTAAGAGGCAAAGCTGCTGTTACGAGCTGGCCTCGGTTAAGGCCAAGTTAGCGGTTGCTGAGAAGAACTCTTCGTCTATTTCAGGTCTGTGTCTCCTCTTCTTTGATAGTTTCCTGCTCCTTATATGTTCTGAGTTTTCTCCTTCTTCCCTCCTCCCGCTGTACTGTCTTCAGTGGGTGGAGTTCCCGAGTTGTTGTGGCTTCGGAATGAGAGAACTCGTCAAAAAGGTCGTATTGCCGAGTTAGTTGAAAAACTTAAGAGTGAATCGGCGAAATGGAATGCCCGCGCGGATGTTCATAACGCTATGGCCGAATAATGGCGTAAGAAAAAGCTTTGCTTGGTAGATCTGCAAAATCGAAACAACCATGACCGTCATTTGTTCAACGGGGCTCTTTTATGGACGCGGGATAATCTTGAGAAAGCCCGCGGTCAAATTTCCTCTTTAGAAATTAAGCTTAATGTTATGGAAGATGAGCTGCGGCGAGCGCGGTCTTCTCATCCCTCGGATATGCGGGCTTATATGCAGCGTCTTGCTAAGGAAAGAGACGATGCTAGGGCAGAATCTAGTGCTCTCAGTAGTGCCTTATCCGCATCTCGAGCTGATGTGGCCCATCAAAGTTGAGCGTGAGAAAACTTAGAGGTGACTATGTATCGTCTTAACAAGGGGTTGGAATCGAAGAATGATGAGGTTAATCGATATCGTCATTCGGACTCGATGCTTCGAGATGACCTAAGCGCGAGTCAAGATGCTCATAATCTTCTCGCAGTAGATTATGATAGGTTATCAAATGAATATGATTATGCCGCAGAAGCAAGGGATTCCGCGGTTGATCATTGTGAAGGTATACGTTTTTGTCATCGAGTGTGCTTTGTATTGTATTTGTTATAACTGTTCTCTTTCTATTATCCGCAGAGCTCCAGGGACAGCTTTCGAGCTGCGGATGACAAATTTGCCGAAGCTCGTGCTAAGGTAGTTCAATTGAGGGTCAAGTCAATTACCATCGTGGTCCGCCTTGTCTCGGAGGAAACGTCAAGCATGCCAATCAAAAGGTGGACCTTCTTTCCACTTCCCTAAGTCGCCGAGATGAAGAGTGTAGCCATGGGCTTCGTGGCTCGTAAGCGGTTGGCGTAAGAGATTAATAGAACTCTTGGTGAGATTGAGTTGGATCTCGTGAAAACCACGGGTTAAACAAGAATTATACTCGGGCCCCGTGCCCGCGCTCCCTTCAGGCTCTTCTGGCCCTCCTCTCGAGGTAGTGTTCCTTCCTCGCTAAGGACAAACCCGCGGATAACGCTCCTTCCCCAGAGATCATATCTAGTATGCTAGGGATTGATCTCAGTTGCTTATCCTTTTGGCGTTTTTGCTACTCTTCTTGCTAGGCTTGTAATCAACTCGCCATATACTAGATCAAACTTTGGTGTTTAAATCAATTTGTATTTTGTTGAATTTGCATCTATTGGCTTTACAAATTAAGTTAACGTAATGAGTAATTCCGTAGTGTTTACTATCCAAGGATGTTGATCTTTGAATTTGAGAAAGTGTATTGTTTGCGCAATTCCATAGGTTGATATCCCCGGAATTGTCTTGTGACCTTGCACCCCGTCCAGCTAATTCCTTGGCCAGAGGATTCCTGAACGGTGGGGGTCTGGCCGACGTTCATGGATATATTCCATTGAGTTCGCGGCTTGTAATATTGCTCGGGTATCTCGTTCTGGAATTCGCCCCCGGTCGCGTACACTTATAGACGCTTACGGGGGAGTTCCAAGAGATTGCATGTGTATGCTCCGATATATTGCATGCGTGTGCTTTGTATGGAATATTGCCCGGTATATTGCAGTGGGTAAGATCCACGCTTTGTGTGGGATATCCCTCTCACTAAGTATAATGTCAATTCTTAATAATAGTAACTGCACAACGATTTACGTGGTTCGGCCTTATGGCCTACATCCACGGGGTAACGATAGTATCGATATTTTATTAAGATGTGATATGGTTTTCAATGTACATTGTGTAAGTAGTATATACATGTGTCTCATATGGTATAGGTTGCAGGTTTTGAATAAATTGAAATGCGCGTGGGTAATGAATGGAATATGATACTTGAAAATGAAAGCTTGGATTGATTGAAAAGTTTAAGGTGCGTTACTCCTTTGTCAGAGATAGAAACATGTGGACTTTCAAGTCCGTTTTCTTCTTCTGCAATTCACACGCAGGTGGTTGATCATGGGTAGTATGGCTTGAGATATTTGGCATTCCACGGATGCATGAGGATTTCCCCTTTCGATTGCGCGCAGATAGTAAGAGCCATTTCCAGATGTTGTGTATTACGTAGGGTCCTCCCCAAGTTGGTGCTAATTTTCCCCACTTCTTTTCTCGCTGGTATTGGGGAATGGTCCTCAACACATACTGCCCTTCTACAAAATTCCTAAGTTTCACTTTTTTGTTATATTCTCTGGCTAGCCTACGTTGGTATTTTTCCATTCTTTGCAGTGCCGCTTCTCTCCTTTCTTCGAGGTCGTCAAGCTTTTCCAACATCATGTCCGTGGTGAGATTCTTTTCCCATGCTTCTGTCTTTGTAGTCGGGAGTAGAATTTCCGCAGGGATTACTGCTTCGCTCTCCGTACGTGAGTAAAAACGGGACTCTCCGTAGCCGATCTTCGAGTCGTCCTATATGCCCATAGAACGTTATGTAACTGTTCACACCACCGCCCCTTGTACTCGCTTCTAGTTGTTTCTTAAGGATAAGTGCCAAAGTTTTGTTTGTGGCTTCGCTTGTCCATTGCTTTGTGGGTATATGGGGGTGGATTTGTTTTTTCGAATTTTGAAGGTGTCGAACAAATAAGTCGATATTCTTTCCTTGTAGATGTTTACCGTTGTAAAACTATCTCTCATGGGGATGCCAAACTCCGCAGATGATATTTTGAAAAATAAAAGTAAAGACGTCTGAATCCCGAATTCTTGCCAGTGCCTTTGCTTCTACCCACTTGCTGAAGTAATCCGTTGCCACTATTAGGAATCTTCTTTTCCCTGTCCCTGATACGAGTGGGCCTACTATGTCGATCCCCCATTTCCCAAAGGGCCACGGACTGTCCACAGAGTTCAATTTTGTGGCTGGGGCGTGGATTCGTTTGCCAAATCTTTGACATTCTTCGCACCTTTGCGCCATTCTAGCCGCGTCTCGGATCATGGTTGGCCAGTAGTAGCCCTGCGTCTTCGCCTTATCTCGCAAGGGATCTCATTCCACCGTGATTCCCCGTCTCCTCTATGGATGTCTTTCAAGATGATATGTCCCTCCGATCGAGACAGGGCCGACGAAGTGGCCCGAGGAATGATTTTCTCGTATAAGGTTTCGTCTCTTAGTTCGTACATCCCCGCTTCCGGATTGTACTTTCCTAGCCTATTTGGTATCCTGGGGAGTTTCCTCTTTAGGAAAGAGTGGATTTCGGTTCTCCAATCTGCTTCCCGACCGTAATCGCGTCCTCGTCAGCTTGTCGCGTGATGTCATCGTTCTGGAAGTCGTCGAAGATGTGCTCTCCGACATCATCATCGGAGATATCTTCCTCCTTAGACTTGCGTTGGTTAGCCGCACATGTTTCTTGGGGCTTGATGGATGGTTCGTACACTCTTGTTATCTTGATTACTTCGACATCCTCATTTTTCAAAGATGGCTGATATATATGCCAGGGGCATCTGCGTGTCCGAGCTCCTTCCTACGCAGATGTCGAAATTTGATTTTTGGTATTTGGGAAACCAACGTTTGTACTGAGCCATGTATGCCATCGTGTTTCGTCATACACATTGTATTCGTAGCCTATCTGCCGTATGATTAGTTGTGAGTCACTTGTCAACCGTATTTCTTGTATCCCTAATTCAATTATCAAGCGGAGGGCATGGACCACTCCTTCGTATTCTACGATGTTATTTGTATGGCCTTCAAATTCCAATCTGAATGCATGCACGATCCTATCTCCCGTGGGCGTGGTGATGACGATGCCTATCCCCGCGCCCTCTCTATTTTTGGAGCCGTCAACAAAGACCTCCCATTGTCGTGGATTCATTGGTTCAAGAATGTTATTTTGCTCCTTTTGTTTTTCCATTTCAGGGGCACCCGCGGCCCTCCATCCTTGTATGCGCACCTTTTCTTCGTTGTCCAAAGGTAGGTCTCTAGAAAGTCCGCTAACACTTGCGATTTCGAGAGTGTTGAAGCTCATAGTGGATATTGAATTGGTCGAGGTATGTGTTCCATTTCGCTATGCGTCCTACCTTTCCCCCCCCCTTTGAGGATAGCTTCTAAGGGCGCTCGGCATGGGATACGTATGTCATGCGTTAAGAAGTACGTCCTCGCTTTAATGTAGACCATACGACGGCTAAGATGAGTTGTTCGATTCTTGTGTAGTTTCTTTCTGCGGAATTCATAGTCTTGCTGACATAATAGATCGGTTGCTCCTCCTTTGTGTGGGTCCTGACAAGTACTACGCTTACTGCATCGTCTGTTGTCGCAATGTATAGCGCCAAAACTTCGTCAGGGTCTGGTTTCTGAAGGATAGGGATCTCTGCTAAGTACTGTTTGACGCCTAGGAAAGCTTCTTCGCATTATGCCGTCCACTCAAATTTCGTCCCCTTTTTCAGTATGTTAAAAAAGAGTTTGCACCTATCCGAGGATCTTGAGATGAACCTTCCTGTGGGCTGCTAGGGATCCATTGAGCTTTTGTACTTCTTTTAGGTTCTTTGGGGATGGCATGTCTACTATGGCTCGGATTTTTGCGGGATCTACTTCAATGCCCCTTTTTGTCACCAGGTACCCAAGGAATTTTCCTAATGTTACTCCGAACGTGCATTTTTCCGGGTTTACCTTCATATTGTGTTCTCTCATAGCTTCGAAGATGTCCCTCAGATCCTGGTGATGGTTCTTCCTCAATCTGCTCTTTACGAGCATATCGTCAACATAGACCTCTAGGGTCCTGCCAATCCATGGCTTAAAAATAGCATCGACCATCCTTTGGTATGTTGCTCCAGCGTTCCGGAGTCCGAAAGGCATCCTCACATAGCAATATAAGCCGTGGGGTGTGTAAAATGCCGTATGTTGTTGATCTTCTTCGCTAAAAATAGTTGATTGTACCTGCAATATCCGTCCATGAATGATAGCTCTTCGTATCCTTCTACCGCGTCGACTAGTTGATCAATCTTTGGGTAGTGGATAACTGTCCTTGGGGCACGCTTTGTTCAAGTTGGTGAAGTCGATGCAGATTCTGACCCCTCCATTCTTCTTTGGTACTATTACCATGTTAGAGATCCAAGTAGGATATTTGACTTCTTTTATAAAACCGGCTTCCAACAGTTTTCGCAGCCTGCTTTCTACTTTGCTTTGTGATACTCGTAGCCACCTTTCGTATCTTTTGTCGAATACAGGGTGTGCCAGGTTTAATGCGCAGCTCATGTTGTACTGTCTTCGGGTCTATTCCAGGCATATCAGATAGTTTCCATGCGAAGATGTCCGCGTATTCCTTTAGTAGTTTTATTAGTGAGGCTTTGCGTTCTCCGCCCATTAGAGTTCCTATCTTGATCTTTCTTGGGTTCTGCTCCGTCCCTATGTTAACTTCCTTCACTGCCTCCAAGGATGTAAACGTGGGCTTCGGTTCCCCAAGGTGGGGGACTTTCTTTAATTGCTATTTGGTAGGCTCAGATTCTTTGTTAGCGAGAGAGCCCTTGTTAGCATTTGATGTTGATGCTTCCGTGTTCCCTACGGAGTTCCCCTTAGACAAGTTTTTTCCTGAGATTTCTTCCAAGTATTCGTCGATGGCTTTGTCCTTGGATATTGCTTTGTTCCGGGCCCTGCGGGTTCTTCTTTTCTCATCTTCTTCATTGTTAAGCCGTATTTGCATTGCCTGGCATTCCTTTGCGGAAACTTGATCACCCTTGATTTCCATTACCCCTAAAGGAGTAGGAAACCTAAGGTATTGATGGTAGGTGGATGCGACTCCCTTAAGTTTGTGGACCCATTTTCGTCCAATAATGGCATTGTAGGGTGAAGGCGTGTTCACCACACTGAAGCGGGCGTTAACTTTCATGGGACCTGCGTCTACTTGCAAGATAATATCCCCGATAGGCTTCGTAGCCGTGCCATTGAACCCGTAGATGGTGTAGTGCGAGGTCAAGAGTTGCTCGTCATTAAGCTCCATACGCTTGAAGGTATCATGAAACAGGACGTTTACGGAGCTCCCTCCATCAATGAGTATTTTCTTTATGTTGCATCCTCGCGATTGGCGAGTGAGGATCAAAGGGTCGTTGTGATCTTCCATGTCATCCTCTATGTCCTCGGCCTCGAAGGTTAGGGGTGCGTTCATCCATTCTTCGTGCTCTTCCACTTCTTTTCCGTCTAGGTTGTAGAGCTCACAATAGTCTTCAAATTGCTTCCTCAGTCTTTTCCCTATCTCATGCGGTTAGGGTTGGTTCTTTGTTTTCCGAAAGCAGATATAATGTTCGGTGTACTGGTTACCCTCCGGCAATTGGACCTCGTTTGTCGCGTTTGGTTTTGTCCTCCGTTCCAGCCTTTTCTCGTATACTTTTTGAGATTCCCCGCATCAATCAGCTTTTGTATCGCTATCTTAAGATTTTTGCACTTCTCAGTTGTGTGCCCGTAGAAGCAAAGTGGAAATCGCAATACTCTTTGGATTCTCGCGAGGCCGGTGGTTGTTTCCCCTTAGACCAAGGCCAGCCTAAGTCTTCACGATCCTTGATCTCCTTTTAAAATGCGTGAGTAGTCGGCATTGAGCTTTGTGTAGACTCGGTCTTCAAATTTTCTTCCACCCCTTTTGTGGTCATCTTTCCGATCCTTTTGGTGTTCGCTTGATCTGTTCGCTAGTTCCGCGGAGTTGGTCCGTGGGGGTCGTTGAGCCTGTGCTCTCGGGTTCTCTCTTTGAATTTCTTCCAACCTCGCATGTTTTTCGATGATTATCCTCAAATCTCCCTCTGTGGTTGGAGAGGTACCGTGGATTTAAACAAACAATGGGCTCATCCTGTCAAGTCCCCATTTGTAACAATTAATACTCACCACGGGATCCACATGTCCTATGGCTTGACATATCTTGTGCCACCTATCCGTGTATTCTCGAATGGACTCTTTGTATTTGATTGCAAGTGAGAAGAGCTTGTCCATCCCTGTGTTTACAACCTTGTTGTACATGTAGGTGGCCAAGAATTTTTCCGTGAGTTGATCATACGAATTGATGCATCCAGGCTTGAGGTTATCAAACCAAGATAGCGCGGATCCTTTCAGGCTTGAAGGGAAGTATCTACAAAGTATAGCTTCGTCGTGGTCCCATCTGGACATTACCCTGTTGTAATATCGTAGGTGAGCAGCGGGATCGGTTGATCCGTCGTAACACTCGAAGGATGGGACCGGCACTTCGCGGTATGATAGCAAAGTGGCCAATCATTGTGCAAGTGGGGTGGTGTTGGCTTCCTTCATAACCTGTTCTAGTCTTCCACCTCCTCGTCTGGTTTTGATTTGATTGATCTCTCGCTAACATCTCTCGCGCGGAGACTCTCCATTGCCAAACAAGTGTTCTTCTTGAATGGAAGGCCGTGCCTTCCTTGTAGGTTGTGACGTTGTGGCCTCCTCATCATAGTAGTCTGACGTGTCCGGGTGATAGTCCGGGTTGGGCCTTCTATTATTCCGCGCACCTCTTTGGGGTGTTCCTCTTTGGTTGACTATCGCAGGTGTGTTCTCGAGGATCATCCTCCGGTCTCTATTCTCAGTACCGCCTGAGTTAGCCTCGTCCCCGCTGATTCTCTAGCTCCGCGCTTTGGAGGATCTTCTCTCTTAATTGCCGGTTCTCTTGGGCTAGTAAGGCCACCGCGTTCGCGTATGTCTGCTGATTCCGTTTTAGTTCTTCTAATTGCGCCAAAATCACAGATGGTTTGATGCTTGATTTGTTCCTATCTGAACCTCGAGCTTGTCCCTGGGGCCGCGGTGTTGATTTCCACCGCTATCTCGTCTACCCGCTCTATCATTTCGTAGGATCCTGCGTGCGCTTGTTCGTTTTGCTCGTTAGTCTCATGGCATCCCATAGGGGGGGTTCTGGATTACTGATTCTGCCACCGTTTCTCGAGGTTCCGTAGGCCTGGTTGTAGCTGTCACTTTGGAGGCGACCACTTGAGAAGTTCCTTCGGTAGGTGTAGCAGCCTTTGCCGCCGCGGCCTTCCTTGCTTCCATTGCAATGATGCCCGCATCTGAAAGGAATGTGCTTTCCGCTCCATTCTGCGTCTTGTCCCCGGTTGTGAGTCCCGCGCCCTTTTGTTTGCTCCTTGTTACTACCTCTACGTAGTCCTATGTGCCTCTTTTGAAGGTACCTTTGTCTTTCCTAAGATCTTTGTTCCTCTCCATTGCAATATTCTGCGCAGAGAACATGGAGGTAAACCGAGACAAAAAGTCCACGGGTTAGCTGTTAGTTCAAACTTGATTTCATAAGCTCGATTTCTAGTGGTAATGAGCGTACTCAGGCTGTTAGTTTGGCGAACAATACGAAAAACATAGACGGATGCGGATTTAACCGAGATAAGGTCCATGGGTTGTTGTTTGCAAAAAGTCTAAATCTCTTGGTGGAAATTATATTCGAAATATCAGTTAAAACCCAGATTTGTTGGTTTAAAGGTTACACAATGCCCAGATTTGTTAATAGAAAATACAATAGACGTAAATATATGCGAAAAGATAGCCCCAAACTCAGATCTGCTAGTTAAAAGTTCGTAAAAGTCCCAGATCAGCTGTTAGATAGCACAAAGAATACGGATACATGCGAAAAGTGAGTTTAAACAGAGATCTGCCTACGTTCTAAACAAAATTTTTGGGTTACCATAAAGTCACAGGGAAAGATAAATCTTTTTACCGGGACAAGGTCCCTGTTTCTAGCGCCAAATTGTGAACACGGAAATCATGTATAGTCCGCGTGATCACAAACAATCTTAACAAGAATTGAATACATGCATTAAAGTGCGAGTAGAGTATAATATGCCTAGGTAGATGATGATTCATGGATTCCAAACCCCGCGAGTTTGTCATGATCTCGTCATCATCCCCAAAGTGATAGATCTGAGACATAAACACATAAATGAAACTATACAAGTGTTAAAGGTAAAGGAGACGATGATTTACGTGGTTCAGCACTAAGGCCTACGTCCACGGATCCGGAGATATTCACTATAAAGTAAACGGTTACAAAAGTAAAGGAGGCGATGATTGACGTGGTTTATGGAGAGATTCTCCATAAACACATACTTACTTCTCACTATTCTCTCTCATATTCCTTAGTTCTACTCTCGACCCCCTTTTCTGTGGAAGGGATGTTCATATATATAGCTAAATCAAGTGGGTCCACTGACAAAGACCTGTTGAGAGCTTATCTTCTTGTGCTTTGTGCATGGTCCGCGGACTTCCCTCCACACTCCGCGGCTTCTATAATACTCACGCTCGTTACGCCGACCTATCCTCGCTTTCTTCGTGGGTCGTCCGACACGTGCCCTCTCGAGCAAAGCATTAAATACGAGTGGTTGGGGCTATCCAAATCGTGCCGGGCGGTGTCGGTCCTCCTTGTCACGTGTCGTGTCGGTTGGACTATCCCCAACCGTTGATTACATCTTACCTCGTGATGGGGTAGAGTAACTCATTGGTGTTGCGTGGGATTATCTACTTTGGATGCTCCCTCATCTTCGACCGTTGGTCTTGACAGATGGCGCGTTGTCTAGACGCCATGGATGCCCCTACGTGTCATCCCTTTTTAGGACATGGCCTCCACGTGGGTTCTGCTAGTACACGTGGCGATGGAGATAAATGAGTGTACTTACATCCAAAACCATCTTTTTTTCTTCAAAGGCGCTCTGGTCAGTCATACCAGCTTCCATTTGTTGGTCATCAGTTTGGAAGTGCATGAACAACATTGTCTTCGAAGATTACATTGCTCGGGTGGAGCCAGCTGCAAAGCCTATTTTATGCAAAGCCTCCCCTCCTAGCCGGCTGCAAAGCCAACATGAACAACATTGTCTTCGAACAACTTGCACTCCCCTCCTAGCCGGCTGCAAAGCCTATTTTATGCCCAATAAAAAAATATTCTTTTATATATGAACTTATTTTTGCTTCTTTGCATGCCCTGAAACATTCCTTTTTACACCCTATAAGTCTATAACAAATTTTTGCACGCTCTTTTTATAATTCTTGGCTCCGCCCGCCGGCCTCGGCTTTCTACCCACTACTCTGCCTGTTTAAGCCGAAGCCCCACGACCATTTTCAGGTATCAACTCTAGCAACCAACCAGCAATTGGTGCGTTGTAGATCATTTTTTTGGACAAATCAGCAAGTGTTGAGCTCGGCTATCGGAAAGGAACATCCGGTGAGCATTGGTACATTTTCCGTTTTAGAAAGGAAATGGGCAGGGGTTGTTCAATTGTGGCGACAAAGGTTTCAGAGTCAACGTGCATAGATTGTGACGTTGTGTTTCAATAATCTAATAGATAAAAAAAAAAAAACACTGCTGCAATGGAAAAAATACAATGTCAGTACCCCACTATATTTATAAGCTTTCCATTATAAGGGAAGAAATGTTTTTTCATTGCACATTTAAGTAAAATTATCCGTACCCGTCAAAGAAGTAATTGCTATAATGATCATCGTTCCAACTCACAATGATATTGTCTGTTTGGCTTGTACAATTCCAAGCGGATGTTCTTGATTTCTAAATGCCTTGTTACTATTAATCACCGTTCTTATTACAGTTTCCACCGTCATCTCAGCTATTGGCAAATCAAGAAACGAAAAATAAACTCAGTTTACTTGAATATGTAACATATATTCTTTTTTTCACTTGCAGGGCAACCCTATGTATAAACTTAATAATCATATTCATGAGATACTATTAAAATACAACTAGATCACATTAACATGCATTAAGTAAACATGATATAAGGTGTAATATGCATGACATTATCCGTTGCTTCTTCTTTACCAATTTTTATAGACGCCGTAATAAAAAAAAAGATGGAGAGTTAAGTTTCAACACCCTTTCGCAAAGGCGCGCTCTGGCCAGTCATACCAGCTTCCATTCACTGGTCAGTATGGAAGTGCAGAAACAACATTATTTTTGAAGATGACATTGCTCGAGCAATCAGTCAACAAGTAAAGTCTGAACTTTCTTAAAGGTAAGAAACTCAGTGGAGTCAAAAGGGAACCAACTTTGATTTTGTGATGGGTAATTGGGATAATCTCTTTGTAGCATGGTAAAAAAAAAAAAAAATTGTTCTGTTTTTCAGTGTAGTGAGTAGTGCAGAGTTTGTTATACTCTCCGAGCATTGTCTGTGTGGTGGGAGTTGAATTTGCAGTGAAGCTTTGTCTCGCTTATGGGTTTGTATGCTTCTTTTTCTTTTCTTGTTACCTTTGCGGTATTGCCGGTAAAAAATAAAAATGATTTCACGGTTGTGCACGCACATTTTACATGACCGAGAACTCAGCTTAAAAATGTTCCACAAGCCCAGTGATACTTATGGGCTGGACAATACCGATAAGATTGATGAGAATAGGAACGGGTATTTTCAGTTTTACGGGGAACATTGGGTTGGGGGTGGTTCAATTTTGATGACAAACTTTAGTAGCCATAGTGAATGCAATGTGTTAACCATTCAGTACTTTTAAAAATATATTGCCAGAGTGCATCTACTGTAATGTAGGGTGTCAGCTTCAAGTAAAAACAAAGTGTAGTTGCAAGAAATCCTACAACCACACCCCAATATATTTGGACAAGGTTTTAAGTAATCATAATGGAATTCTTTTATTATTTATCAAAATTTATAATCGGTTACAAGATATTACAATGACTTTACTTGCTCTCCAAATAAACTTTCTCTCTCCTAATTTCTTGTCTAACACATACTAAAGATCCTCCCTATGTGATAACTTTTTCCCCTTATATAGGATTCTACATAGTGGATGACAGCTAAGAGATCCACTATTTTCGGAATAACTGTGCGTTACATTCGCTCATGTACACTCACTCATTCTCGCACAGTTTATACTTCGCATAGATCATCAAACTATACTCGTGACTTTGCTGACATCATCTAGTATGTCATCTCGATTATACTATGTGCGATAGTCCTCGCTTACGTTAGGTAATCTTTACTTCGCATATTTATTGATATGTGCGATATTCCACTCCTACATTTTTGCTCTTCTCATTTCATTTACTCTAAAGAGTGAGCGATATGAGAAATTTCCATCCTATAATATCGCACATGCGTATCTTTTCGTATTCTATTCTCGCCGACACCCTTCCTAATTCCAAATTTTCTTTATTTACGCGTGTTTTCTTAACCATTTATTATCTGACACGTCTTTTTAACCGCCTGTTTTTATCCATTCATTCTTCGCATTAATGAAATGAAATCTTGAAAAACGAGACTTACTTTTTCCTATATATCTTCCTTCGTCTTCTTCTTTTTACTTCTTACTTTCTTACTTCGTCTTCTCTGCTATTGATTTCATTGATCTCGATCTTTATCTAATAACTTTCACATTTCTTCATTCCCATTCTTCAATGGCTCCAGCTGGTAAGAAGATGGAGACATAATTCATTAGGTTAAAGGAAGAACTCAATTCAATAGGTTATTCACTTTCTCTTCCTTCGTCATCTGATTATTCATCCAAACTCAATCTTGATTTGATCAACTCTGAACAATGGAACAATGAAAGAGTTATTGTCTCATTCGGCCAACTTCGAATAGCCTTCCAATTCCCTTGTATAACCCAGAAATTCTCTTATTCTATGAAATTCTTGCTGATGATCAATTCGCATGGGGAATATTCCAACTAAGTGGTGATGCGATTAGAATAGCATTAGAATATTCTCGCCGCGCAGCCGGATTAGAGACCTCTTATCCTTATGAAGTGCAAAACAAATCGTATCGTGATAAGATCATCGACTCTATTGAATACACTCTTGATAAATTCTTCAAAAATTAGTATGTTGGAATTATGAAAAGTAATTCAACTAAATGGGCCGTTCGCTTAAGAACAAAAGATGGTATTACTGAAGATAAGAAGATCATGCGAGATGTTGACTGGAATGACAAATCCAATAGCACTGCTCGCAGATCCAATGACTCAAGCTGGCTTAATTGACCTGCCATTCTAGAAGGTCCTTATATTTCTGGTAAAGCTGAGGATGGCTCTGATCTTCCTCTTCCCGAGAAACTTTCTTCTTATCAACCTTGGAAACTTGAATTGTCCAAAATTGAGAAAAAGAAAGTGGTATGTGATCTTTACATAAGTATTCTCAATCTCGCATAATTTGAACTGTCCGAAATTTTCTTCTTATTTCCCTACTCCTTTCTTTGCAGGTTGCTAAGAGAGCCAAGGCTTCGCACAATGTATCATCTTCGCAGAATAAAAAAGTAAGAAACATTCTCTTTTTATTTTTAACAATATTCTTGCCTCTGTTTCTTATCTTGATTATTCGCGTAGGTGAAATCTTTGGGTGCTAAGACTTCAGGTAAAGGCAAGGATCTTCCTAAGAAACTCGCGTCTAAATATTCGTCCAAAACGACTTCTTCAATAGGTGACCTTTCCAGAAAGCGTAAAAGATATGATTCTTCCTCAAGTTCGGAGTCTAGTGATGAAACACTCTTGCTCCTGAAGATTCATCGGTCTCCTCCTCTCTGAAAGAGTTATCTAATCTTTTTGTTGGGGATCTTTTGACTGCTGTTAATAATGAAAAATTAAATCGTGCTTTTAAAATGGTCTCAAGGATCTGCGATGCTCCTACTTTGGATGATCCATCTCTTCGCGGATCTGCCTCTGCGATAAATCCAAATCTCTAATATACAATTAGCTCCTTGGTAATATTTGCAACTTTGTTCTTTGTCTTTTATTTAGTATTACCTTACTCTTATCTATAATAATTCCTTTGTGTTCTCACAGGGAGCCCGTTTGTCTTATGTAATCTCTTCAGATTATCAGAGGAAACTTCTTAAGCTGGAAACAGAAAACACCAGACTTAAAACCAAGAACTCAACCAATTCTGGACTGATTCGCAAAGCCCGATAAAGAAATGATGAACTCATTGGCATGTAGTTTTTACTTTCCACATTCTTCCATTTTTATGCGATAATTCGCACTTCTTATTTTGTTATATTCGCAGACCTTTATAACTTGTCGGATGAGGCAGCCAATCTCCCGGATGATGAAACCCTTTTAGAACATCTTAACTCTTCTTTAAATAATTACCCTACCCAGGTATTTGAGAGTCTGAGTTTGGAAGAGTTAAGACTGAAATATGCTGCTCTTAGAAAAGACCATAGAAGCTTATTGACTTCATTTAACAACTTTAGGCGCCGCTTTCAGGAGAATAAAGAAACAATTCAAGTCTAGGAGACGAAGAAGAATAAGCTTATTAGTGATAAAGATGAGATTGCTCTTAAGGGTGCTAAAGAGCTAGAAAAATTCCAAGAATCCATTATTAAAGTTCAGAAAGAACGTGATTCAGCTTTGAGCGAAAAGAACGCACTTGTTGAGGAAAGAAATTTAACTCGCTCTCAACTTCTCATAGAAAGTGAAGCTGAATTTAGTTGGGATGCTAGTGTTCTGAACGATGCTAGGAAGAATTTAGCTGTAGACGTGAGCCTTCAAACTGAACATTCCGCACTGTTTAAAGACATTGTTTCCAATTATGAAGGCCATATGTTGCACTTTTAATACTTGTATTTTCTTTGAGAATAACATTTTCTTTCCTCCTAACTTGCTTATTCATATTTCACGGAGAAGGAGAAGGATTATCTTCAAAAAATTTAAGAATTAGAAACTCGCTTATCTAGAGTTATCTGCTCGCAACTCCAAGTATCAGCAATTGAAGAAGAATTTCATCACTGGGGTTTCAAATAATAGTAATGATGATAATCGTGCTCGTGAAGCTGCTGTTAAGAAAGTCTGCATTGAGAATAACATTCCTCTTTCAAAGAATAAATTTACGGAAGTTCCTGACAATGAACCTATTCCTGACATTTTGGATAGTGAGGGAGAAGACGAAGAATCTGAAAAAGAAGTAAGCGGCTCTGAGGCTGAGCGAGACGAAGAAAATAAAGATTAATCATTTTCACTTGTTATGTAATCTTGAAAATATGCATCTTTTAAGCATTAATCTTCACTTCTTTAATATAAGCTCCCTTTTATTCGCATTCGTATTCAAAATATCATTCCTTCTCGTATTTATATGAAACTATAAAATGGGGCAAGTAACATTCCCTTTACGTTCCCATTCTTGCCTCTGTTAGTTGGCGCATCTTGATAGTATAATTAATATTATTTTAAATTGCTCGATGTATTTGGTGCGAATGAATTCGTAATACCCTTGTTTCTTTGTAAATTCCTGCAAAACAAAATTATTTATTAAATTTTATTTTTCTCATGAGGTCTTATTTTGCCTTCCTATGTAAAGGTCTTATCTTGCCTTAATTTTTTTTGTATTTCTGTGCGACGAGATCGCAGGCGGTCTTTACACTGTAATGTATCGACCCATTGATCTCGTCTTATCTTTTAATTTTCTTGTACTATTAACTCTTCAGGTTTTTATTGCATAAATATTACAAGTCTTAATACTCCCATGAGTAAAACGCCTCATGACATTTACGTCTTTTGACACAATTCAGCTCCCTAATGGAGGGTGCCGTCCTTATCTCCCCCCTGGTTGCCCCTTCAAGGAAGATTACCTCTACCGGGTTAAGGTTGGCTCCTCCCATCCGATAATACAACAACCAGTTGATTTCGCAATCTTTTATCCCTCCGCCGACTAGGTTTATGGTTACGAGACCGCACCCTAAGTGGGGTATCTTCGGACCGAGTGCATCATAGTCAGGACTTGTCAAGAATGGTAAGGTAGGCTCCAACGCCCCCGCACTATTGACTCAACCGTGTACCTCGGCACCCTGATCGAGTTTCTGCACTCCTTAGGAGAGACTTTCTCACCTTGGTCTTCCAATCTAAGATTATGAACTTAGACTGAAAATTTAAGGCACCTCTCCTGGATGGGATTTTTCGTTTTTTTTATCACCCCAAATCTCCATGACTCAAGTTCTAGGGTCAGTGTAGCTTTCCCTTGAGTCATGCTTTCTAGGTTTTCTCCGATTATGACGTGCGATAAGTCTTACTTTTTTCCTCTTGCATGTATGCGAACTAGGTTGCACGCCACATTCGGATTCCTAGTCTATCTGATTTAAATTTTCATTTCTGGTGCCTTTTATTAAGGTCTTATTATAAAGATGTCAATTTTCTTTTTATTTAAACGGTATCACTATATGAAATTAGAATTTGTCATTCCATTATCAATCTTTGAGTTTATACAACTCTAGTACATACATTTCTTATTAATCTATTTCTCATGAAAAAAAAGACATGTGTCCTATGCGCGAGAACCATCGCACCTTTCACTTTTATCTAGAGAACATAATTTCTGCCTCAGCATTCCCCCGCATTCTGTAGAAGTGATATTTCTGGCTCGCTTAGTACTATTATTAGCAAAAGGTTCTGCTTCAGTATTCCGCTTATCTGTTTGTCCAACTTTATACACTTCTTCCACCATTAATCTCTCAGCTCTTTGACTGTCTGCAACATGCTTTTTCTAATTTCTTCGTTTACCTTCTCTTTCTTCGCACTTATCAATATCGATTTCTTGACAACTTCTACTTTCAAATGTATCTCCCCTTATTATGCCAATACCTTGAGGTAAAGGAAATTTTATGCATTGGTGAAATGTCGAAGCCACGCCCAAGATACTATGCAACCATGGCCTTCCAATCAGAGCATTATAAGGTGATTCGACATCCACGACACAGAATACAATTTCCGTTGGTGAATTCTGAAGAAGAATCCTCATTGTCACCTCTCCTTTCGGCTTGTTCGCAGTTCCATTGAAGCCATAAATTTTATATGTTGAAGGAATTAATTCGTCATCTCTTCCACCCATAATTTTGTATGTAGGATAAAAGAGAATGTCAACAGAACTTCCAGGATCTATAAGTATTCTATTTATTGCACAGGTGTTTGCTTCATCTTCTTCATCATCCTCTACTTTCGATTTCGGGTTAATTCCTAATCTCACTACTAATGGACATTCGTGCGATTACCCTCCTCCTGGTGTTTCTTCCGCACTGAATGAAATAATCTATTTTTGCCAGTCTTTTAATGGTGATACTTTCGCAAGGTTGAGAATTTCCCTTCCATCAGCATCGCTCGCAGACACCCTACTCAAGACATTGTCATGGAAGTCTTCTATGTTTTTGAATGAATGTATAATTGAATTACAATATAAGTTTTTTTCTTTCGCACCTACTTCAATTACATATGTATTCTTTCCTTTCTCCGTTCCATATGCATTTCTTCCCAGTGGTGGTAAATTCTTTGGTTGTTGTGCTAAGAAATAATCCAACTTCCCTTGTTCAATCATTCGCAATATGATTTTCCTCACATTTCTGCAATTATTTATTGTGTGACCATGAAAGCGATGATATACACAAAATTCTTTACTCCTCCTCCCTAATGGTGGATGATCTCCTACATTATGTGATTCAGGAATTTCTTCCATTAGGATGGAAGCTTCCCATACTTTATCTACTATAGTGTTCAACTTTGGCAAATTTATCTGTTCCCATACTATCCTTCCAGATCCTTGTCTCTTATTATAATATGGTTGCTGACCTCCAGAGCCTTCTAGTGGATTGTCCATTCTATGAATCTTATTATTACCTCCGCGATTTTGAAGTTGTTTTTCTCTATATTCCTTTTCAAATTCTTCTTGATCTGCACTACCCATGGCTATTAGCTTTTGTTACCTCTCTATTATGTACTTTCCTTGATTCCCCTGCGAGGTACTCGCAACAGCATTTGTCATTCTTGGGAGTAAACTTGCATTTCCGCTCTTCGCATCAGGTACCGCCACTGGATAGGACTCCATATCTCTTTGCTTCTCTTCCAGTGCTATGTATTCCTCTTGGAATTCGTGCAACTCTGACATTGTTATTGTATCCTTTATTCTGAAGATTTGTGTATATAATAAATCTGTAGGGAAAAGAGCATTGACAAATGCCGCAATAAGGTATTGCTCATCCACTCGTCTTTCCATTTCACTACACATGGTTCTCCAAATATGTTGTTAGATGACGCAAACTCTCATTTACTCTTCTGCGAAGTCCAAATGCCGTTTCAATTCCTGGTCTTGACATATTATTGCTGATATATTGTCCTAAAAAGACATTCTGTAAATGATGAAACGATCCAATGGTTTCTATTGGTAATCCTTCAAACCATTTCAGAGCTTCCCCTGTCAGGCTCACAGCAAAATATTTACACATCACTGCATCATTCATTTCCCACTGTAATAATGATCGAGTGTAATCTTTCACATGTTGTATTGCACATGCGCTTCCATCAAATATGCTAGTGAACACTGGTAAATTGCACTTGGGCGGTATCACTTCCATTTTAATTTGCCTTGTAAAGGGAGTTTTCCTAGCTTCCTCCACTGCTTCTTCTAGTTGTCTCCTTCCACTATTTATTTTCGCAGTCATCATTTCTCTTATTTCCGCCATTTCTTTAAGAATTTCTTCACTTAAAGTTTGATTTAAATCCTCTAGCATAGGTCTTTTTAATCTTGCTTGCCTCAATCTATTCTCATGATTATTCTGACGTACCGCCTCTTGTACCTCACATTCTCCAGCTTCTTCTCTTCTTCTCCTACGCCTTTCAGTATTCACATCAATTTGTGCTCTATTATACATTTTCTCTTCATCTGTGCGATCATGTCGATGTCTTAACATTTCTCTTTCTTGTGGTGCAATCCTTCCTTGTTCTGTATTATCCATGCGATAACGTTCACGCTGCCTTACTCGATTATCATGATTGTTTTGACGCAATGCTTCTTGCAATTCTCTTTCTTCAATTTCTTCTCTTCTTCTTTGTCTATCTCTTTCATCTTTCGTACGTGTAATTTCCCTTTCACGCTCTCATTCTTCTCTCAACATTTCTCTTCCATGTAATATCATCTGTCTTTGCCTTCGGTTCTCTTCTTCTCTTTCAAAATTATGAAGTGAGCGACGAAGAAGTTCACGCAGATGTTCATATCGGTTAGTTCTTAGATATTGAACTACACGTCGTCTCTCTTGTCGGTCTTGTAAATTGTCATCTACTTGCAGGTTTTCTTCGATGGTTTCCATGCGTTGTCTTCGCCTAGCATCTCCTTGATTAGATTGACTTTGTCTTGATGAACTCCTGCTTGATCTCGACCTTGATCGTGTAGCGCTTCTTGACCTCTATTTTTGCAATCTAAGATTCTCTTCTCTTAAATCATCATTCTGACGTACCAAATTCGCATGTTCTTCTTCCTCTATCCTTCGTTCTGCTAGTAATCTTTGCCTGAGTTCTTGAATTTTCATATTCTCTTTGTTTTCTTCAATTAATCTTGCATTCCCAGTCCCTTGTTCCTCTTCTTCAGTAGAATTTGTTTGTGTAGTATGAATACTCACTCTATCATAATCAATATCATTGTCCTCTCTTGTTCATGCTGAGGTCCAATTGGAATTTCGTTTCTTTGATTTTCTCTTACTCTTTCTTCTTGTTTTTTCCGAATTTGTACCTCTTCTTGTTTCAGCAATTCTATTACTCTTTCTAGTTGTTGTTCCTTATTCAACAGTAGATCCAAGTCTCACCATCTTCAACTTCCTATATTGATAAAGAATTAAAAAGATTTCTCCATAATTTCCAGATCTTACTCTTTCCAAGATTTTATGAATTTACTACGAGGATTTTATCACCCAAAGCTATTTCTAGCGCCAAAAATGTAGTTGCAGGAAATTCCTACAACCACACCCCAATATATTTGGACAAGGTTCTAAGTAATCATAATGGAATTCTTTTATTATTTATCAAAATTTATAATCGGTTATAAGATATTACAATGACTTTACTTGCTCTCCAAATAAACTTTCTCTCTCCTAATTTCTTGTCTAACACATACTAAAGATCCTCCCTATGTGATAACTTCTTCCCCTTATATAGGATTCTACATAGTGGATGACAGCTAAGAGATCCACTATTTTCGGAATAACTGTGCGTTACATTCGCTCATGTACACTCACTCATTCTCGCACAGTTTATACTTCGCATAGATCATCACATTATACTCGTGACTTTGCTGACATCATCCAGTATGTCATCTCGATTATACTATGTGCGATAGTCCTCGCTTACGTTAGATAATCTTTACTTCGCATATTTATTGATATGTGCGATATTCCACTCCTACACAAAGGAATCATATACATCAACAACAACCTTTCAGAAAGAAGTGCATTTTTAGGAGTGGAATTAGTATGGGTAAAATGTACACCAAAAAAATAGCAAGAATGAAACTGGATTCATCCTGGCTTAAACTTAAAAAAGAGTGAGGATGAAACTGAATGCATCCTGATGTAAATTAAAAATAAGAAAAAGTATTTGAAAATGGGTAGGATGAAACTGTTTACATCCTCACTATTTTTACATTCTTGTCCATTTAAACAGTATCAAATTTTACATGTCTTTTTCACCCATGAATTATTGATTTGGTTTTTTTAACCAATTTTGTGAAAAATTATTTAGGAAAACGGGTCATATGACCACAACTCATAAAGTGTGGGAGCAATGGACTTGTAAAATATAAGTCTGGGTGAAAAAGACATAAGAAAAATTAGTCATATGTACCCTTAACTTTAAACTTTATTCTTTATCATATCCTTTTCTCTCTATTATTTATTTTCTCACTCTAATATAAAATTAATCATGAGAAATGTCTTAACTTCCAAAATATAAGACCAATTTTAATAAAATTTATATTTTTGGAAAGGGCTCGAAAATCTCTACAAAATAAGATCCATTGTTGATATGAAATTCGAAAAAAATAAATAATAATTAAACGAGGTCGTCAATACATTTTGCACCCAGGTGCAACCTGGTCAAAATTTATTTCCTATAGAAGACGCATTATGCACCCAGGTGCAACTTGGCCAAAATTTATTTTCTATAAGAATATGCATTATGCACCCAGGTGCAACCTGGACAAAACATTTTCCTATAAGAATCAAAAAAATATGCATTATGCACTCGGGTGCACCGGGCAAAAACATATTTCTACTGAGAATATGCATTATGCACTCAGGTGCATCTTGTGTATTTCCTGGATAAATATAAGCTTATCCTAAAAATCATCAACAATATATTATACACAACCAAAATCACTAGTTCATGATCTCGAGCAATAAATCCAGCATCATTAAAACCACATTCACCATTAAACATTAACCAAAAACAAATATTATATGATAAAAATAAGAGGAACAACAAAAAATGCTAAAAAAATACACATTTTGCATCTGGGTGCATCTGGGCCAAAACCTAGTTTTCTGTCAGGATATGCATGATACACTCAGGTGCATCTTGTGCACTTTGTGGGTAAATTTAGGTTTGCCCTGGTAATCATGTGCAATGTAATAAACACAATCAAGTGCATGATGCACTCAAGTGCATGATGTATATTTCGTGGATAAAAATACTTTTTCGTGGTCTAAAAATCCCCTCCAATAACCGGTAGCAGTAGCAATTTCATTACCTTACTTTGTGGGGGCTAATTCCATTAGTTTTCTTAGCCATCTTAATCGAGCACCTGTGCAAAATATGTGTAAATGGGATTATTGCAAGTAAGAGATAAGAATTTGCATCATCCACTAAATATATATAATCTACGATGCTCTTTTGCCAAAATCAACATATTACGGTAAAAAATGTTGTGAGATGGCACATCAAGCTCTTCAAAATCACTTCTTTATTCATGTCATGATGAAATGCTTAATCCAATGCAATTTAATAATATCCAAAAGCTTATCTGTATGAAACACTACATTTCATATTTCATTCATGAACCCAGAACTGCTGTAATAACTAATTGATGCATTCATGAACCCGAAACTGCTGTAATAACTAATTGGTTTTGTTCTTGATTGAATTAATTTTGATAAGAAGGACAGAGATGGGAATGGGCAGTAAGAACCCCATGTAATTTTCCCTTGATTAAAATTATTGATTCAATCGAATTCAGCAACCTAACTTTCCTAATTTTTCCTGCAATTTTTTTTTTTTTTTTAGATCTGTAAAGTATCGACCTCTTTCCTTACACATAAACCAGCACCAATGCCTCTTCAATTTCACTTCTCAATCAATAAACAGAGAGTTCACAATACAAATCACCACTTATCCTAAGTTATATGTTGGTTTTGGTAGTGATGGCGATGGTGTTGGAGGTGTTGTTGTTGGTGCGGGTGGTGGTGGCTATGTTGGTGACGGTGGAGGCGTTGGTGCTGTGGTGGTGCTGTTTTTGCTGCTGGTGTTGATCATGGTGTTGGCGGAGGAATCGAAGAGGGAGATTACGATTGAGTTGACAAGAAGAAATTGAAGAGGGAGGTTACAATGGTGTTGGGCATAATGGTAACTTAGCTCTTAGATATTTGTTTCAAACTTGGGCAAAATGCCCACGATGGCTATATGAACCATAAATTTGAATATATGCCTATTTGTAAGGTTGACATAATTTACTTGTCTTTTAGACCCAGGATTTCAAATTCAAGGCCTATTTAACCAAAAAACTGAAAATTATTTAGCGGTGTCAATATGTTGTTTAAATGTGATTTTTTTAAATAAATTTTTCTTAGATAATTCAACGACTATCAATCTATTACCCAACCCATATGCGTTCTTTTTCAACAATGAACATAAACTTCATCGATTAACAAGAAATTCCTCACAATTACTGGCGCCACATGTACTGTTTTCACCTCCTCTTACTCACCCAATTCAAAATTTTATGATAAGAAAATCACAGAGATTAGATTATGAGGATTGTTTTTCCTTTTTCGTTTCTCTTTCTCGTTTTTGTTTGTCTGTCGAATAAGATCAATGAAGTATATGAAGACCAATGACCCCGTTCTATATACCGTTTACTGTTATTTCTTAATTATTACTCGGGACGGTTTATTTCTGTTTCCTCCATCGTCTAAAACTATTGAAAACTCTAAGAAAGAAAAACATACCACATAAACTTATTTAGTCCTAATGATATAATTTATTATATTTTATTTAAAACACTTCTAAGTAATTTATAGAATCGAAAAATCACCATTCATAAGAAAGGGATGTTTCCAAGTATTTTATACAGTTCATGAATAATGAATTCATTCACCGATTCATTGGTAATTGTACACTGTAGAAATGCATGATTGCCTTTTCACCATCTACTCGCTGCTTCTCCCTAGGACAATGTCATTAGCAGTTTATGGTAGTCATTTTTTGTGAACACTAACAGTGGCACATTGCTTCATGGACTACCACATTTTACATGTACATTGTGAGTTTTCATTTTTAAACACCTTCTCTGATCCAGTTGATTTCAAATAGCCTATATTAATTATTCTATCCCATATTGGTTATCATTTTTAGTTATTCCTGGCTATTCTTTTTATCATTTTCTCAATGCGTGTTCTATTTAAAATTTTGCTTGTTATTGTCATTTATGTATCAGATTTGCACGATATAATGATATTTTTAGTGTAGACTTGAAAATTCTTTTTCGTTAATATTAATCACATTCCTTGATTCAGTTTGCTTTATAATCTCACCAACAACAACAAAAGATTGAAGCACAAAACACACAAAAATTAAAGAAGATCAACTCCACTCTCGTCATGCCAAAACTTATTAATAGGAAAAAACACTAATTTTTATTTAACTAGTAGTGTTGGCTTCTTCTGATAGCCTTCGCTTTTTATGCTTATCCGCAAGTAGCGAAGTGTAAAATTGTCTCTAAATATGGTTTGCGATTCACACAACACAACTGCTATATTATTTACTAATATTATATATTATGTTTCGCTGATGATTTATTTCAACTTCCTCCATCATCTCAAGAACCGAAAAAGAAAAAAAAACGCATTGCATAAAATTATTGTAATTTGTGGATTTGTTTAAATTTTACCGGAATAAACGGCTGCACAATTTATAATATCCAAGAATAATGATTCATATATTTGGGATGATGACTAGAATTTGATCATTCACGGCTTCATTAAAAATGACTTACCACAAATGTTAAATTGGGCTTGGAACCCATTTCATCAGTGAATAAGCTTGGCAGCCAGTTGGGTTGGGCGGACAACAGCAACGTGCACAACCAAGCCATAAGCTTCCCTTCTTTCATGGAGGCTCAAGATAGTACTGATATGTGAAAATATGATGTGATTAATTGACATTTTTATTAAACTCAACTGAGGACTCTATATAATCTCATACGCCATAAGCAAGCTCTGCCTTAATATTAATATACTCAATTTCATTCATGGAAGGAAGCTTAGGAAAATACTAATACGGGAAAATAGAATATGATCGATTAACATTGTCAAATTCATTCTATCTCCACGTCATAATACTACTAGTGACTGAAAACTCTAAATAATCAAATTTTGGATAAGCTTAAAAATCCACCTATATGCAAGCCCAACCTTTCTAAACAAAACTCCAATTTACTTCTTGTTGCTGTAACCGGATGGTTCAGATTAATCCTTAGCTTCCAAACTAGGGGTGAGCATTTGGCCCGTAATCCGCAGATTTAACCGGGACCAACCGTTTTTTTTTTGCGGATGGATGCCCGGACCGTTCGTTAATGGGTTGGATGCGGATGGAATTTTTGAAATCCAACAGATAACGGATCGGACCCGGATATAACCATGAAAATCCGATGGACATCCATATCCGTTAAATTTAGGGCATTTATATAGTTCTAGAAAATACTATGGATCATTCAGGAATTTTTAAGATGTTTACTTGAGGTGTTGTACATGACATTTTTTATATTTGTATACATATGTAGAATATGTAGGTTTTATAAAGAGTCATTTGTGTTGGTTTTATTTTCTTTACAATAAATTTTAACTAGAACAAATTCATTGGATTATCCGCATCCAATCCGTCTATCCGGGAATTCATTAGATGCAAATCCGTAGGATCTGGATTGGATGCGGATGCCAAATTTGAAATCCGTAGTGCAATGGATTGGATGCGGACGAGGCGAAACCAATCCATACCGGCCCATGCTCAGAATCCAAACTAACAAAAGTTCTAGGATTCCTACCGGTCCAAATAAAAAAAATCAGAACTTCCCAGAAACCGCCATGTGAGGAGGCAGGTGGGACCCAGCTGCAGGGAATTAGCATGGGGCCACATAAAGGTGAGTTGGACCACCTTTATGTGTCACAACGGTTTTGCCATGGTTTGTTGTGGCCGTGTGTGCAGAATTTTTGTTTTACATTATAGCTAAAAAAATGTAGAGTCAGGAAGGGTCATAATCAACTGGCAGGATTCATAACAAGTCAGTGACTCATAATTGTTGGTACTTTGGTAGTTGACTAGTTTGGTCGTTGGTACTTAATGGTGGCGCGACTATTACCAAAGATCAAAGACCAAAAAAAAAGACCAAATTTTAGTTTGGTCCGTCGTGTGACGCAGTGGGTGGCGAGTATATTTAGTCGAGTGGAGTTATAAACTTCGTTTGGTAATGGAGCGGAGATAAAGATTACGCCCCGTTGGTAAAGATTACGCCCGGTGTGGGGCGGAGGTAAAGATTACGCTCGGTACGGGGCGTTCGTAAAGTTTACGCGGGGATAAAGAGCGGAGTTATAATCACCGCCCCATGGGGCGAACATAAAGTCACCGCCTGTTTCCAAGCGGTTGTATAATCACCGCCCCATGGGACGGACATAAAATCACCGCCTGTTTCCAAGCGGTTGTATAATCACCGCCCCATGGGAATTCATTAGTAAACACAGTCTAAAAGATTCAAATACCACCAAAGCTGAATCAAAAGTCATACAAATATCTGCTATGTATAAATTAACACTCTCTCTCTTACGTTCTCATAAATATATATATATAAAAAAGTCTAGAAGAAAAAAAATTCAGATTATTACGAAGGAGGAGAAAAAAATAGTTGTGAAAAAAGAAAAATTCATTCAGTTTCATCTTCTTTATTATCATCATCATCATTATTAATGGCTTCTTTTCATAATCATAATCATCTATCACATGAAATGGCTTTACAACATCAACAATTCTCATCAGCAGAAGAACATTTAGTAGGAGGTGGAGGTGGAGCAACATCAACAACATCATCAACAGTATTAAGAAGTATAAATATACCAGAACAACATCATCATAATCATCATCATCAACAACATCATCAATCTTCACCAAGACATACAAGCAGAGATCATAAAGATATTCAACGGTTGATTGAAACTGCTGGTGGCGGAGGAGGAGGAGGACCGAAATCTCATCAACAACAAGGAGGGCCGAATTGGTTGAGTAATGCAATTTTGAGGCAACAGAATAATAATAATAGTAGTAGTAACAGTAATACTAATAATAATCAGCAGTATGGTGATGGAAGTTTTTTACATTTACAAACAACAAATAATAATAATAATACGGATTCTAGTAATAATTCTCCTGTTGGTGTAACTGGTTCGAATCAATGGTTACCGAGATCAATATTACAAAGAAATACAAGTGATGTTGGTGGTGTTGTTGGAGAGATGTATATGCATCAGGCGTAAACTTTATGAACGCCCGAATGAGGCGTAAACTATATGCCCGTCTAATGCCAGGCGAACATTACAGGTTCGCTTCATTGGGGCGTTGGGTATATCAACGCCTCTTTCGGGGCGTTAACTTCAGCCTACGCCCATAGGGCGTACATTTTATCACCGCCCATTGGGCGTAATTTATATGCCCGCCTCTCCCGTGGGACGAACACTATATAACCGCCCCGTTGTCAAGCGTACACTATATAACCGCCGTTGAGAAACGGAGATTATATCACCGCTCGACTATAAATGGGTATGGTCTTTAGTCCAGACCAAATATACTCTCGAACTCCATCATCTTAAATTGGTATTTGATCTTTGGTACGTCCCGCTACGCCTGGTTGAGAGACCAAATAAATGGGTTTAGTCGCCCACTGCAGTTGCTCTAAGAGCCGTTGGTAGGCGCTCACACGACCTTTTTTTGGTCCATGCCCCCTGGGAGGACGCCCTCGTGTGAATCTGTGCAACCAAGTGGTGTGTTGTCGGTCGTTTTCTAAATGGCCAAAAGTAGGGGTGTCAATGGGTCCGGGTCCTCCCGGGTATCACTAGACCCGGACCCGGACCCTACTTCCAAAGGTTGGGTCCGGTTCCTAGCGGTTCCGGGTCCGGTTCCTAAATATATGGACGCAGAATCGGACCTGTTTAAATACTCGGGTACCCATCGGGTCTGGGTTCCTATTGGGTATTAAGAAAACTATACAAAAAACTTCAAAAACTTAACATCTTTCTCCTTTTTGTTTGAATCTAAATTATTTTTATAAATAAATTATTATTATTTCTCTATTAATGTACTAAATAAAGATTAAGTGGAAGGAAAAAAAATGAAAAATGAAAAAATATCAAAGCGAAAACTAACAAAATAAGTGTAATTTTAAAAACATGAGTAAAAGAATAAATAACTGGGTACCCGGTACCCGCGGGTACCCAACGGGTATTACCCGTTTAGACCCGTTTATATTCGGGTCCAATCGGGTAATTACCCGTCGGGTCCTAAGTTGTTAATGGGTCCAACTTTAGGACCCGGAACCGAACCCAAATCTACCGGGTCAAGTTCCGGTTTCGTGTATTGGGTACCCATTGACAGCCCAAGCCAAAAGGATCTGTAATCAGAAAATGATAAATTTAGACATTTGAAGTAGGGCTGTCAATGGGTCCGGGTCCTCCCGGGTACTATAGGACCCGAAACCGGACCCTATTATTTTAGTCGGTTCCGGGTCCGGTTCTCAATTGTGTAGACCGAGAACCAGACCCGAGAAAAATAGTGGGCAATTACCGGGTCCGGGTAGTTATCGGGTATCATCATATACTGCGTTCAATTCAAAATGTTCCTGGAAACCACGAGCTTAAGTTATAAAATCAAACATCTGAATTTGAATTTAATGAAAGGGAGGGAATTAATTGTACTCCCTCCGTTACTTTTTAATAGGCTGGTTTCTATAAATAAATGTTACAAAAAAATAAGCCGGTTTCCTAATTGGGAAAGTCAAATGTTACTTTAGTTTTTATGGACCACTTTTCTCTTAACTTCTTTTAATGACAAGTGTCATGGGGACCATTTCACTTTACTTCTTTTGTTGACAAGTGTCATGGGGACCATTTCAATTCACTTCTTTTATTGACAAGTGTCATGAGGATCACTTTCAATGATTAGTTTTCTAAATTTCCTTAATTTTGTCAAAAAATCAAACCAGCCTATTAAAAAGTAACGGAGGGAGTATATGGACACATCGTTAAGTGAATTAAAGATGGAAGAAGAAGTTCGAACAAAACTTCTGAGATATGGCTCGTGTGGCAATTAAGCCCATCAAACAAGAAGTAAGAAACAATTCCAAAACGTCGGAAACAATCAAACCCTTTGCCAATAATTAAATATCATATCTTTATGTTTCCTATAGCTATTGCTGCCAAACCAGAAGCTAAAATTCCATCTTTGATTTTGAACTTTATACGTGGAACCTAAGGTTCACATGAATTGCCACCTGGGTTGCACGGACACTCCATTTCTTGAGCCGTGTCCGCGTCCGACTTGCGGCGGACACGGGACGCGCGTGGGACGTTGACACGACGCGTGTCCAACGCACCAATTTGCGCGTCCTGTGCGCGTCTAGTTTGGACGCACCGATGACACGTGTCCGACGCATTTTTTTTTCATTTTCATATAAACTTTTTCCTTTATTTTTACTATTATTAACCAAATGAAGAAAGACAAACATTTAGATCAATAATTTAGGTCTTTATTAGGATTTTGTAATTGGAAATAACATCACGTATACCCTTAGTTGGACATGTGTTGATCTAAGAATGCAGTTTGATTGTGCTATGTGTTTAATAGTGACTGATTATTTGACATTCGGCGTGTATAAACAAACGATATCTTCTTTTCTTTTGAAATTTATACATATGTAACATCATTTTCTAATTTTTAGGGTCGAAATACTTGATATTGTTGTATAAATAATATATAAATAAAATATGTATATACGTGTCCGCGTCCTAGTTTTTTGAAAATTTTGTAGTGTCCGTTTCAGCGTCGTGTCGTGTCCGCGTCTACGCGTCCGCGTCTGTGCAACCCAGATTGCCACCAATTTCCATAATTTAGATTCACAAATAAATCCTATATATAAAAAGTCACTAATTAGATATAAAGAAGATGAGTTGGTTACGGTATGAGCTTGAATTGATTACGTATTAAAAGACAGAAATAAATTTACTTCCTATGGGACATAAAAGGATTTACTTCAAGACAGCAAATGATAAGCATCCGAGACACAGAAATATCATAGATTCATATATATAAACACGATAATATCTATATTATAAGGGACAATGGTGTTTTCCCATATGGACGGTTATCTACATTTGGGACACATAAAGGACGGTTTAGATTGAGTCACGTATTTAAGTTTTTCAATCTACATTTTTAGCATATAAAGAAGGGTCCAGATTAATTCACATATTAATTTTACCTAAGATAATTAATTGAAATTGATTGCCCATTAATTTAATGTTATATTTGGGAGTTATCCCTCCCATTTAATGTTAAACTGTTTTTTTTTTTTATTCTAAATTAAATGCCCATTAACTTTACTCTATATTATAAGAGACTATGGTGTTTTCCCATATGGACGGTTATCTACATTTGGGACACATAAAGGACGGTTTAGATTGAGTCACGTATTTAAGTTTTTCAATCTACATTTTTAGCATATAAAGAAGGGTCCAAAGTTGAGCCACGGATTTAAGATTTTCAATCAATATTTTAGACATATAAAGAAGGGTCCAGTTAATTCACATGTTAATTTTACCTAAGATAATGAATTGAAACTAATTGCCCATTAATCAAGTGTTCGCGTCAAGGATTTCAGCTAAATTAGATTTAATGATTGTACCTAGAGACGCAAATTCTATTGTGCATGACTTAGTTCAATTTGAAATTTCTAATTCTATAAATAGATGGTGGGTTCATGATGAACCCCCAATTTGTATTATGCAGCGCCTCATGTTTAATAAGGATTATTATAAATAAAATCTATTTTCCTTCAAAAAAAAAAGAAATTTAGTTCAATCGCAAGTTTTCATACCATTGGTATTTAGGACTGGTCTCTTATTTACTTCTAGGCCTCAAACACATATCTTTGACAAAGAGAAACTCTCTTATATATGTACAATTTATCGATTCATGTATTAGAGGGGGAAATTTCTTTTATCCGGATCTCAATTTATTTAATGCGAGTCTTTCACTATTTAGTAAGAAAACAAGATTGTATTATCAATTTGCAAGGAAAAGCATACTTGGCATATGATGTATACAATTTGACAAGCGCATCATTTTCACCGCTAAGAAAGATTCAAGGACACTTTATTTTATTATTGTTTTTTTATTTTTATATGACGCCCGTAAGGCTGGGCGTGTTTCATGTGTTAGTTTAAACCATAAATGTATAGTTATCATTCTTTTTCAAGAGGCTTCACAGTACAGTGTAACGTCTCTCAAACCTAGAACATTGTAGGGAATGATGAATGTTAATTACCATATATATATATATATATATATATGCAAATGACATGTTTAATGACCGTAAAATGACTGGCCTTAAATTATATTAATCTAGCCAATTAAACTTTTTTACCATGGGTTCGAATATTACAACCATGCCAATTATACGTTGATACTAGCGCAAAGTCAATATCCATTTTTATAAATAGTTACCGGTTCCAAAAACTAATGCATATGTAACACTTTTTAGGTATAGGAAAGAAGGGTTCCCAGCTAGATTCAACTTTTCGAATTTTGAAAAAAAAAAATTGCACTAATTTTTCTTAGCACAAAATAACAATCTATAAAAAAATGACTGAACTGCATTTGTAATTTGGAATACAATCGACAAGTTAATTTTATTCAATCGACGGTATATTTGGGTCTAGTAGGAATTATTAAGAGACGTATAATTATTTCCACATTCTAACGGGTAGCCGAGAACCGCGGGTACCCGACGGGTATTACCCGTTTGGACCCGTTAAGATTCGGGTCCAGTCGGGTAATTACCCGTCGGGTCCTAAGTCGTTAATGGGTCCAATATTAGGACCCGGAACCGGACCCAAATATACCGTGTCCGGATCCGGATAATGGATACCCATTGACAGCCCTAATTTGAAGGGATCTGTGACGAGCTTGGTCAGTTGGTTGGGCATGCGCAGCAATGACGTTTTAGTTTCATAATCAGCAAGGGAACGGGACTAATGGGTGCTATTGCGGTTTGATAGGATAGACATTTTTCTACTGTTGTTATCTGTTTTTGAAAACAAGAAAATGAAAATGACGAATTGCTATTTTCACTGTTTTTTTCCTTTCTCTTCAAATGAAAACAGCGACGGATCCAGGAATTTATGTTTGGGTGGGCTAATTTTTTTTTTCTCGAACTCTCAACTGCAAGAATGACAACTGCGGTAATATACTTAAAGCTGAGTATGGGTATGCCACACGATCTCTTTTCCTTGGAGCATAAAGCTTTGAATCAAAATTTTCACCTTGTAACTAATATTAGGGAGGAATAATTTGCGTATCGAAAATAATAATTTTGATTTATTTAGCGGCCGAAGGCCGCCCAATTTTTTTCTAGTTTTAAAGGTTATTATAGGGATGCAAAAATATTTGGAGTTTGTACATATACGCATAATAAGTCATGACATATTGTATTTTGTCTCATGAATACACTTTGCATTTTTAGATTATACATAGATATACATAAAATTGTAGTCACTTCATAGAAGAAAAATGAATTTTGGACAAACACTTGTTTTTTTGTTTTTTTAAAGGTGGACAAACGCTTGCTTAGTTAAGGACAAGACACCCCCATTTGACACACAATTTTATTTTATCAAACTGACACGTAAAAGGTGAGCCCATTCTGTACCTGATTTTAAGAAACATCATGAATACTTGTTTTTCCCTATATCCTTTGAACGGTTGAGATGCTATTCAAAAATTAATCCATGCGGGACAGGTTCCAAAATCTTGATTTCTTCCACGAGAATCATATCTTAACAATTAATGGGCTAATTAAAATTTACACCTGGGCTAAATTTTACAAATGTTAAAAATTACACTAACAAAACATTTTTTAGAAATTTTGGGGTGGGCTTCAGCCTGGGTAAGCCACCCCCTAATACCGTCCCTGAATGAAAATCATTTTATGTAGGGCTGTCAATGGAACCTATTGGAACGGTAACTAGCTCTTCCATTACCGTTACCGATATTTCCTACGGAATTCCGATACGATAATTTCCGGCGGAATTTTAAAAATCAAAACCGCTACCGTTCCATTAAGTTAACGGATATCGGTAATTTTACCGATAAATACCGTTAAGTGACAATATTATACATAACCTATTTCTCATACTAAAAATTAGTTCAAAATAAGAAATTTTAGGTTCCAAATCCATGCAAAACACAATGTTCTTAGTTATATGTTCTTGCAAAAAAAAAAAAACACAAAGAAATTCAAAAACGGGTAATACTAACACTATAATATACATGTGTGACAATAGATACCGGTAACGGTAATTAATGGAGCAGTAAGTGCCTAAACCGATACCGTTCCAATAAGGCAAAAATTACCGATAATTTTTCCATTACCGATTTCCGATACCGTTATGTCGGAAAATTTCCTATAGGAACTCGAATTATCGGTAACAGAATCCGGAACTCGGTATTCCATTGACAGCCCTAATTTTATGGTAAAACAAAAAGTACACTGACACGGTTCAAAAATACAAATAATCATTAGCTTTTCATTGTAAAGCAAAAAAAAAGAAAAAAACTGTTTCCTTGGTATAATATCATCATTTCTGATATAGCTTTTATTATCATCATTCCGTCTCATAACGATAAAATCTATTGTCTGCTTAGCCTATTCGGATTGTACAGTTCATAAGTAGAAATTTTGATTTCTAGATATCTTGTTGCCATTATTCCCATTTCTTATTATAGTTTCCACGATCACCTCAGCTATTGGAAATCAAGAAAAAAGAAAAAGAAAATCATGTCATATAAACTCAATTTACTTGGAATAGTGAACGTATGGTTTTTTCTACTTATAGGGCTACTCTATTTATAAACTTGATAATCATAATTCACGAGGTATTGTTTAGTCCAAACTAACATCCCTTCATTCAAAAGACCTACTGATATAAGGTGTAATGTGCATGACCTTGCCCAATTTTTCTTCTTTACCAAACTTTATAGACACCATAAGCAAAAAGGGTGGAGAGTTCAGTTTCAACGCCCTTTTACAACGGCGCTCTGTCCGTATTACCAGCTTTGCGATTGTTTGGAACTGCTCTTTGAAGACGATATTTCTCAACCAGTCATTCAACAAGTAAAAGATCCAAGCTTTCTTATGGAGAGGAAACTCAGTGGAGTTAAAAAGCGGTCTGTTTGTACCCAAAATTACCTTTGGGCACGAAACACGATGAATGGATAGTTTGGTGTGTATTTTGGGTTAGGAGATGAAATGAAGAACAAAATGAAAGACAGAGGTTTAACGTGGTTCGGCATAGGTTGCCTACGTCCACGGGCGAATTCCCTTGGAGAGAAATGTTTTATTCACTTTTGTATTACAAAGTATGTTTTTCTCTCCTCCTCCCCTCTCCCTCATTTATGTCCTCTCCTATTTATACAATTCCACATCTAAATACAAACATAAATTACATTAACTGCTCAATTCTGAATGAAACAGCTGGAGTTAATTCTGCATGTATGAAACTGCTGCAATTAGTACCGCATGGCTGAAACTGCTGCATTTAGCAGTGCATGGCTGAAACTGCTGAAATGAATATTGCATGGCTGAAAACTCTTTGGACTTCAATTCGCATGGCCGAAATCTTTGGAATTCAATTCGCATGAAACTGCACATTTATGCTTTCATGATAAATTCTGCATAAATGATGGTTGGCAGTACTGGTGGACATTTGCTGGCGGAATAGCTGACTGCATTGGTAGGGACTGGCTTGATGGTTGACAGGCATGATGGCTGGCAGTGTGGATGGAGGCTGGCTGGCAGCATGGTTGGAGACTGGTTGGCAGCGTGGAAGAGTTTTTGGCTGGGAATTGGTTTGCAGCTTTGCTGGCTACAAGACTGAAAATTGGCTAGGGGTGCGACTGACTTCGATAGTTGACCAACGGTTGACCTTGACTGTTGACTGACCGTTGACCATGACATTGACCGGAAGTTGACCGACTTTGACCATCGACCTGTCCGTTCAGACTGGTGGGATGCCTTGGTTGACTGGTTAGTGGGCTTCGATGAGGACCAAAACATTATTCAAGTATCAATTTGGCCCATTAAGTGGTATTTTTACTTATGGTACAAACATCGCCCTCTCTTAACCTCCAACTTGTTGGGGATTAAGAAAAAATTTCGTGTTCCTTAGTCAATGATAAAACTCGCCCCCAAGTGTGGACTATTGATATTGAGGTGATTGGCGAACTTCCCTTGTTGTTTGCGGAAATCAAGACTCCCCCAAGAGTATATTTATGTTCTTTGAGCGTAAATAGAAATGCCTTAGTTGATTGTGGATATCGTAATCAAGTCGCCCCCAAGTGCTGCAAAAACGAGACTGAGGTGATGCAGCGGAAGCTTGATAATGGAGCAGAGTGATGTTGGAAATGAGTAGTAACAACATTGAGTGAAGGCGAAGTGCGGCCAATGCGATCACCGGATCGCAGGAGTGACGAGCAAAACCGCACCGCAAAGCAGCCTTGCGATCACCGGATCGAAGGAGTTGCGAACAGAGCCGGACTCAGCAGCCTTCGATCACCTGATGCAGTAAAGATCGAGCAAAATCGCAGACTTTAAAGCAGTTTGCAATTTGGTGGATGCGGGAGTTGCGACAGAAGATCGAGGCCCAGCGGCCGATCGATCACCGGTCTGGCAAGAAAGATCGAGCATTGCACCCAGTTGCGATCGGCAAAGTTTCTGCGAGAGCAACGAGCAAAGCCGCACTACAACAAATGCACGATCACCGGATGCGCAGGAGTGACGAGCAAAAGCACCGGCGGCGGCAGCTTGCGATCACCGGATCACGGGAGTTGCGAACATAGCCGATCGCAGCTGACTTTTCGATCGGCTGGTGCTGCAAAGCAGCATCGAGCATTGCGGCCCAACGATCAATTTGGCCAAGGAGCAACGAGCAAAATCGCACTACTGGCGAGCTGCGATCAGCCGGACTGCAGGAGTACAAACGAGAGACTTGACACCGCAGTAGCTCAATCACTAGATCATGCAGCACTGCGGGACTGGATTTAAACAGTTCGATAAACCTAGGTGTAAATCGTTACAAATAAAACTAGACAGCATCAATTGCGTCCAATCGAGTGCAACAGATCGCATCGCTTTTCGTCCAATCGAGTACTGAAATTCATAGGCAAAATCGATCATCGGTCGCGTCCAACCGAAGTGCGCGGCTGCTTTTGAACTGGAGTACAATAATTCAATCAACATAACTATAACAGTTTAACATTACTGATTGTAAAAATTGCGTAAAAATATTAGGGTGTACGCTCGCCCCCTCTTAATCCTGCAACTTGTTGGAGGATTAAGAAGTTTGGCTTACCTGAAGTTTCGATTTTCGGAAGCTTAATTCCGCATTGCAATTAGGTGCTATGTAACTTTCCCCCAAGTGTATGAAGTGTTACACAGCTTGCCCCGAAAGAGTAATTTTAGACCATGAGGTGTTACATATCTCGCCCCCAACTGATGGTCAGTCATGTTGAAGTGATATGAAACTCGCCCCGGAAGATAGTAATTGTCATGCTTTGCTTAATGCTTGCACAAGGGTGCCTTTGCCTTGCTGTATTTTCTCGCGCATGGGATTTTGAATATGTCCGCTGCTCCGGAATTCGCGAGGGGGCCAATCCCACTATTCCGTATGCGCGCAGAATGAAATGTGTGCATCCCCTCGTGAGAAGATGCTTGCCACATTAAAGGTTTTTTACTGAACAAAAGTATGCATGAATATATGAAAAGATGCAAAAATATGTAAATTGTATACTTACCTTATTGAAAATGTTACTGTGATTTCGCTTAAAAAGTGATTAGGATGCCCACTGGCTATGTCGGTGTTTTCCAGCGAAGATGATAAGTATAGTTACCTTAGCGTCTCGTCTCGACTTAGTAATTGATTTGTCTGTGGGACTGGAATGCACCAATTAAGTCCAAGCTGGATCGAAGACAGTTGCCACAGAATCGTATTTATTTGTGATCATTTTCCGCACTGTGATTATGCGCAAAGCTCTGGATCGAACCGATTGTGAGGAAATCAGTATTGAAACAATTTTTGGGGAAAATCGGACTACAACGATTCGACCCACCGGATCTGTAGGAATTAAAAGGACTGCCGAGCTGTTCGATCAACGAGGCCATATGTATTCTTGTGAAAACGGATTACAATAGTTCGATCAACTGACTATAATAGTTATGTGGAAAAGGACTGCAGTAGTTCGATCAACTGGACAACAGTGTTTTCGGTGGTGTCCGTTTCTAAAATTTTAACTTTCTCCGAAAATTGGAATGTCTCCTTCACGACCTTGGTAATTGACATACGATCTCATCGAAATAGGCAATCACTCAATTTGGATGCATGAAGAAGAAGTTATCGAAGAAACGAAATTGGTTGGTTAGCCCCTTGCTCCAAACATGTTGATGACGTGATTGTACCCAAAAATATTATTCTCCAATTGCAAAATTTTACCTTCAGGTCGTAGGATATTGAAATGCGATCGCAACGAGCCGAAAATCATCCAATTCGGACGTGAGGCAGAAGAAGATATCAAACAAATGATTTTTAGGCCAAGCCCTAGTGGGGTGTACATATCCGCAAGGCAAGAGGAACGGGCGGAAAGATCCGAGGGCTACGGGATTAAGTTGTACCGAGCTGCAACAAATCAGAGGCTCCTGTTAATCGCAGATTAATCGGCGACTACTCGCCGATTGCCGCTCGCTGGTGGCCGCCGGCTCTGTCCGCCGCCGCCACTCGCCGCCGCCGCTCGTCGCCGCCGCTTGCCGCTGCCGTTCTCCGCCGCCGCTCGTGGAGGCCGCCGGCTTTTTCCTGATTCTGTTTTTTTTTTTTTTTTTTTTTTTGAATTTGATTTTGATGTTTTACAGAACATCGAAAATGGATGTACCAGGGAGCATCAACGGTCTGTGTGTTCGGCGCATCGAAGGTTGATGTACCACCGTTGCATCGAACTGTTGCTGAGAATGAAATTTTGATGTATCGCGGATCATCGAAGTTTGATGTACCTTAGAAAATCCACGGTGGTCATTTGCTGCGCATCGAACTTTGATATATCTGGGAAGCATCGAAGAATTCGGCGTGGGTGATGGACACCCTTGGCGTGGGTGAGTCAAAACAAATGTAGGTGAACGAAACCCCTGAAGAGGGTGAACAGATCTGAGCGTTGCCGCCGCTGCCGCCGCCGCAGCTCGTGATTGCCGCCGGGGTTGGCCACAAGGTTTTCTGCCGGGTCGGCCGTCGGTTTTTTTTTTTTTTTTTTTTTTTTTTTTTTTAAACTTTTGGTGACAAGTCTTTCTGGCCGTGACCTTTACTCCGAACATTTGGTGACAGATTTGGGGAACCGTTGTCTTTTCTTTCATGCCTTCTTGCAGCGGATGGTTGAAGTGTTATCCTTCTTGACTTCCCCTTTGTAACATTTTGAGTATTGTTGTCCTTTCTCCTTGCAACATTTTTCTCCATGAACATCTTTGCGGATCGAACATCCAGGCAACAATCTTAGCGATGTTCGCATGAGTCGCTTTGGTGGCTTCCGACCGTGATCTTTGGGCTATAGTAATTGTGATTAATCGAATCTGCAAGAAATTGCGATCACTGGATGGCGATGATAGAAATCGAAACTGGATCCAGCCATGTTGTGGATCGAATCTCCTACAACAGTTTTGATGGTATTTCACTACATCTTTGGCCGCGAACCGAGCGTCCCAGCAACACTATCATCAGATTTTGTAGTGACGCGATTTTCAGCGGTATCCGCAGGTAATAGCTTCAGCAAATCTGAAACGGCGAATCTTGATTGCAGCAGTTGCGATCAACTGGACTGTAGTATGTGCGATTATACGGTCGGTCGGCCAGCAGCTGCGATCACCGGACTACGACTTTTATGATCAAAGCCGGACTGCGAATTCTGCGGTCAACTGGACTGCAGCAGTGATTTTTCAAAACGCTCAGACTGCTTTTTCGCGGACAAGATTTTGAAGCATTTTCTATAACTTTTCTCAATGGGAAAACACGATTTCTTTTCTCATATGTCCCCTTAGTCGGCGCCAATGTTTGTACCCAAAATTACCTTTGGGCACGAAACACGATGAATGGATAGTTTGGTGTGTATTTTGGGTTCGGAGACGAAATGAAGAACAAAATGAAAGACAGAGGTTTAACGTGGTTCGGCATAGGTTTCCTACGTCCACGGGCGAATCCCCTTGGGGAGAAATGTTTTATTCACTTTTGTATTACAAAGTATGTTTTTCTCTCCTCCTCCCCTCCCTCATTTACGCCTCTCATATTTATACAATTCCACATCTAAATACAAACATAAATTACATTAATCTTCAGTTCGAATGAAATAGCTGGAGTTAATTCTGCATGTATGAAACTGCTGCAATTAGTACCGCATGGCTGAAACTGCTGCATTTAGCACTGCATGGCTGAAACTGCTGAAATGAATCACTACACCATTTTAAGGATTTCGCAACTAAGATTCGCAGGCGGCGTAAGGTCGGTTCTGCGAATTTTCCGTTCAATTGCAACCGTAGAAATTTCGCAACTCTTTTGTGCCGTTTCGAATTTTGCAACCTCATCCTGGAGGTTGCGAATTGCAACCGCGCTCAGTTCAAGCGTGCGAACCGCTTGCTTGGTTGTAACACTGGAGCTGATAAACACGCCCCAGTCAAACTCCGGTCAAGTATGCTTCTTTTTGTTTCCACCCTTCAACCTTAAGTTAACCTATATCTTCCTTATCGAGAGGAAAATTCATCTTATTTTCTCCTCTCATCCCCTCTCCATCTTTGAACTCCCTCTCCTCTCCATGTCCGTGTGAAGAACTTCATCTCAAAAACCATCGAAATCAACGTCCGGGTATAATCGTTTGCGTCATCGTTTCCTTTCGAGTTTATAGGGTTCATAGATTATGATTTCTAGGGTTTTACGTAGTGAATAAATTTTTTTCGGTTTATAGATTTAAGTTTAAGTTTATCGATTTCTAGGGTTCATTTAAGTTTATTGATTTAGGGTTTCGTCTCGTGAATCTACTATTTTCGATTTTAGGAATTTTGATTTAAGTTTATCGATTTAGGGTTTCATTTGTGAATCTGTTTTTTTCGATTTCGGTTTTCCAATTTCTTCTTCTCTCTTTCGTCTTGTTTGTATACGATTCTAGAGCAATGGGTCCTTGTAATGTGTTCTTTACGTACAATTTCAGATATCAATTGATTTATAACGTTCTTTGATTACAGGGGAGCCAGTGGATTTGGAAAGGGAGCTTGTTGTTTGTCATGTAGGGATTGGTTTTCTTACTGTGATGTGCAACGACGACTATACTTTTAGCTATGCTTTAGCTATTAGGGGTTTATGTCGGGTTTTAGATTTTGTTTCTTTGCTTGAGAAGGAATTTTTGGGTTGCAATCTATCTTTTGTCCAACAAGTGATTGTTCCTGTAATTTATATGCTGTCAGGTACTTGTTTCCAGCTACTGTGATTTATGTAGTTATGGCGAAGCTCGATCGGTGGTTTTGTATCCTATTTATCTTCTGCTATTTTTCAATATACAACACATGTGTGTTTTTCATTTGTATAAATTTGAATATGAATCTGATGTATTACATTGCTCTCTGGATTTCAGGAAAACCAAGAGGATTTGGATAGAGTGCTTATTTTGTGTTATAGTTGGATAGATAGGTTCCTTACTAGGATGTGAAACATCGACTGAACTTTTAAATCCGCTTTTAGGGGTTTATATCAGATTTTAGTTTCTTCACTTCAGAAAGAATTCTTTGTTTGAAATCTCTCTTACGTTTTCTCCCTGACTAATTGTTCCTATTACTTTTTTGTTGTCAGGGTGCTCAAGTCCAGCTACTGGGTTTATTTGGCTGCGGAGGCTGTCTTACTTGTTGTAGAAGCCCGATGGGTTATTTAGTATCTTATCTTCTTCGGCTATTTTTAAATTTGAATATAAATCTGAGGTATTATATTGTGCTATGGATTTCAGGAAAGCCAAGATGATTTGGAAAGGGAGCTTATTGTCTGTCATAGTTGGATAGATTGGTTCCTTACTGGTATGTCTTTTGTCTGTTCCAATGTTTCCTCCTTGACTAGAAACCGATCACTCCTAAATTTATTTGCTGTCGGGTGCTTGCTTCCGTCTACTGATTTATTTGGTTGTGGAACGTATGTGATTTTATTGGATGCGGAGCTTGTCTTCATTGTGGCGGGAGGCGGAGGCCAAAAAGCGGCAAAGAATGAGGAAAATGAGCGAGTCATGAATAAACGCCTTTCTCAGACCATATCTCGAATGACTGTTTTTTGAAGCACACGTTTCTTGATTCATTTAGTTTAATTATCTGGTAATGGATTCTTAGTTATTTTCTTACTAGTGCTCGGTATTTCAGATCTCATGTCTTAGAGCCGAGCCAACACAGTTAAGTCGATCTCTTGAAAAAGAGAGACAAAGAGCATATGAAAATCGATAGGAATATCTGGCAGCACAAGAGTCAGTTTCTACCTATGAAGTTCGTGTCAATCAACTTGAAGAAGAAATTAAGGAGCACAATAATAAACACAGACAAGAACTGATGGATCTAAAGTCAGACAACAAACTATTGCAGTAGGTAGTTTTGAGTTTGGTGACGTAGGGTGTGTATTGAAAAGCATACCATATACATTGTTCTTGAACTTATGCTACAACATATACTGTCTCCATAACCTTCTTCATGATGTTGTTTTTGTTAGATACTATCACGAGATTTCTGATATTGGGATTTATTTTTTTCACAGGAATTAGAACGGAGAAAACAAACTAGATCAGATTTGGAAAGGAAGTTCCATCTTCAATCTTCTATATGCGATCAATCTCATACGAACAAAAACATCAATGCGTATCTTGAAAATGGTAAATTATTGTTGGATTGCTCGAGGTCTTAAACTTTTTTTCCCGATTCATTTCGATTTTCCCCATTTTTCATAGGAGGCAACTCCATGCGTAATCTTTCAAGTCTTTGGAAGCCTTGGCGACATGGAGGACAATCTTTTCCTTCAAGCATCTCTTGGTTCATCTTACGACTTCTCCGAGAAGAGGCTTAGTGAGGAAACCATGAGGAGCATGACTCAAGTGCTTTTGAATCTACCTCTGTCGAAAGATGGCGAGCTAGATTCATACACGTCTAGTTTGGTATGGACGAGTGATTTTTGTTATATACTTTCTCATTTTCCAATGATCAAGAATCTTATAGGGCTAGGTCAATAAAAGCTTACAAGTCTTCGTTTAAGGAACAAAGTAACTTTGATTACAGAAATATTAGTTTGTTGAGAAGTATGTGTAATTGTGTAACAATTTTGTTATTTTTATTGTGCAGATCTAGGCTATGTAGGATCCAAAGATTCGGAACATTCTATCTGATCCAAATCATGAGACAGTATGTGAACCATCGAGTTCATATAACTCAATCGAAGTTACTCATCATTTACCAGTTTGTACTTAGCATAGAGCTTGGGCATCCAACAATGTTATTCCTTAGTTGAAACATCTCTATTTGATATCTAGATTCAAGAATTTTTTTTTTAATATCCTTATATGTTTTGCACTAATGTATTTTGCACTAACATCCGAGTGTGTTACAAAAAGGAGAGTATGATGAAATTCCTGCTATCCTAATATGTTTTCCAGTGAGACTAATCATCCGCCTCACCATTCTCTCGAGTTGTTTATCATTGCATAGTATGGGATTGTAAATCTGCCATGTTACTTATTCATGTACTTCAATCGTCCGTGGTTTATCTGCGTGAGGCATGTATTCATGATGAAATGTTACTCTCGGCTTTTCCTTAATCGGTTATTCAACACTCTCAAACTGTTCTATGATTGAATTCTCAGTTTCCGTCCGTGCGATTCAAGAAAAATACCAGGTCCTTACTGAATTTCCACATCTTACATACATATGTCTCATTATTTCACTGGATAATGGCCTACACTAAGGCGAGTTATCCTATTTGATAGTTTGCCTCTCTTTTCTTGCTTTATTTAAATCGAGTGCATGTCTTCTATAACTTATACTCAAAAGTATATGTTGCAGGTGATTGAGATGAAACAAAGAAAGTGTGGAATTATATTTGATATATCTTGAAAGGTTGCTGGAATTTTGTACTCGTCAGATCCCTGAAGCATTCCTATCAGCATATGATATGATCTTGGAAGGCTGAGTTGATTGGTGTCATCCTGAATCACATTACTTATCTTTGATGGTCTTTGATCTTGAGTTCTTTGACTTGTAAGTCTGTAGTGATACTTGTATACATTTGTAGCTCATACCCGATACTTTTTGTTAACTTAATTGAAGAATATCTTTTTTTTTATAATATAACACAGTTTTGTATACATTTGTATCGGCTATTGTGATTCTCAACAATATAGTTTTGTGTCCATTGAATGACATTGTAGTTTGTATATCTGTGGAAATGATGAATGTGGGAATTGGGTAACTGCAGGGGGGAAATGTGGGGAAAATGGATTTTGACCATGTCAATGAAGACTTGACCTTTTTTTTATGTTGCAAAATATTAGCAACGTCTATAATATGTTGCTAAGTTAGAACCAGAACCAGTAAATTAGAACCAGAACCAATAATATTTTAGTTCCTGTAGGGGTATTCCTGTAATTAGAAACAGGTTAGCAACGGCATGCCTTGGTTGCGAATAAAAAGGGTCGCAACGGCAAAGTACGTTGCGAATCCCCGTTGCTGACCAAGATTCGCAACGGAGCTTATGCCGTTGCGAAAAAATGCAACACCGTGTTTTGAAACGTCACTTTGCCGTTGCGAGCCCGGTCAGCAACGGCCGGGCGCCGTTGAGAATTCCTAAAAATGGTGTAGTGAATATTGCATGGCTGAAACTGCTGGACTTCAATTCGCATGGCTGAAACTGCTGGAATTCAATTAAATGAAACTGCACATTTATGATTTCATGATAAATTATGCATAAATGATGGTCAATTGGTGGACATTTTTGGCGGAGTACTGACCGCATGGGTAGGGATCAAGCTTGATGGTTGACGAGCATGATGGTCGGGCGGTGTGGATGGAGGATGGTGGCAAAGCATGGTTGGAGACCGGTTTGTGCGCGTGGAAGAGTTTTTAGTGGGAATTGGTTTTGCGGCTTTCTGCCGCTACAAGACTGAAAATTGGCTAGGGTGCGACGGACTTCGATAGTTGACCGACGGTTGACCTTGACTATTGACTGGCCGTTGACCATGACCTTGACCGGAAGTTGACTTTGATAGTTGACCGACTTTGACCATCGACCTGTCCGTGCAGACTGGTGGGCTGCCTTGGTTGACTGGTTAGTGAGCTTGGATGAGGACCAAAACATGATTCAAGTATCAATTTGGCCCATTAAGTGGTATTTTTACTTATGGTACAAACACGGTCTAACTTTGATTTTGTGGTGGGTTAATTGTAGCATACTGTTTTTTGTTTTTCAGTGTAGTGGGTACGTGTAGGGTTTGTTTTGCGCTTTGAGCATTGTCTTTTTAGTGGGAGTGGGATGTGCAGAGTAGCTTTGTCTCTCGGGTAGCTAGGTCTGCACGCTACTTTTGCTTACTCCTAGTATGCCTTTTCAATCTATTCTTACCTTTGCCGATAAAAAAGAATAATGATTTCACGGCTGGGATACCCATATGACCCTGATTGGTCCAAGAACTCCAAGAACTCAGCTAAAAATGTTACGCAGGCCCAGTGATTGAGGTGAAAATAGTACATTGAGGTTGAATGTGTTTATTGGTACTATTTTCTCCCAATTAAAATAGTACATTGAGAATTTGAGATTGAAAATAGTACAACTCTCGGTATCTTCGTCTCTTCCTAGTTAATGAGTTAATCCTCTTGCCTCATAGAATCTTTAGGATTAAGAGACAGAAATTAAAGACTTGAGCGATTTTACAGAGATTTACCAAGCACTGCGTAGTATAAAAAATGTTCCCATGGGTGTATAGCAACATGGTTTATGAATATGTAGAGTAAAAAAAAGATTAAAAATAAAAAGATGGAGAAAGATAAAACGAAGTTCTTAACGTAGATGTGACACTTTTCTCTATCCCTGTTCTAGTACTCACATTGCATATTTTTGGGTCCAGGATCTGGCAGTCATATCATACTTGGCTCTGTCACTCTTGTACATCTGCGCAATCTCAGGGACCAAGGGATGATCAGGATTTGGATCAGTAAGCAGTGAGCAAATAGACAGAAGCAACTTGGATACGGTAAGGGCTGGACTCCATTGATCTCTGAGAATGTCAAGGCAGATACCACCGTAGCTATTGATATTTGGATGGAAAACTCGCGTTGTGAAAGCAACCGTTGGGGGCTTCCAAGGGTAATCTGTTGGGAAGTGAATGGAGATGAGAAACACACCACCAGCAAAAGGGCTGTCTGTTGGTCCCGTTATGGTGCCTTGCCAATGAAACATATCCTCACCTACAGGACCTGCACTGCAAGAAACAGGTGGATCTCTTTCGAGGATTTTCAATTCCTGTTGAATTCTCTTTAATGCCATCGTACACTACCACGATAGAGATTCAACTGCTGTTTTATCTCTCGTGTGATGTTCGCAAAAGTTTACGTTATTGCAAACCAAACAACAGTATTTACAGATTATTTTTTTATGGGTATTTTTATAAATTTTAACGAAACAGTTTTGGACTAGGAACCATAACTTAACAAGGAAAGAATCCCTAAAAAAAGAAAATCCAAGTTTCCTTAGTTTTGACATGGTGATGCATTATCCATGTTCGATACGAATCATATTATATCATCGGCATTCAACCTACAATTCCAAGAACCAAACAAGGAAAAACGCACCAAATTGTGGATTTCTTTAAATTGTTACCAAGGTTGCCAGGGACGGAGGGATGTAGGGACAAATGGGTCCGCCGACCCCACTTGATTCTGAAATCCCATAAATATAGGCTTATAAATTTTGTAATTTACATGTTTTGTGGGGCAAATATGCTCTATAAAATTGAAAATTTATTTTTAATGGGGTAAAAGTTATAAAACTCACATGAAATCAGTACAAATAAATCAAATGTGTGACGTAAAAACAAAAAAACGATCTAAATTAGTATATTTAATTTAACTAAAATCGGGCGGCCTCCGGCCACATACCAGCCAGTATGTACATATTTTTACCATAAAAATTTGCCCCCAATTGGGAAAAAATTTGGCTCCGTCACTGAAGGTCGCACAATTCCACATACCAGCCAGTATGTACATATTTTTAGCATAAAAATTTGCCCCCAGTTAGGAAAAAATTTGGCTCTGTCACTGAAGGTCGCACAATTTATAGTGGGATCGTGCGAGTAGATCCCAAAAGTTTTTAATAAACTCAATGTCTCAATCTCTTATTTACTGATAACGGGCTTGGACAAGCTTAAAGCCCAGTTATATGCAAAACCCAATTCTTTTTGATATCTCTAATTAGGGACACCAAAATTTCCTTTTTGTTATCCAAAATTCTTTTATTTTGTTCTCTCCATAACCACCAGAAGCACCACTATATTATAATGCTGTTATACCACAATTTAAGTAAGCCTTTTGTCTCCCCGGTTATAATTTCAAACTTTCATAAAAATTGTCACATTAGAAATATAAACCCACCGGAAATCTCATATTTCCACTGTTTACTTATAAATATTATTTGCATGGTTTATTTCGATTTTCTCCATTATCTTCACTACCGGTAATTTTAGGATCTAGAAAAAAAACACACCACACAAACTTATTTACTCGATTTTATCAAAAATATAGATAAACCTTTTGTGTTTAAATTTCTACCAGGTATGTGGTTGAAGAATCTTGATGAGTCTTGGTTTAATAAGTCCAATCATTCACCACTTCATTGTAATCCCGAGCCATTGAACGCATGAATATTTCATTAACCTTGTTTACCTATTTTGACCCTTATCATCGTTTTTTCACTACTTCCCAAAAGGACAATGTTGTTTTGGGGTTTATGATGGTTCGATAAATCTTTCATTTAACTAGTATTTTTGTACACACTAGTACACTACCATATCTGACTATTCATAAAATGGTTCTGTGATGGTGTGAAATCAAAAAGGCTCTCGTAAAATTAATCCCATTGTATTTAGTTTTTTGGACATTGAGTGGCACACTATATATTGTATGCACTACCACGTCTATCCAAATATGTGTATGGTTAATTTTTTTTTTTTTTAAAATGATGCAACATTCAGGGAAATAAATTGTCTCAGACAATCATTCCTTTTTTTACACCTTGCCAATCAATTTCTACTAAGCATGATTGATATTTTATTTTTTATTGTCATTGTTTTTCATCTCCATCACTTTCTTAATGCACTTTTTCTTTCCTTTTTTTCCTATTCATAAAAAATGGGTGTCCATTTTTTTTCTCGCAAAAGTAAGTCTGATTTATCATTTAGTTTCATCCGAATGAAGAGTTCATTTGAATCGACAATAATCATCTCATTTGTGATTTTGCAGGAGACGCAGGTACATGCTCCGGTCTTGTTGGACTGCCGGAAGGAAGCAGCTATATGGGTTCATGAATGAGAATCGAATCGATGAAGTAGTTTTTCTTTTCTAAGAACACGACAACTTTGCTAAGGACATTTCTAACGTTCACCGGGGATGTGAATCTATTTTGCTTAGCACTAAAGATTCTTTTAGTCCGTTTCTCCGGTTTATCTTTCTTCTGTGATATTAGATGTAATTGTAAAGCTAAGCTTGCTACAAAAAATTCAAATGTTGACAATCTTTGGATTAAATATGAAGTTATGTCTTGAAAGATAAAGGTGAAAAATTATCCATTACAACTTCTACGTTGATCATACTAATATGACCAAGTATAATACCAAAGTATCATATACCATTGTATGTTATGTTTTCTATCTTAAACGACTTGAAAGAAACGATCGGAATAGAACAAGTCAAGTCAGTATTAATAACCTCAAGTGAAAGGATGATGTACTGTAGTCGATACGTCTTCGCGTTCTTCAGGTCTTTAGAGTTATACTTATATACCTCAACATTCCTAGACTTTCTAGTCTAACTCAACGAAGTTTTCTCTAGTAATCTTAATCAAGCGACTCTAATTGAGTTTTGATACTAAAATATGATAACCAACCTTGACATACTAACGCTTGGTGGGTTCAACCGAGCGATGCTCTAACAAAAGTTACTAACTAAACTATCTAGACTCGGACTAAGGACTATAATACCTAAATATCTAGTTAAGATTACAATTTATATATGACTAAAATACAAATATTGAATAGTAAATAAATCTCGTAAAGGAAATTTATAATTGCAAGAAAAATCAAAATTAAATTGATTCGGACTGGACTACCAGCCCATGGAAAATTGCACTTTAGTTGTATGGTTTAATCAAGTGACATATTCAAATATATTCAAGGGATTGTCCTCGCTAGGGTGTTGTTGTGTTGCTAAATATTTTTTTTCGAATGAAAAAGGTTGTATTAAAGAAAAGAGAAACCTAGCCAAAGCCAGGATTACAAAAGAATCAAAATCGAAACTACCCATTGCCGCGTAACACAAGACTGCAGACTTACAAGGATTGGGAGGTAATCCACATTCTGTCCTAAAATAGCAACCAAAAGAACAACGTGTAAAGCTAGGAAGGACAGACGAGGAAAGTTTGCAGTACTCAATCACAAACTACCGTGAAAGTACTCAAACACAAACTGCCGTGAAAGTACTTTATGCAGTAATGCATAAGCCAGAAACTTCCATACCCACTACTTCTTCCATTAATCACGTTCCACTCCCAGGCTTCATACCCCCTAAAATCCAGCCGAACAACATCAAAGACAACATTACATATTAACACAGAGTTCCCAATTGTGTAAGATTTGACTGCTATCCAAAAATTTGAAAGTGTCTTTGTCACAGCTCCATAAAACCAAGGTTTGTTTTATAAGAATATATGACCTCAGTAACCTCTCTAGGTCTTCCACCAAACACCCTCCTGTTTCGCTCTTTCCACACATTCCAGATGATAGCAAAATGCAGAATATTCCATATGTTCTTGCATCTTCCTTTTAACGCATTCCATTCCCAAGCTTCGAACAGCTGTAAAACTATTCCAGGGATTGGCCACGAGATGCGCAAGGATTTGATGAAATAATCCTACAACTGAAACGAGAAATCGCAGTGTAGCAGCATATGGTCCGACGTCTCTGTAGTCGAGTTACAAAGAGGACATGCAGTGCTATGAAGATCTACACCTCTGTAACTTAGCATATCTCTTGTAGGGAGGGAGTTATGGAAGACTGCCCACAACAAGAAGCTAGCTTTGTGTGGGATATCATTCTTCCAAAGAAATCTCGAAAAAAGAACAATCTGGAGCATTGTGGTGTTGCTAAATTGACGATGTTATTGCTGCATTATGGTGATATTGCTCAATCTCAATATTAAGATTAGGTGTTAGTTCTGTTATGGATTTACAAAACCATGACTACAGTAGAGCTTTCGTCGATGAAGAAACTGAAATAATGTTGTTGAAGGTGCTATCATGGTGGAATATCGTATAAAACGCATAAACACACCCATTTGTTACTTTCAGTATCATAGTTAGTCTGCCTTAAACCCTACATAAGAGATGCTAATGATTATGTATAGCTAAATTGTCGAATATTTTAATTTGTAGACAATACCATCCCCATATGCTGCATGAATAAAAAAAAACAAAAGGCTAGAGAACATCTCAGTTGATGTCGAAATCCTTAGGAAGGAATTCCAAAATATCTGAAATGAGGTCGACGATATGCACCAAATGTCATTGCCGAACGCTGAATTAGTAGGATAAATCCAGATAATTTTAACGGGAGTGATACACACACCGCGGGTTGGATCCCGCGATGTGTACCGCAAGAGATAGAAATAGGCAGTCCCGTGTGACCCGGCGGTTTACCAAGGAGGGTGGGTTAAGTGTGGGTCCCACCCCCTCTCTCACACTCTCACTGATGCGGGATGGCCCGCGGGATATCAATCATTTTCGTAATTTTAAATAGATAACTCATCCTCAAGATCAACTTTATCCTTAAAAATATCAGATGATCTAAACCGGACTCTATGTCAAAAATATAACGGGTCTTTAAGGGACACATCTCAGTTAAAATGCTTTATATATGAACCAACACAAGACAAAAAACTATACTTAGAATAATAATTTACACACAAGTTCAAAATAATTTGCACAAAAACTTCCACCAAACATCCAAAAGAACCATCAGGCACTAATGCCAGAAGTGCCTACCCAGAACGAACAAACAGGTTCAAAAAGGTAGAGAACCTAGAACCTACATTAAACCAACAAAAGGCCGATACTGAAGAAGCTTAGTGAAAACTAGGCTCGTCAGCGCAACAAAAAGAGACTCGCTGCAACATGTAGAGGATATAGACAAATTGATGAATTTCTGGCCTCAAACCCTCAACCAAGTATGAAAGTAAAGGTATAAGCAGCAAATAGGCGGAAAAGGAATGGGAGATGCTGTGATTCGTTCTGGATTGAGGCTTGGATGACAAACGTTCAAAATCATAAAATCAATTCTAAACCCAAACAAGAATAAGCTCGCATCATGGAATTGCATAAATTTCTCAATCTTCAAAAAAAAAAACTAAACCCAAACAAGTGCAAGCTAACAGCAAAACAAGATCTCAATGTTCAAACAAATCCAAACCCAAACAATATCAAGTTAACAACATGAGGTTAGAAAAGATACCTAAACCTGAAGATCAACAGAAAACTATGAAGTTTGTTGATAAAATAGTCGGATCATCTGTCAATCATGATGTAACTTCAACAAATTAAGGAAGCACCAGATCTTTTCATCTCCCATGAGAACATAGACAAAACAAATTGATCAAAGGGGCACAAAAACATCATATATAATGGAAGTTCATATTGCATTCAGGTTGAATCGAGAAAGGAGACACCTGATTTCAATCTTGTACATCGGTAATTAAAGAAATTCTGGTTGCAGCATCATTGAATCAGAAAAGCTAGCAAAATTGGAATTTATTAAAAACACTATACACCTAAGAAGAAGAGAATCCCATGAAATAGATTTGTATCATGATATCATAGATCTAAACATTTACAACCTTAAGTGAGTCTCTAGGGATTGTATCAAAGTTTAGCCGGTTTCGATTTGAGAATCCATGAAAGTTATTTTAGGGTATTCGGGAAAAAATCGAAGAAGAAAAGGGAAACATGGTATATTTTTACTAGTGATTTATTTCAATTTCCTTCATCGTCTCAACTATTTGCACTTCCAAGAACCACGAAGAAAAACACACCACATAAACTTATTCATTCCAAATCATAGAATTTTATTAAACATGAATGAAAATAAAGAAATTTTATTTAAATATTTCCAAGTAATTTGTTGAATTGAAGAATCATGATTCACACATAAAGGATGGTTAAATACATATCAATCATTCACCAATTTGTTGTAATTGTATTGTAAGATGTAGAATGCAGAATGCATGATTTTCGTTTTTCACTGTTTTTTCACTACTTCTCTTAGGGACAATGTTATTTACCCGTTTATGGTAGTTCATTTTTTGAACACCGGCTGTGGCACAATTGCTACATGTACTACCAAATGGTGAGTCTTGTTCTTAAGTAGGAATTACCATTAGGTACTATTATTGTGTTCTTAGTTAGTGGCAGGTCCACCCATAAAAGCCCAGTAACCGGAGGTCCATAATTAAAAGAAAAAAGAAAAATGGACCAATTTTTTTAAGCCTAGGTCCTATACACGTGTGTAACCTATTACGTGCATTTTAATAATTCCCAAAATAGCATTCACTATATATAACAGAAATATAAGTCAGTTTTTCTCCATATTCTTTTTCTTCTCAGATTCGCTTTGTCTCTCTCTCTCTCTCTCTCTCTCTCTCTCTCTCTCCCTCTCCCCTTCTCTGCTGCTCCCGTTTATGAATGTTAGACCTAGGGTTTTCGAAGATGTTTCGTGGTTTACAAGTATGTTAAGTAATCTTCTCCCCAGTTCTTCTTTGTTTTTGTTTTGTTTCTCAACCGAATCATGAAGATCTGATTGATTTCATGATGTTTTCACTTTCTTTTTCCGGTTTTGGTAATTCGATTTCATGATGTTCTCTTGTTTTTCACGTGTTGCTGATTTTTAGACTATGAATCAATAGTACATATTTGATATACTGAAATATACTGCTCTAGTTTTTTTTTTTTTTTTATAGTTTTGGAGATTTTTCTTGTTTGATCCAGAAGTACATATATGGAATATTCAAATAAAAGTGTTTCGATTCTCTTTTTTTCATAGATTCGTTACTTGTTTTTCACATGCGAGATGAATTTTAGATTATGAATCGAAGATACATATATGATGTCTTGAAAAATTATGCTTTAATTTTGTTATTTTTGTAGTTTTGGATATTTTTCTTCTTCGATCTAGAAGTATATATATGGAATACCAAAAAAAAAGTGTTTCGATTACGTTTTTTATAGATTCATTACTTGGTTTTCACATGCGGTGATTTTAGTTTAATTTTGGTTGTTCTTGATATGCTTTTGAGTTGCTTTTGTGTAAATCATCGATAGCTATATGATATACTGGTGGATTTCGATGAAACAAGTTCCGATCTAAGTAAAAAATCATGTTTTATGTTTATTTCATTAATAGATATGATATTTTTATGGTTTTTGGTTTGTTTTGCAGTTTTGTTTTGTGTATTAACCATCAGTACATATATGACGTACTGTTTTGTTTTTGTGTTTACTATGAATCTATAGGTTTTCTCTTATTTTTTTGGTTTGATCCAGGAGTACATATATGCAATACTGAAGTATGTGCTTTGATTCGGTTATATTCATGGATTCATCACTTCTTGACATGGAATTGAGTTTTTAGTTTATGAATTCGCAGTACGTATATGTTGTACTAACAAAAACTTCTTTTGATTCTGTTTTATTCATAGTTTTGCCACTTTATTTTGGTTTGATACATGAGTAAGAATGCGAAATACTGAAATATATGCTAGTTTTATTGCTATGTTTTAATATTGTTATATTCCGGTCACATTTACAGGTTCATTATGTCCGAAGGATACATACTCTATATATAAGCAGTGCGGCAGATATATACTCAGATTTGTAAGAAGTGTAGCAGATATGTACTCAGATTTGTGAGCAGTATGTACTCAAATTTGTAAACAGTGTAGCAGATATGTACTTAAGTTTGTGGTCCTTTATATGTTTTAATTAAATTTGGACCTCCAGATAAAATAAAATCCTGATTTGGTAAAAGTATGTTATTTCACACGTATTTAAACAGTAGGGTATATGAGTCATTTCCATGTTTTCAAAAACTTTGGACCCTAGAAGAAGGGTAAAATCCGGTTGGACCCTACTATAAATAACCTTATGGGCTTAGGACCAAACAAGAAATTTTCCTATTCTTAAACACCTTCTTGGTGAATCTCAATTGCTAATGCTTGTCTCATTTGAATCTCAATTGCTAATGGTTGTCTCATTTCAAATAAATAAATTGTCCGATCCATTTTCCATTTATTTTTGACTTTTTTTTTTCTTTTATCATTTTCGTAGTGCTATTTTTTCTATTCCTTTCCATTGGATGATGCTAGTTTTTTCTTGGAAGAAAAATGTACAGTTGTTACCACTTACTGTATCATATTCGCATAATATAATGTTTTTGGTGTAGACTTGATATATTTTTTTTTATTATTTTTTTTTGTACATATTAGCCTGATTGTGTATTGATTCAGGTTCCACTGTAATTAGAGCTGGCAAACGGGCGGGCCGGGGCTGGCTTGTGACCAACCCGCGGGTTACGGGTTAATGCGGTCCAAAGCTTGCGGGTTGAAATTCTTCACGGGTGGTCATTTCTCTAACCCGCGCCCGTCCCGTGTAAAGCTTGCGGGTTCACGGGTTAACGGGTTTTTGTTGAGTCAACTCGCCAGAAATCAATTTGGGCGATTTCCGGCCACATTCAGCCCATCTAAAGCTCATTCCCTGCTACCTAACATTCATCTAATTCAGTTTGATATTTCGATTCAATTCAATTAATGATTCAACAATGACAAACTCATACCAACGAAACATCAAACCTTAATAATATCAAACTTTAAAACTCAAAATTGCAAAACTAAACTAATTTTGCATTTAAAGGAACACACAAGTATAGCAAATGACTAGTCGGTAGTCATTACAATGCTTCATCGATTCATGATGATATCTTCAACAAAGAAAAAAAAAAAAAACCTCCGAGACCGTAGTAATACCATTGTTTGTAATTTGTATCACCAAGTCCGACAATAAAGATATTAATAACCACTTCCTGTACAAAATGTATATTGTGGTTAATCAAAAAAAGTGATAATTGTCCAAAAAACATCTCCAATCTCTTTTCTATACAAAATTTGGAGACACTGATAAGTGATAAATGTCTGTCCAAAAAAATTCTCATATTCCATGTGTCTATCTCTGAGTTGCTCCAACTATTTAATTTGAATCTGTAATTTGAAGCAAAAATAAACCAAACAAAAGAAAAGATTCAAGTCAAAAACATGGAATTTGCATAATTACCCCGCTTTATATTGAAGAAGTACGCATACTAATTAGACGCATAAGAACTTACTTCCTCCCCATCCTCTACTGCCTCATCCTCCACTGCCTCGGGTTCAAATCCTAATACATCTTCTTCAATAATCCCGTTGTCCTCATCCATATCTTCTTTTCCTACACGGATAAAAAAAAAAAAAAAACAATGTTATATATATGAGATTTAGAGTCTTAGACATTCAACTAAAACAAATATTACTTTGATTTACTTACCAACTCCATACTCCCAATCACGAGTTGTTATCAACGCCTCAGCATTTTCAGGTAATAAGGAACTTCGAAATCGATCAATTACCCTTCCTCCAATGCTAAATGCAGATTCTGAAGCGACGGTTGAAATAGGAATTGACAAAATATCCCCCGCCATTCTTGAAAGTACTGGAAATCGTTGTTCGTGGCCTTTCCAATAATTTAGGATGTCGAACTTCACATTTAAAGAACCTCTATATGACTCGCTAAGATATTCATCTAACTCTGACAAGTCAGATAGTACATCACCACCACTTTCTTGTGTTGCAGCATATTCCTAAAAGACAAGGTACTGAATATATGAGTCTAAAAAGTCTTAGAAACAAGCTAACACGACCACATACAACATCCACGGTTGACAGTACCCTTACAAGACAAACAGAACCACATAATTTTCTAAGATACAAAACATAAATGGCTACACAGACACCTCAGACATGTCATTTAACATGAATTAGAGTTAAGTAAGCTTTAAAATTACCTGAAAAAGCTCACTTCCTTCTTGGGCAACTGAATTCCCACCATTTTGAATACCCAAATTTTGAGTTCCACTGTTGGAAGCTCTTGAACTTGATAAGCTGTAATACTCATTAAAAAGTGTTGTCATATTAATACGCACTTTATTAACTTCACGTTCTAATTGTCTCGCCTCAGGATACAACTTGGAGTAAGTAAATTTCACAAAATTCAATTTCAATCTAGGATCTAACACAACTGCCATAGCCAATATAGGACTCAACTCCTTCCAATAACTATCATATTTTGCTTGCATCTCTTTTACCATGTTCCTAATGCATTCAATATCACTTCTGCTTTCTTTCTTTAATAACACCTGAACTTGACAAACTCTTTCAAAATACAGATTGGAAGTAGGATACTTACTACCAGAAAATAAAGTTGTGAGATCATAAAACACCTTGAGAAACTTTGTGACTTCTTCAATTTGTTCCCATTCTTCATCGGTTGGACCAGTCTTCATAGTCTCGAATCCACCAACTTCAAATGAGAAAACATTTTTATACGGGGATACAACTATCTAACATAAGATAAGTTGAATTCCACCTGTATAAAACAAACATTCAGTTCAGTGAGTATATAATTAATAAACATTAATACAATTCTATAATTATATAAGTTATAAACTTATAACAAAAGAAAAGTAGAATCCCACCTTGTCTTAACATCTTGACGAATACCCCTTTTTGGCCGGACATGCCTAAAGTATCAACGATGTCTAAGAACTTTTGTTTTCTTACTTGGGACTTTTTAAGGGACTTCACTGACGCTCTTATCTTAAGCACTGCTGGATCAATCTTCTTAAGTCCTTCTTTTACAATAAGAGCTAAGATGTGAGCACAACAAATGAACGTGAAAGAATTTTCCATCATTCAACAAGATCTTCTTTGCGGCAAGTCTACTCTTCATAATTCCAAAGACAAGCTCAGTTATTTGCAGCATTATCCAAGGTGATGTTGGATACCTTGTCTTCAATTCCCCAATCTTCTATCATTGCAAATAGCTTAGCAGAAAGGAATTCACCTGTTTGAGGTAGTGGAAAGGTTAACATGAACTTATATTGAAGATATAAAAATAGAATAATAAATCTCAAGACTCAAGTAAGTGTTTCACCTGTATGAGGTGGTGGAAGGGGGCAGAAATTCAGAAGCTTCTTTTGCAACACCCAATTTTGATCAAGATAGTGCACAGTTAAGCTTATATATCCAGTAGTCGTTACGAAGTCCACATGTCGATGTTAGACATATCCTACCCAGAAGGGTAAGTCATAGCAAAGCATATTAATCAATTACTCATACATAAAAGTATAAAACACAACATATGGGTCAATATGATTTGATTCATTTGAAATTTTGAATCATACCTGGAGCAAGTTTCAATCTGTTTCGAATAACTTCTTTTTGTGCTTTATGTTTTTTGACAATATCGGCTTTCCCAGTATTCCTTGATATTGGTTTAGCATCCTCATTTAAATAAGAACATATATCCCTAAATTCTTTCCACTCCACCAAAGCAAGTGGGACATTTCTTGCAATGATTAATGCTGCAAAAAGATCCCGTAATTTCATCTGATCAACTTTGCGTACTCGGGTAGACAACTGGCCATTCTTTGCAGATAATAGCATCTGCCCTACGTCTTGAGATTGACGGTTAGGGCACTTATGCCTTTTCATGGATGAGGTTCCACCTTTCTGGCTTTGATATTTATATCCTGCATTACAAGCCTTGCATACTCCCTTCTTTGTTCCATCTTTATATTTAACGAGTTTAAAAAATTCCCAAACATCGGATCTGAGTCTATGTCTCTTTCCACCTGACCCCGGTGCAGTGCACAACCAACGATTGCGAGTCATTCACAGAATGTAGCATCTCAACATCATCATCCTCACATTCCTCACCATCACTACTCATAACATCGTCTTCTTCTTGTACAATTGACATCCTGGATGGACAACAAAGAATAGGTCAAAGATAAGTGATAACCCCAATAATATACAAGGGAATGAAAATATGATTACATGAATCCAGCGATTCCAGCCCATTCAATTGACAGTCACAGTTAACAGTACTTCATTATCACATCACATTCACACACAAATGTAGAGCACTAGAGCACAAGAAGATAGTTCATACAAGTCCTCATACACATTGCACATCAAGATCATACATGGCTTTCGGACTTAAAAAAAAAATAGAACACATATTTGTTAACTCAAAATTACTTCACACTCTGAGCAAGAAAATCTATCAATGCATTATGTCAGTCTAATGGTGAGCATAAGAATTAAGAATGGGCCTTTACTTTCACAATGTTTTTGGGTTGAACTCATTATGCCTAATTAGTTAAAGTGTAACATTTATAAAACTTTGAACTTTCAACTTCACAACAACAACACCTGTATAATTACTACCTTATGTCTTAAGTAACATCATTTCAGCACAAATTCAATCTACATTCTACACAACCAGGCTAACCCCAGTAGATCAAAATAAACCTGAATCTCAACCATATATATAAATATATACACTTTAACAGTTCCATAACTTCCATTCCATTACATATAAAGTATAAACTCAGATTGAAATGAATTCTTTGTTGGTTAACTACTTAACTTGGTTTAGACTTTAGCGGCCCTCCGCCCTCCACTGGTTGCAATAAGCCGAGAATAATTCGACTTGCGCTCACTTACAAGTTACAACACCTATAATTAATAACAAAAAGTGAATATAAAAATACAATAGAAGTATACAACTGAAAAGCAACATCGTAACCAAATGACTTGAATCAATAACTTCATTCTATGCCAATAGAGAATATCAACACAAATATCTTATTTTCTTCATTCTATGCAATTATGCAAATATTTCAATCTCAATTTCTTCATTTTATGCAAATATCTCAATTTCTTCTCAACTCCATCAGGACCATGACCATCACTAAAAAAAACCCTAAGAATTCAATAGCCTGAGATTTCATATAAAGTCTTAATCATAAACCCCTAATAATTCTAATTAAAGGTTAAATAGTTCACATCAAGTTATCCAAATAAGAACCAAAACCAAAATCAACTTGATACATACAATAACCCAAGTTGTATCTAATGATTCTCATCAAAATCAGATAACCCCAATCCCCAATTAAAATTTAAAACACTAAATCAGTGATCATAAAAGATTCAAACATAGATCTACAAATACACAACATTAACTGCCAAACTAAGTAAAACCCACTTCTGAAAACACTAGATAACAAGCATTTGAACATCAAACGGTCAAACCCCAAACTATACATGAATGATACACGGTTAAAATGAACAAAACAACAACAAAGTGACATACAGATTCAAAATCAACGAATTTACTTACTTGCTACTAGTCGCTAACCATTGTTGATGTTGCTAATTGTAAATATGGAACAAGAAAATGAAGGTGAAAAAGATGAGAACTCAAGACAAGAGAACCGAAGTTCTTTGAACTATTTAGCCATGAGTCTGCGGAGGGTGAAAAGAAAAGAAAAAAGAAAAGAAGAGAAGAAAGAAAACTAGGGTTTTTTCTTTTTATACCTAGGACTCTAGGAGACACGTATCATGGGAGGGGGTGCCACACGTCATAAGCATAGGAATGGCGGGTTTACGGGTTGTACCCGCGGATACACGGGACGGGACGGGTTTACCCGTTTTCGCACGGGCCAGCATTTTCCCAACCCTAACCCGGCTTGTTTATAAACCAGCCAAGCCGGGTTCGGGTTTTTACGGGCCGGTCCGGGTCAACCCGCGGGTTTTGGGCTTGTTTGCCAGCTCTAACTGTAATCTAAACAATAACAAAAAGTGAAGACACAAAAAGAAAAATAAATAAATAATCAATCAACACTTTAATGCCTCTTTAAAGAAATACCAACATTGTTTAATTGGAATTACACAGGTAATACTACCGGAAACATGGTAATACTACGGAAACATTGGCTTGTTCAAATTGCAGAAGTGAAAACTTATTTGTTAATACCATTTAGAATTCACACAACACATGGATTTTATTCTTTAGTTATATTTCATAATATTTCCCACATGATTTACTTCTGTGTCCTCCATCATCTCAACCATCAATAACTCCAAGAACCAAAAAGGAAATGATGCACTGCGTAAACCTATTGCAAACTGTAGATTTGTTTAAATTGTTACCAAGTACACGGTTACATAATTTATAATGTTTAAGAATCATGATTCATAAGTAAGTGATGGTAAATACGACTTGATCGGTTCACAAGTTCATCGAAAATTGGCCTACCAAGTATTAATCTTTTTTATACCAAAAATTGTCTTACCAAGTATTAACTTTTTATCCTATTGTAATCATTATCATCTTTTTTCATTACTTCTCCAAAGGACAATGTTGTTTTGGGGTTTTCATTTAACAAATATTTTGGTAACATTACTATTATATATAAATAAGTTGTTTGTGATGTTGTTAGATCAAAAATGCTTTCGTAAAACTAATCCCATGGTATTTAGTTTTTTGGATATTGGCTGGGACATTATTGTATGCACTACCAAATCTATTTAAACATTTGTATGGTTAATTTTCTCTTTTTAAACAGATTCAACATTTACGGAATAAATTGTCTCCGCCAGTCGATATTTTTTTTTGGTGACACCTTGCCAATTAATATTTGTCAAGCATGAAAAATAAATTCTTGATGTTTTATTTTTCTTTTGACATTGCTTTTCACCTCCGCCACTTTCTTAACGCGTTTATTTGTTTTTCCATAAACATTGCCTTTCTTTTGTTTTATCGTCGAAAGGAAAATGTACCACTGTTATTATCATGCACTGTATACGATTTGCACAATATAATGATTTTTGGTGTAAAATTATTTTCGAAAGGACAAGTCCCTCAATCTGTTTCGTCCGAAGGAAGATTTCACTTGGCTCGATAAAAGTCATCTTATTCATGATTTTGCAGGAGGAACATATACGTGCTCCAGTGCTGAAGGATGTGCTGAAAGGAAGCAGTTATATGGGCCTCAAGAATGGGAAACGAATGATCAAGTAGTTTTTCACAATGATAATATGAACGTAACTATTTTGCTAAGGACCTTTCCACCGGAGATGTAAGTATATTTTCCACAGCACTAAAGATTCTTTTAGTCTTTTTCTTTATTTTATCATTCTTCTATGTTACAGGGTGATAGTTAAATGAGATTTCTATAAACTTTCATAGATTTTTTATTTGAGTGACTCCCAGAGATTTTTTGAAAATATAGAGATTTTTAGTGATTTTCTAGGAGTATATTAGAGAGTTTTTGTGACTTATAGGGACAAACAAAATGAGATTTGTAAAGAGACTGTATAATTTTTAGAGACAAAAAAAATGTATAATATCTAATCATAATTTTAAAATATCTACAGGTTACTTTACTATGCACGTTACTTTACTATGCACGTTACAATCTTAATAAAAGTACCAATGAATACTTAGTGAAATGTTCATTGCAAAATAAATCCCATTGTTGTCTTATGCCTATGTTTTATTCTCTTTATTCAACATTTTATTTGGTATGCTGTCTCTCCAATGGTTTACTGTGCAATTGGCATGTTACTTGGTCACCAGCTCAAACAAAAATAAAATAAAATTGGTCCTACTTTTAAAAACAAATATTCCCCAAATTTCCAAGTCTTCCAAAAAATATCACCTACCATGCCTATTTTCCTAATAAGTTTCTCCAAATCTTTGAAAACAACAAATCAATAACTTTGAATTCTCATTCGAATAGCATGGGTATTGAAGTGACTCTTACGAAATCCTAATCCAATAGCATGGAGTTTCATAGAATTCAAATGACTTGAGAAAAGTCTCTACCCAATAACAAGAGACATTAAGAGACTCTCTGAAAATTACTATGGACTAACAGTAGATTTCAAAACTCTCTGAAAGTCATTTGAAATCTCATTTGACTAACCCTCTGTAGTATATGTAATGTAATGGTAAAGCCAAACTTGGATAAAAAAAGTTCTTAATATTTGACAATATTTTGGGTTGAATATGAAGTTATGTCTTGAAAGAGAGAAAGCACAAACAATGTACACTTTTATAAAGATCTCTTGCTTTTTCTGTAATCTCAATGACAAAAATAAATAATAAATTGCATAAATTTCTCATTTTTAAGGCAATATCAAATTTAGTAGGACTAGAAATAAAATTTAGTAGTTATTCCATCGACTGCTTGGATTGACCCTTCCTTTTACGGCTTATTCTCAAGTAGAGAAAAAGTGAAAAATTATATGTTACAACTGTCTACGTTGCTACTATTCCAGATATTTCTCAGTTGTATTTGAATATACGGTACATATCTTACCACCTACAAGATCAAGAGAAGACCAAGTCAGCTGTAAAATTAATAGCTTCACCTAGTCAAGATAGTTTGTTGTCTTCTTGGGTTTATTGTTTTTTTTATTATTCTATAAATAGAAATATCAATGATTGAAAAATATTTTCTCAAGTCATTCCTAGAGATCTCTAATATAATTTACCCTATGAGATTTGTCGGTGGATATAGGCGTTAGTACTGAACCACGTCATATCGCAGGGCCGGTCCCGAAGGGGAAGCAGGAAAAGCTCCACTTCGGGGCAGCAGGCCTAAGAGGGCAACAAAATAGTAGTTTCTTATCCTATTTAGCCGGTCAATTGCCAAAAGAATACAGATCAACTTCGGATATTGCTAAGCTTTTTGATCTATCGATCTCTCAAGTCCATTTTTAGGGTTTTAGGCTGAGACAAACAACATGTCGCAGGCATTTCTAGACCAGAAAACAAATATGGGAATACAAACTATTCGTATTAGTTTTGGCATTTTGGGTTTCCTTCTTCACCTTCCTGGGTGAATACTTGGACATGATACATGCCTTTGTACGATATTCATCTACAATGGATCATCGACCATCAAATGTTAATGAATATGTTGGATGTTTAGAAAGAAAATAAAATTAAAACATGTATGACCATATAGTGCTTATAAGATAAGGGGGCAACACTCCTTGGGTTTGTTTTGGGGCAAAAAAAATTCAGGACCGGACCTGCATATCGTCTTCTCCATTTATCTCTGATTTGTTTACTAATCATATTTTATGAAGATGATTTCAGTTTCCTCCATCATCTCAACTCAGCAATTCCATGAACCAAAAAAGAAAAGAGCATCACAAAAACTCATTGCTTATATCTAACAGATTTTGTTTAAATTGTTACCGAGCATATGGTTGCAAAATTTATAGAATCCAAAAATCATGATTCATAAGTAGGGATGGTTAAATACATTTAGATTCCCTAATTCATTAAAAATAGCATACCAAGTACCATTTGTAAGCGTAATATGGAGTATGATTTTTTCATTGCTTCTCCTCTTTGACCACACTTTGATCTTAAGTCAATCTGAGTAAAATGTTCCGACAAAAACCAAACCGCGTATGCCGCTAGGATGCGCAATTGCGCATGATTTAATATATGCAACCTTATTTGGTCCACATTGTCCATTTTTACACTGTTTGCCCCCGCTGTTGTCAGTTTTCAGTAATGGCTGTGGCACATTGCTACGTTGCTTCAAAATTTCATTATCAAGCTTGGTAAAGGGGCGGCATGAAATGGTAGAGGGGCGGCAATCTAATAAGACAAAAAAGGTCATTACAAGGAAATTCAAGTGCCCCTTATCAATGAAAATCTGGAAATGACTAATTAGCCCTTATTGTTAATAATCAAGTTTAGTAATGATAATCAAGATTAGTGTTGATAATCAAGATTAATGTTGATAATTAATTTTCACTTATTATAACTCTAAAATCAGATTTTTAGAGTTATAAAAAAAAATTGAGGAGAAGAAAAAGAAAACTTATGTGATATTTGTGAAACCCTAGATTTTGATTCACTCCACCAAAATGAGTGATTCCAGTGGCAAATTTGAGGTGGGTGAATCTCTATATGATAAAGAAAACAAGTACTACATACCTCTTGATGGAGATCCTGATATGGAGTATTTTTTAGATGGTAGAGATGTTTTAGACCAAAGTGAAGGTCAATCTCAACCAATTGAAGAAATTAGCCAACAAAGTGAAGAACACAACACTGAAAATGACCATGTATACTTCTAAACTAGTTCTCATTAGCTTTTTGTTGATCAAAATTATCTAAAGTACGTAAAAAGATCAAATTTTTATAAATTTCAGAAGAATACGGTTGGAAATTAGCATAATACCAACCGTAACACATAAATATGTTTTTACCAACCGTAACTGGTTGAATTTTGGGGAAAACCCAGAAATTATACCAGTTACGGTTGGTTAAATTTGTTGGATTACAAACCGTACCATAATTACGGTTGCTAAGTACGTGCAGTAGTTACCAACCGTAAGTTATCCTGTGCATGTGAGTATTTACTGCACTAGTTACGGTTACTAATGTATAAATCGAGATAAACCGACACCATATTACGGTGTATTGGTGAATTTTAGTTACCAACCGTATATTTAACTGTGTGTTTTACATTCTCTTTGATGCATTTACGGTATGTTGTAGGATGACAGATTACTAACCGTAATCGTGTTTCTTACGTTTGTTTATTCTCTTTCTTTACCAACCGTTTATTCATATATGTTTTCGTTTTATTGCCTCGTTTAGACTAATGTTGGTATATTTTTGTCCAGGTCGTTGATGTACCTCCTATAATGGATGACCAACCTTTAGCAAATGAACTTCTCACCAAAGATTCTAGCTCTCACTATTTAACCGAGGAGACATGGAAGGAGAAAGACGATGCAAAGAAGTGGGCTAGAGAACGAGGAAAGTTTATTATGTGTTTCATAGTTTGTAATGGTACCACTAGTGATAGTGCCTTTCAAATGGTTTGCGAGTGTAGTGGACAACACAGAAGTCACGCAAAAAAGGATACCTTGCAAGTACCAAAGAAAAAGAGGATGAATACTACTTTCAGTAAGAAGACCCGATGCCCCTTCAAGCTTCGATTTTAAAAGAACGCGGCAAAAGGTGGTTTTTGGAGAAAGTTGTATGTGGTAGTCATAACCACCCTATACCTGAGAGTTTGATATCACACGCTTATGTTGGACGCCTTACCTAAGAAGAAGAGAAGATCGTAGAATCACTGACACAAATTCGTATGAAGCTTGTTGATATCCTCGCTCACTTAAAGGAAAGAAACGCACAAAATGCTTCTACTTTAGATAAAAACTACAACGCAAGAAAAAAATTGAAGGCTAAGAAATGAGAACAAAGGAACGAAATGCAACAATTAAGGAATTTGGGGGAGTTGCATAATTACTCGATTTTCCACGATGATGATGAGAAAGGACGAATAAGACATCTTTTATTGGCTAATCCTGAGTTTGTGAAGTTGGCACGGTGCTCTCATCAAGTGCTTCTAATGGATTGCACATACAAAACCAACAAGTTTGAGATGCCATTGTTGAACATTGTCCGGCAAACTTCTACCAATGCTCCTTTTAGTGTTGGTTTTTGCTTCTTGAAAGATGAGCTCGAAGAGAGCTATGTGTGGGCACTAGAACAAGTGAAGTTATTCTACGTAGAGGGATATACTCCAAAGGTGATTATTACCGACAAGGAGCAAGCTTTGTTAAATACAATAAGGAGGGTTTTCCCGGAAGCTCATAACCTTCTTTGCACGTTCCACTTGTGGAAAAATATTGAAACTAAGTGCATGCGCCTTGTCCGTCCAACCCGAAAAAGCGAAATGGATAGAATAAAGGAACTACCGTTACATAAACAAGATGAGGCCAAAGAGAAATTTAAGAACGATGACAAGTTGGCGGAACTAAAATGGGAAAGTTTCAAAACGGAGTGGAGAGCCTTGACCTATTCTATCACCGTGGATGGAAAAGAGGTTATCCAAGTGTTGTGAAGTATTTGTTTGATAATTGGTTGGATCCTCACAAAGAGAAGTTCGTATCGGCGTTCACTAACCAATATAGGCACTATGACAACCAAGCTACAAGTGCGGTGAGTCATCTCACAACCGGTTGAAGAAGAAACTTCATAGTTGTAATGGTGGGTTAGTTACGTTATTTGAAGCCATGCATTCGTATTTCCTCCGTGATCACAATAGAGTTACGGAGTCTTTTGAAAAAAGCCGAAGTAAACAACACACTAGATGGATAGACAATGAGTGGCTAAAGGGAATTACACATCAAGTTTCGCACAAAGCAATTGAGAAGATAATGTATGAAGTACAACATTATGAATTGGGGGATTATGAAGAAGAGTGTGTTTGTCCAAACATGACAAGTTTGGGACTCCCATATCTAGTATTTAGTCTATTAAAAGTCCTTAGTCCTTACTTGTTTATAATTTTTCAGCCCCCTTTTATCATTTTCCGGCTCCGTCACTGCATGCCCACCACACCTATGTGAACACTGGTAATCATTTTTGTGAACACTGGCAGTGGCAAATTGCTTCATGTACTACCAAATTTTACATTTACATTGTGAGTTTCGTTTTTAAACACGTTCGAAGAATTAATTGTCCGATCCAGTCAATTTGTAATAGCCTAAGGTTATTGTTCTATCCCATAGGTACCATTTTCCAATTATTCTTGACCTTTTTTTTTCCTCACTTTCTTGATGCGTCTTTTTGTTATTCGCTTTAATTAAATTTTGACTTGTTTTAGTTGGAAGCAAAATGTACCAGCTATTGTCATTTACCGTATCAGATTAGCACAATAAAATGATTAGTCTATTGTAGTCTGATCCCTGATTCAGTTTCTTATTTACGTTAGCAACTACAATAAAAAGGCCGAAAACATAAACAGAAAAATACAAAAAAAATTAAAAAGATTTAATAAGCGGATAACCAGCTTAGAGTCCGACTTTGTGCACCCCTCTAAAACCGGGGTGCACATTCCGTACTTCCTCGTTGGAGGTTTTTAGGTCGAAAACCATTCTTGGTATTTTGATTTTATTATTCATTAAAAGGGAAGATTCCCACAATAAATATTATATTCCTCTCTCTCTTTATTACTATCAGTCAAGCATCAAGATAATAAGCTGATGGAGTTCATCTTCTTCGTGTTTTGTCGCTGTCATATTTTTATGATGTCCAGGATTTAAATTTGAACCATATATAAATATGCTTACTATACACGAACAAAATGTAATCGAAAGATTTTATAAGAGGAGGGAGAAGATGGTGGAGCAGAATATATGCACTGTGCCGTCTTATAGTTTCGGAGTGCTCTAGGCGAAGATGGTGACTCCAATGGTGGTGGTGGTTTTTAATGAAAATTGCATTTTTGCCCTTGGAGTGAAAAACTCCACTGACAACCACCACCATTGGATCGACCCATCCAACGGCTCTAGCAGCGCTACATCAAAAATGATCTAGCGCTGCTAGATCAAACTTTTTTCCGTTAAGAACACAAGCAATTTTTTAGTTTTGGAGATAAGTTTGCATACTCCTAGAACGAAAGTTTAGATTTAGCTTGTCGGCCGAAGGCCGTCGATACTTTGGGTTAGATTTCGGGTCGCATACTTCCAATTTGGCATAAAGCATCCGATATCGATAACTAGCCAATAATAAGTGTTGCTTTTAGTTGTTACAGAATTATATGTAACAATAATAATTGTTAAATAGTCTGTTATATTTGTAAATGTAACAAAATCATTTAGCAACACTTACGACAGTTAGTAATTCACTTGTAAACAAAATTTTTTTGGGCCCCCAACAAATATGTTATTTTTGTTAAGAGTCTTTGTATCTCTTGTTGTTAACTCCACCGCCATGAGAATAAAGCACACGGCTGGACTCCATTGACCGACACTCTTTGAACATATGAAATCTCAGTGATTGATGCCGTTAATCAACCTCAGCCAACACCATTCCCTTTCCTTTAAACAGCAGCAAACCCGAATTCCATTTTGTTATTGACAATCGCCAAAAATCCCAGATTCTATAATCCGAGCAACATACCCATCTCCACTCGATTCAAATCAATCCATACAAACCCATGCCAGTAAATCACCGGTTTCACTCGACCACTTCATGCCAAAAAACCCCAAATTTGTTGCTGTTGTTAACTGCCGGAAGAAGTGATCAAATTCATTATTTCCTCGGTCGGAAATGTTCACCAGAACCACCCCAAATGAACCGCACTGATTCCTTTCTACCCTGTTTCACTTCAAGAACAAATCCCATTTCAACTTCTAACCCCCAAACAGATCCATTGTCGATATTAGAGACTAAAACCATTTCGTGCAATCATTTCAGATTCAATTTCGTTCTCATACTAAATCTTGACCCTGATCGTGGTCTTGATTGCAGTGTAATTGATCATGTTTTTATTTTATCAAAACAAAATCACATTACTCGAACATAATTTGAATGAACTTGATCCTCTGCTAACACACTGGAGTAACACTCCTTATTTTTTCCAACGTCAAATATTCACGGTTCATATTCTTCTATAGTAAAAATTTATGTGAAGATGTTGAATTGTTAAAGAAATTAGAAGAGTTCGATCTTGGGAGAGTAAGAGAGAGCGGAGAGAGAGGAGAGAAGGGAGAGAAGAGAGAGCTGGTTTTATTAAAAAACGTCTGGTTTTGTACCTAAAAATCCTCCAAATAGGAGATACGGAATGTGCACCCTGGTTTTAGAGGGGTGCACAAAGTTGGTTTCACCGGATTAATATCCTCCTCTTTAGAAAAATATCAAAATTATTTAGATACCTATTATAGTGGTTCTAAATTTTTGATTTTTAGGGCTCATAAGATGACAAAATAGTGAGTCATGAAATAATAATCAACAAAACCCCTTCATTTATTAAGTTTGTCATGCATGCTTCAAAAAATCTATTAAGTTTAAGGGTGCACACGGTACGGTTCGGCTCGGTTCTTGCCGAGGCCGAGTACTTGTACCTCCCTAGCCTCGGTTCCAAAATTTTGGACCGGTACCTATACCTTGTACCTCGGTTCCGGTACCATTCGGTACCAAGTACGGTTCCGGTACCAATCGGTACCCACCCCCAAATGTATTTAGAGATTACTTATTATGAGACTTCTAAAAAGATTGTTTTAGTTCCTGTATCTTCCACCCAATTTTTTATTTGTCTTTCCTTAATTGGCTCACATGTTGGTGCTGACTATCACTGATAACACTTGATTGGAAACTTCTCGTTTGCAATCTACGAATGACCCAACCGTCGCTGACTATTTGAGTGAGTATCAACTCTGTTAGCTTGCAAAATCAAATTCTGGCGTTGTATCCTATTTGCTTTTATCTTGCCGTGGTTAGTTTACGAATGGATTGAAATTGTGTCATGTAGCCTCAAGTACCTTTGCTTTTAGATGTGCAATAATGATAGAACATTGTCAGCATCACGATGAAGAAGGAATGATCTGTGGAGTAATTGACAGATATTTTGCAACATTTGTTCTTCTGTGTTTGCACTGTTTCCTGGAATCGCAGTACTATTTGATTAGTGCAACTTAGTAGCATCAAATTTTGATCAATCCTCAAGTCTAGCAATCTTAATTTATGAAGTAAAAGAAATGTAAATAGATATTTTCAGCTGAGAAGATGATAGTAGAGTAATCACTATTTATTAAGTATGTATATGGATGTAAGATCCTACTTCATCAATGAAGATTTTTCTCAGAGCCCTCAAGAACAACCCCGTTCTGGAATATCAAATGATAGAACTAGCCTTGCTCCTAATTCATCATTGGCTAATAAGAGCGTTGCTTTGGCATATATCTGCCCAATTAATATCTATCGGAACTATAGGTCTCTCTTGTGTCTGCGGATATCTTGACTTTTCAACTAATTAGTGTGAAACTTTGATTCAAGTGCGGTGACATCTCCAACTATTCTACCTTCTAGAAGCTGAGCTGTTTCAAGTGATCTTGGACCTCCAGACTCATGTAGGCCAGATGCTTATGTTGGCCACACTTCATCCGCAGTTGAGAGCTCATTTTTCCTGATAAATCATGTGTTCATTTGATGATCCTGAAGCATAAGCAGAAGCAGCTGCTTCCGCTGTTGCCATTGCTCCTAGATCTAACGGCTATCAATAGTCTACTACCCCTAAATACAATGGTTATAATTATTCGGTACATTCGGTCCGGGACGGTACGGGATTGGGGCAGGACCGTGTACCTGTACCTCCTTAGCCCCTGTTCTATTTTTGGACCGTGCACCTTCCCCCTTCCTCGGTTCGGTACAAAATCAGGTACGGTTCCAACGGTTCTGGGACGGTCCGTCGGTCCGGCTCGGTTCCTGTGCACCCTTAATTAAGTTCGTTAATAGTGATATCCTCCATTAGTTAGTGGTAATAATAAGATTAATTAAATTAAATATGATTAGTGATTAAGTTAGACTACTTTATAATTAGGGTTTGAAAATCAAAATCAAAATATGTTTATTTTTTCTAATATAACATACGTTTGGGGGTTTCCAATTTTCCCAACCCTAACTATGATACACGATTGGGAGTCCCATCCGTAAAAAAAAAAAACGGGTTAAAGTACGGTTGAGAGTTTATATTTTCTGAACCGTAACTACCATATACGGTTGGAACACCCAACCGTAAAAAAACTCAGATTCAAATACGGTTAGGAGTTCATTTTTTCCCAACCATATAATTGGTTTACGGTTGGGTAATTATGAAACTATTTCAAAATCCCTAATTTGATCAAATCCAACCTATTTATGCAATCAAAATCAACAAAAAAGGTGAGTTTTCGATTCTTACGTAATTACTTGTGGAGAATCGATGACTAATCGTCGTTGAAAAAAAAAACAATGGAGAAAAAGAAGAGAAGAAGAGGCAATATTGATTAGGTTTAGGTTTAGTTTTTGGCTTTAGGTTAATTATTTAAGGGTAATAAGTTAGAAATAAACATAATTAAAGAATATTTTTATATTTTTATTATGGATGAAATATTCTGTTATCCATATTTGGGCATTTGAATCTATAGGAGCCCTCAAAACCAAAAGCCTAGAAATTGGAACCCCTGTAATAAGCTTCATTGTTTAATACTGTAGGAAATAAACTAGTTATAATCCAACTAGAATTCCAGGCTTCTTCTAATAGTCTTTCCTTTTTGTGCTTACGTGCGAGTAGAGACGTGAGAATTGTTCCTCTCTATGGTTTACAATTCGCACAACATTTTTTGTTATTTTCATAAAATTTCCCGGATGATTTATTTCAGTTTCCTCCACCATCTCAACCATCAACAACTCCAAGAATCAAAAAACAAAAATACATGTAAACTTATAGCAAATTGTGGAATATTTGTTTGAATTGTTGCCAATTCATATAAAATTGGCCTACCGTTCTAACTGTAAGCGTAATATGTATGAACTTTCCATTGCTTTGTTTCTTCAATACAGGTTTTTTAGCTTGAGTATGCCATTTCTAATTAAGTCAACCTGAGTAAAGTGTTTGAAGAAAAAACGAAGTCCGTATGACTCCATTTCTCCACTGGGATGCGCATGATTTATGTGACCTTAATTGGTCCACAACACAATTGTGGACTGTCCTAGTTAATGTAAGGAAACGTGAGTTTCCTAGTTTAGGTCAAAGAAGACGGCTAAATTCTAGGAGGTTCCGGAAAGGCTCTGTTTGGGAAACGTAGCTGGTTTAGGACAACTTCCATATATAATATGGGTTTCCTAATTGACCATGGTTTCCTTAGGAACCAAGTTTGTGGCTCCTATATAAGGAGGTCTAGGCTAAGTGTTTTAGTCATGGAATCCACAATGTAAATCTCATAGATATGTGAGGGATTCATCCCACCTATTTGAGGTGGTTATGTGAGAGACCTAATGGTGGAAGGAGTACACCATTATGGTACTTATGGGATACTTATCGATGTTGGAAGATATGTCGTTATGGAGTATTCATATGGAGATGTTGGTAAGACATATCTTGTTGAGGAGAAGATCATCTTGGTGGTGCTGGATTAGATTATTGGTGTTGAGCTAAAGGCGTCCATGGTAATCTATATCAGGGTGTGCAGAGAAGATCATCTTGTTGTGGTAGATAATGTGGTAAACGTTATCTCGTATGGGTTAAGACGCTACTTTGGATCTTATAGGGTGCTTGTGAGAGTTCATGTGTTCGGTCACGTTATGGTGAGTCGATGGATTTATTTAGTCAATCAGTTGTGTAATTCTCAGTGGTGATTCTATAATGAATAAAAAGGTCGTAGTCGTTTGGTGGATGTAGGCAAATACACACATTGTGTATATTTTTGAACCACGTTAAATTCGTGAGTACTTTACTTTTTGTTGCTTTGTTTATGGCTTGCATCTATGTGGTTCTCTTTATCTTCTTCTTATCCTAGATCATAATAAGGTTCATGGAGAAATCCAAGAGATCAAGTGTTTCTTGTTAGCTAATATGTTTCCGCAAGATTAGCACGTAGATGGCTCAGAACCCCAACAATTGGTATCAGAGCTTTAGGCTGGATAGAAGATTTGAAGAAAGAAGTTTTGGGTTTTCTGGTTGGCAGAAATTTTTTGAAGACAAAAGATTTGGTTTCATCAAGTATGTGAGGATTTGATGTTACAGCTTCCGAAGATGCAGAGTTTGATGATATCAAGTATGTGTAGGATTTGATTTCATCAAGTTTGGGAACAAAGCAAAGTAAAGCGTACTTCTGAAGGAATGGGATTATATCAGGTGTTCTTCATTCGATTTGGTCAAGATGTATGGTCTTGATGTTTTGGTGCTCTACATTGGAGATTTGGCATTGATTCTTATTGGAGCATAAACCCTATGCATGGCTTCAAGTAAGTTTTATTTATTCTTTATACTTCGTACCATATTCTTGTGAACTGTTTGAGAGACCTACGTAGATTTGGTTTTCAATTAATCCGTGTTTACTTGGCAAGACACAAGAAGGCAAGAATATTTTAGTTGGGATACAAATTTTGGTTTGTATGTTGGTGGAAGTGAAGATGTAATATTAGCATGTCAAAGTCTCATTATTGTTCCAAACCAAGGGAAACAATAATTTGGTTATCAATCGTCATCAGTTGGATCATGTATTTGTTTCTTTAACCTGAATTTTAAGAATATGAAGATGAATTCATACTCGTTCTGCCTTAGTTGTTTGTTACAATAAGGATTTTGGTAAATCTCGTAGTAGGTTTCGTTTTGGAAGTATTGATCGTTTGCCAGGATTCGATATGTTCCGAAAGTGAAGAGTTTGTTTTTCAGTCTTAGTATTTGAAGCACCTGGCTAAAAATAAGTTGGAAAACATGGATCGTTGGATGAAGAAATGATATTGGTTGTGGTGGAGCTATGGTTTCTTATTCTTGTGTAAGAAGCAGATTTTCGACACAGTTTGTAGGGTTTGTTTGTCTATGTTGAGTATGGCATTGTGTCGGGTAGAACAATGTTTTCTGGAGTTTCTCTCATACTGTTTCCAATGGAGAAGCTAGATAGTTTGTGATCTTTTGATTCTTGCCGATGACGTTCAGTCGAAGAGTTATTTTTGGTTGTACACCATTTGAAGTCGATCGGAGCTGGTTGAAGTGCAAGACCGTTGGAAGAAATAGGTTGGTCTATTTGTGTTGCGGATACATTCCTACTTTGGTGAAGACCCGTTGTGAGGAATTAAAAAGGTATCGCTTAGACACTTCAAGAGTTTAAAGAATTAAGATACAATATTACAATGTGTATGGTGGTGTGGCTACGAGCTAGCGCATATTACTTAGGAGAAAACACGGTGCATGAATTTGAGTAGGGCTGCAATTTTGGCGTGTTTTTCCATCAACCTTTTGTTATTTATTGGCTATTTGATTTCCTGATGATCGGTGTGAGACTTTCTGTTGGAGAGAGCTACATTATAGCAATGGTAATATTTGGGGGTTTGCTCATCTACTATGGTTATTGAAATTGGTTTCAATAGGGATGAGAGCTGTAGAGATGAAGGTAAAGATTTCTTTTGAGAAATTTAGTTCAGCAACGATATAGTTTCCGTCAAGTTATTTTCTCTACATAGTTTGAGAAGATAAACACAACAGCGTCTTGAATTTCTTGGAGCTTGAGGAAGTTACCAAAGGTTTAGTATTATGGCTGGGTGTGATTGGGTGTTTGTTTGGAGGACGGATTATCATATTTCGAAACGTTGGTGTACGTTTTGAGCAAGATTGGGAAAGGGATATGCACAAGGCAGAATATGTGACTTTATGTATTGTTACGACGGTAATAATGAATTCTTCGACATTAGTCACAGTGTTATCCAAGTCTTATTATGTTGTGGTTTGACTGTCGCGAAGTCGAAACTACATGCTTGTTAATAAATTGATAAAAGACTATCTTGACAATTATGTTAAAGCCCGTAAAAAGGACATTGTTCTCAAATATTGTTGAGGTTGCTGAAGTGGTGTAGAAGAAGATTGGTGTGTCAGCTGTCGAAGACTCTGTGAAGCTGGACATAGTTAGTGTGGTATGTATGCATTAGTTGAAGATATGATGAGCTTTTTGAAGGAGTAAAACTCAATTGGGGAAATATGGTCGTAGAATCATAATCCAATCGGAGATAGGCTCTTAAAGCAAGATTCATAGAGATGAGCTCGAGATTGGAACGTAATGGCAATGATCCATGGATTGGTTGTATTTGGTGCGCAGTTAGAGTCATGCTCAATATGCTTTGGTACATACAAGATGGTTAGTTTCTTGGAAGCTAACATGAAGGTTGGTTTATGACAAACTAACGCAAGGTTTCTCGTTAACTCGCTTTGGAGGACATGCTCATGCAAAAGAGCAAGTATGTGATCAGTTGTTTAAATAAGCAATTGACTCGGCTAGAGTTTAAAGACGAAGATGAAGACTATGGTTCTGCTAAGGTAATGCTTAGGAAGACGCATGGAGGCTACTGTGGTAGTTTTATTTGTTGATCGATTAGTTATGGATGTCAACCCTAACGGATATGGTGCGCAACTTGGAGTTATTGGCTTATAAGAGCGTAACATTAACTCAGGTGGAGCAAGGAAGGCCAAGATGAAGCTGTGTTCATGGTATGGAACAAGTTCGAAGGTGACAAAGGCTCAAGGGCGCATAATGACTATAACTAAATTCGAAGGTGGCATATGGACAATGATCGTGTATGATCTGATTGAGTTGGCATGCAATACACCTAAAATGATGCCAATCAATGTGGAGTTATGAACATAAAAGAGTAAGGTGTTTCTCAAGATGTTGCATAACGGATGATCATATGATGTTGATTTGTTGAGATTGTCAGATTTTTCACCGTTGTGGAGATTTTTACAATCACTAGTAGGTTGGATTGTTAAGTCTGAGTTGGTGACGTTCAATTTTGGTTTGCTCTCTTCTGGTGGAGGTTCTATGGAACAATTTGGGTGAACTACATTTCGGTTTGATTCCTATTGAGGATATGTAGGCAACCAGTGATGGTGCAATCGAAGTTCAGAAGATGGAGGGATAACAAGTTGATCGTCTCATGCATGAATGCATGATCCGAGGTGGAGAATTGTAAGGAAACGTGAGTTTCCTAGTTTAGGTCAAAGAATACGGCTAAATTTTAGGAGGTTCCGGAAAGGCTCCGTTTGGGAAACGTAGCTGGTTTAGGACAACTTCCATATATAATATGGGTTTCCTAATTGACCATGGTTTCCTTGGGAACCAAGTTTGTTACTCCTATATAAAGAGGTCTAGGCTAAGTGTTTTAGTCATGGAATCCTCAATGTAAATCTCATAGAGATGTGAGGGATTCATCCCACTTATTTGAGGTTGTTATTTGAGAGACCTAATGGTGGAAGGAGTACAACATTATGGTACTTATGGATACTTATCGATGTTGGAAGATATGTCGTTATGGAGTATTCATATGGAAATGTTGGTAAGACATATCTTGTTGAGGAGAAGATCATCTTGGTGGTGTTGGATTAGATTATTTGTGTTGAGCTAAAGGCGTCCATGGTAATCTATATCAGGGTGTGCAGAGAAGATCATCTTGTTGTGGTAGATAATGTGGTAAACGTTATCTCGTATGGGTGAAGACGCTACTTTGGATCTTATAGGGTGCTTGTGAGAGTTCTTGTGTTCGGTCACGTTATGGTGAGTCGATGGATTGATTTAGTCAATCAGTTGTGTAATTCTCAGTGGTGATTCTATAATGAATAAAAAGGTCGTAGCCGTTTGGTGGATGTAGGCAAATACACACATTGTGTATATTGTTGAACCACGTGAAATTTGTGAGTACTTTACTTTTTGTTGCTTTGTTTATGGCTTGCATCTATGTGGTTCTATTTCTCTTCTTCTTATCCTAGATCATAATAAGGTTCATGGAGCAATCCGAGAGATCAAGTGTTTCTTGTTAGCTAAATATGTTTCCGCAAGATTAGCACGTAGATGGCTCAGAACCCCAACAGTTAACACTGTGTAAGGGTCTCAGGATCGCTCTTATGGGGGCATAAAAATGGTAGGCAGTTATTCAGAAGAGATTAAGTAAGACGCTTCTAAACTGCTTCTCCGGGAGGCAATCAATTTTTAGCAATGGTAGTGGCACCCTGCTAAATACCTCCAAACTCTGTAACTATATAAATGGTGTAGTTACTTTTTGAAGCTTGTTCAAAGAAGTAAATTTCCGAGCCAGTAAATTTTTCGCCACTGCTCGTAATTCAGCTAAAAAATGTTCTGCAAGAAAAACATTTATAGGAAAGCCACCGTTAAGAATCAGTGATGAGCTTGGCTGGACATGGGCAATGATATGTAGTTAGTTCTACAATGAGCTTGAGAATGGGTAATTTCGATATTACAATGAACACACAAGGGGCATAGTTCAAATTTGATGACATATTTATAAGCTAAAGTGTATAAAATGCAATGTGTTGGAAGTCCAGCATGTTTGAAAGGGCAAAGAATTATTGCGGCTAGGGCATTGTACAGTATCAGTCATGAGCTATCAAGTTAACAAAAAAAACACTTATATGGCCTGTTTGGCTATTAGTTAAAAAGTTACATTTTCGAATTCTAGAAGTAAAAACGTTAGAAGTTAGTCTAGTGCGGATATACAATTTTCACATTAATTTTAAGAAGCAGAAAACTTAATTTTTTATAAAGCAAAATATTTTCGCTTTTAACTACTAAAATTAATATTTGCTTTTGGTATCCAAATACCCTCTTACGTCAACAAATAAAGATGTCCATTTTTTGTGAGGGGATAGGTTTTCGAATAAGTATTGTTAAATTTATTTTCCATTAAAACAAAAAGGCCTTTCCTGCCGGCCCAACTGAGCACAGCCCATTAAAATACGAGCCCACGATTTCCTGTTATGCCGTGCTATGTCCAAAATAATCACTACCAGGCAGCTAGTCATCGAAAATCCTCCACCATATTAACGATCTTTCCATTAGAGAAAGAAAAGGCTTTCACGATGTCAATATGTTGTTAACATCCAACTTTCTTAGATGGAATACCGTTAACATACAAATTACAATGTTATTTATATTAACTGACTGAAAACAATTCTAACCCAATGTGAAACTTTCATAATAATAGGAAAAGCACAAATAACAAGGTTTCTCCGACTCTTCTTCACGTTTTCCATTTATGAATAAGTAAAGTATATGAGAACTAACAATTTCATTTTTATAGATTGCTAATGTTCCTTAAAAAATTCCCGGGTAGTATATTTTAAAAAATTCACGTTCTCCGGCGTCTCAATATAGACAATTCCAAGAACAAAAAAAAAACACACCACATAAACTTTTTTCCTCCAAATTTGGATTTTATTTGAGAAAAATAAAAATAAAGGTAAATTCTATTTAAATTGTTTCCAAGTATACAATTATACAATTTGAATAGGATTAAAGAATCGTGATTCATAGGTAAGGGATGAGTAAATGGTTTAGTACACATCCATCGTTCACCAATTCGTTCATTGTGATTGTAAGCGGTAAAATACATGATTGTTTTAACAAATAATTTATCATATTTGAATAACAAGGTCTGGTTATTTAGCGGTTTATGGTAGTGATTATTTTGGAAATTGGCAGTGGCATATTGATATACGTATGATGAATTTGTATTTTTAAACCCGTTCAGATAAATAAATTGTTTGAGACAACCATTTCTAATAGCTTAAGGTTATTGTTTCACACCCATAGAAAGTTGAAAAAAATGGTTATAGGGAGTTCATTTGGATGGTATACTTTGTTATTCTGATTTTCTTTTTCTTTCATTTTTCTGATTTTTTTTTAAGCATACATTTATTAATGTACGATTAAGTTACAATTTCACGTGAATATATGGTGCATATGGAGTCATGGAAATAATTTGACTAATAAAAAGTGGGATTGTCTGGTCCCTAATTTTAGTTGATAGATTTCATATTTAACTTTCATTTGCCACATGATTAGTTAAGCATGCCTCTGCTGCCTGATTTCTTTATATATAGTTGTGTTGGATAACAACTTGCAGAATCAGCCGTAATCTATTCTCTATCAAGGTGGAATAGTGGGAGAGCTGATGAAAAATGAGGTTCTTTGAATTCGTCATGATGAGAACTTTTAGCCATTTTCTTTCCGTTGCTATTCTGGATGCCAAAAGCAGAGCCCGTGTTTCTTTTGTTAAGGCAGTCATAATTCCTAGAGGTTGACTCAAAGCCATCACAGTTCATGCCTCTGAATCCCTGCTAATGAAGCCTGCACCTGCAAAACTCGAACAACCCCTGGATGCCCCACCTGTGTTGATCATTATCAACTTCATGTTTGGGGTCGACCATCCCAACGGGATTGTTGATATCCTTTTGGTGCCTCTTGAGTGGTTGGATACCGGTGAATCGCCTGGTAGAGCTGGAGGTAAGGTTTCTAATGCCGCGGAATACTCATGATGTTGTTTTAAATCCTTAGTTAATATTTCATCTGTTGTTGTTTGCTTTTGCTGGTATACTAGCTCATTCCCAGCCAACCATAAGGTCCATAATATATAACATAATGAGTAGATAAAGATATTGGTGATGATTGTTGTAGGAGTTGGAAAATGGTTGTTCGAGGAGTTATAGCCAATGTGGATCTATATTTGGAATTCGGTTTGGTTGAGAGCTGATTGAGCAAGATGTTCTAAGATGTAACCGCAATTGGGCAGTGAAGTAGCAGGTGAGCCATTGACTCTGGGTCAGCGTTGTATTTGGGGAAAATGTCGGAGTTGGTCGGATGGATGCGATTCACGATAAAGAAGGTTGGTAGGCCTTCGGTGATTGGCTTCCACAAGAAAAGCTGAATTTTTGGTGGACACGATAATGTCAACAAGAATTTGGTAGCTGCGTTGCGGTTTTGAATGAGGTTGACCAACTTGTTTGGTTGGACATTGGTATCTCGAAGATGTAGTATATTTTTCGGATTTTGAGTGTAGCCAAATAATTCTTCCTTGGGGCCTATCTTGTGGAAGGTTGATGTTTATGATTTTTTGGGATGCAATATGGGAGATGGCGTTTATTTTTTCCTGAATCCAGTTATGAGAGATCGGACCGGTGATGTAGGTTACTTTCCTGATAGGGTAACATTGCGCTGGGTCCAGATTTGGGAAGTGCGTAATCCAATTAGCTTCTATTGGCGTTGATAGACCATTTCCAATACGATGGAATATCAATTGTTGCATGGTAAAGACCATTTCACTATTGTCGTAATGTTGCTTACCTCTGTCACTTTCTTTTCATGTTTTTTTTTTAATTCATTCTTTCTTTCCTTTTCTTTTGATAATATTTACATTTATTTTTGTGAGAAGCAATTTTTTCTTTCGACGAAAGCTAAAAGAAACATATGCTTGTTAGTATCAATTATTATATATCAGATTTCGACATTACAATGTAGAGTCTGGAGATCTCTTTTCGTAAAACATTAGTCATCACCTATAATAATAACAACAATAGGTGAAGATAGAAGAAGATATATATATATAATGAACAATTGAACAATTGAACTCCTCAATCCATAAAATAACAGTCTCAGAGCAAGTTAACAACATTCTCCGTTCCCCACATTTGGCTCCTCTTGAACATTATGTCGAAAATTTTTAATAGGAAAAGCTCTATAAATAAATTGATCGTGCACTTTTTTGGCATCTTATTCGAGGAGTAGATAAAAATTATTCGAGTAAATAAAAAGTGAAAAATTATTTGTGACCACCATCTACAACTTCTAAAATAAAATAGTGTCTTTGGTTGCATTCTCTAGTCTCTACTATTATTTCATAATATTTTTTTTCTTTTCGAAGAAAAATTTATATTAAAAGAAAAAAGAGAATACAAAACAAGTCACTCACTCATTCATGAGTGCTTCCCAATTGCTCCAAATGAGACTAGGGGGAACAAACTTAAAGGTATCCAAATCAAAAGACCAAAGTACAACCGTTTGTTTAACAAGATCAATGATCTCGTTAGTAATTTTTTGACGGCCCCCAAAGACTCTCGAATTCCTCTCCTTCCATAAAATCCAACAAATAGCATAATGAATAACGCTAATAGAAGCTAATAGAATTTCATAATACTTATCGGATGGTTTGTTTCAGTTTGCTCCATCATCTCAACTATTAGCTATTCCAAGAACCAAAAATGAAAAACACACCATATAGATTCATTACAAATAATAGATTTGTTTAAATTTTTGTCACCAAGCACTCGTTTGTACAATTTATAGAATTGAAGAATCATGATTCATAAATGAGGGGTGGTTAAATTCTAAAAATACAGTTTGATCATTCACCAGTTCATAGAGAATGGCCTTCCAACTGGTGCTAATCGTAGGTGTAACATGTATGATGTTTTTATTGCTTTCTCCTTCACTATACGTGTTTGGGCTTTGACTATATGCCATTTTTGAGTAAAATATCTTCGCTTGATTTCATTTAATAGCCGGGATGTGCTCATGACTAATGCGACCTTAAACTCAGCTGTGGACTGGGGTAGTTAATTTTTCCCTTACCCTGTGATGGTCTCGGGGCCGCTGCTATAGTGGCCTTACCGTGGTAGGCCGTTATGCTCGTTACGATAAGAATACTTTTACGCAGCTTGTCTTGGAAGCAGTCAATTTTTAACAATTGCAGTGGCACATTTGCTCCATACCTTTTAACTATATATATATTCATTTTTGAAACATGTTTAAAAGAAGTAAATTTTCCGATACATTCAATTTATTTTTTCCACTGGTCAATTGTTCCATGGAGATCTTTCTAAACTTAGCTTATAATTAGAATCAAATTATAAAGTTTAGGTTGATCAATTTTTTAGCAGACTTTTATCTTTTTTAGCACTTGAACCTTTTTTTTTTTTTGATTCAAAGAGGAATTTATTGATTAGGGAGGTAAGATTGGAGGAGTATCCTACATATCTTCCTCTAACTGATTACAAATAAAAACTGGAGGTGTATCCTCCCATAAGTGTGACAACTTATGTTTTCTAGAGTGTTTAGATATAATGTCAGCTACATGGTTGCACTCTCTTATTACATGTCTTACTTTCCAAAACTTAATACTATTAAGATAAAATTTAACATCAGAAATGATTAGTAGATTTTCCCAGCAGACTCTTGCATTGTCTCCATTGATTGCAGCAGCAACATTTGATGAATCTATTTCTAGAATCACATACTCCAGATGTTGACTCATTGCCCATCGTACCGCTTCCAAAGAAGCTATGCATCTTCTTCCCCTGCATTCAAGTTTCCATTGCTATAGATGCATTTTGATCTTTGATGCTTCCCTGCAAAATCCTTCATAATTAGTCCTATGCCACAGTCTTTAGATAATATTTTAAAAGTAGCATCCAAATTAATAGTAACATAAGGTGCAGTTGGGGGTTGCTAATGACTGTTTCTTGGCAATGGGGTTGTTGAGATAGCTACTCTAGGATAAGTGTTGTCAGTCTTGATAGTTTGTTCTAGACTTTAGGCTCTTTTGATGCAGGAAATTGTTTCTTCTTCTCAAAAACTGCACTGCATGTTTCCTTCCATACTTCCCATAAAGCACATGATATCTGTATTATCCGGTCTTCATTAGTAGGCTCATAAGTGTTAAACCAACTAATGACCCAATCTTGGATCCCATCTATTCCATTCATAGAATTCAGGCCATCTGGAACAGAAGTAAGGACTGCTTTTGTGAAGGAGCAGTTCATCAGGAGGTGCTCAGTTGTCTCCCAATCTTGCTGGCAGAAGTGAGAATATGATACTTCCCCTCCAGTATTCCTCTTAAGTCTTTCACTGGTTGATACAGAGTCAGTGAGACACTTCCATAGAAATAATTTGATTTTTGCTGCAGATTTTAGTTTCCACAATCTTTGCCATATTTTCTTCTCTACCCCATAATCATGCAGTGAACTGAGTTTGAGCTCCATTAGTTTGTTGTATGTAGATTTTACACTGAACAAACCATTATTTGTTAGAGTCCATACCAAATTATCTTCTGACTGTTGAGGGATTCTGATTTGCACTATCTTGTTTGCTATATATGACTGAAACAGAGCATAAACTATCTCAACTTTCCAAGACTTTGTATCTGAATCTATGAGATCAGAAACAAGATTAAAATCTTGTATATTGAGGTTAGTGCCAGCAGCTGGTGTAACTAGTTCTTCAATCCCTGTAACCCATTTATCCTCCCAAATATGAATTTTTTTTGCCATTCCCAACTTTCCAGAAACTACAATCTCTGATAAAAGCAATGGTGTTGTATAAGCTCTTCCAAGCCCAGGTGGCATTCTTCTTTTCATGTGCATGAAGAAGTGAAGTATTAGGAAAGTGTTTTGCTTTTAGAGCTTTTTCCTATAGTTGACTTTCCTGTTTGCATAATCTCCATGTTGATCTCGCCAATAGAGCTATGTTAAAACTCTTTAAGTCTCTGAAACCCAATCCTCTAGAATCTTTGTCTCTACATAGGTTCCTCCATGCTGTGATAACAATACCATTTCCAGAAGTTTCATTCAACCAAAACTGCCTCTGAACTCTTTCTAAATCTTCAATGGACTTGTCTGGCAACTTAAAAGCACTCATTTGATGAACTGGAATTGCATTGAGAACATGTTTTACTAGAGTAGTCCTTACTGATTGATTAACTAACTTGTCATTCCATATGTGTAACCTGTTCTTCATGTTTTTAACAAGTGAAGAAAAGGAGCATGTCTTTTTCCTGTTTAGGAAAAGAGGAATACCCATATACGCTTCTTCCATACTCATGCTTTGAACTTTTATTCTTCTTGATAGTAATTTGTAGTTCCTTGGATGTAAGTTCTTTGAGTAATAAACTGCAGATTTTTGAAGATTTATCTACTGCCCTGAACTGTTACTGAACTCTTGAATTACAACCAACCGGTTGTTTACATTATGTATATTTGCTCTTGTAAACAGTAAACAATCATCTGCAAATAAAAGATGTGTTACTTGAGGAGCAACTCTTGAAATTTTTACTCCTTGTATTTTCCCTGAATTTTCTGCATCAGCCATAGCCCTTGTGAAGACCTCCATTGTCAGAAGGAAGAGGTAAGGTGAAAGTGGGTCACCTTGCCTCAACCCTCTAGTTGGTTTGTAAAAAGTACAAAGAGAACCATTAAGTTTTATGCTGATTTATGATGTGCTAATGCACTTTTCAATAAGTGCACACCATTGGTTTGAAAAGCCCATCTTTTGCATAACTTTTCTTAAGAAAACCCATTCAACTCTGTCAAATGCCTTTGACATATCCAATTTGAGAGCCATATAACCTTTCTTCCCTTTTTTCTTCTTCATTTTGTGTATGATCTCTTGAGCAAGGAAGATATTATCTGATATTTGCCTACCAGAGACAAATGCAGATTGCATTGGTGAGATGATTCTGTCCATGTAAACTTTCATTCTTATAGCAAGGATTTTGGTAATTAGCTTATAGGTTGTATTGCACAATGCAATTGGCCTATATTCAGCTGGAGTTTGAGGAAGCTTTACTTTGGGGACTAGAGTGATATTGGTCTTGTTAATGCTTTTGAGAAGTTTGCCAGTTCTAAAAAATCTCTGAACCATGTCCACCACATCATTGCCAACAATATCCCACTGAGTTTGAAAAAATCCTGGAGGAAAACCATCTTGGCCTGGTGCCTTCCAAGGTTTCATAGACATGAGGGCATTATGTGTCTCCACAGCATCTGGAATTCTTGTAAGCACCAAGTTGTCGGCATCAGTAATATATTCTGGAATCAGTTCAATTAATCTTTCACTGATTGCAGGATTAGTTGTTGAGCTGACTTGACTGAAATGCTGATTAATAAGTACTTACATTTCATCTCTTCCAACACACCAATTCCTATTATTGTCTTTTAAAGATTCAATTATATTCCTTGATCTTCTTTGATTAACCATTATGCAAAATTGTTTTGTATTATTGTCTATATCAATGATATGTCCTTTCAAATTTTTGTTTCCAAAACTATCTTTCTCTTGTTTGCCATTCTTCTATTTGCTGCTCCAGATGTTGCACTTCGGTTGTATTACTGCCATCTGTAGAGGAACCTTGTAGAAATGTCATCTGATGCTGCAAATCCTGAATCTTGTGTTGAATATTCCCAAAAGTTGTCTTGTTCCCTAGAGATAAGTATCTTCTAGTAAATTTTAACTTCTGCTCTAAGATATATCCAGAAGAACCTCTTGCTTCATTGGCCCATGCTGAGATGATTTGTGATTTCCAGGAATTATCCCTTAACCAACATTCAAAGAAACTCCATTTTTTTTGTCCTCCTGAGTTGTTGGGTGATAAATTGAGAAGATTGGACAGTGATCAGAACCCATTTGAGGTAAATGAAGTATATGAGCATTTGGGAAGAGAAGAAGCCAATCTGCACTTATTAAACCTCTGTCAAGCCTTGATTTTATTCTCCCTGTACCATGCTTGTTACTTGTCCATGTAAATGGATTACCATGAAACCCCAAATCAGTTAATCCTGCATCATCAATGATATGATGAGGTTAAGCCTTGATTTTATTCTTCCTAGAAGAGGTTGAGGAAGAAACATTGTTAGAATTTTTATCTTCCAGATTAAGAGTTATGTTCAGATCTCCAATAATAATCCAGGGAAGTGTAGGATTCTCTTTTCCTAGGTTACTGATATAGTTCTATTGATCATTTCTTAGATTGGGATAGGGTGTTCCATACATACAGGTTAGTAGCCATTCTGGTTTAGATAGGTCACTAATAATTAGACAGTGTATCATATTGTTATCATGTGCAGCTATCTCTAACTTAAAACCATCTTTCCATAAAATAATAAGGTCACCAACTCTACCAATACTAGGTACATGAAAAGAATTTGGAAATTTCAGAGAGTTCACAAAATTAAGGATTTTACCAGAATCAATTTTTGTTTCACATAAGGACACAATATCAGTATTGTAAACCCTATTTAGATCTTGTATATGATTCCTAGTGTTCTTGTTTTTGAAACCATTACAATTCCAACTTATGATTTTCATGGTAATAGTAGGATTTTTGCCTATATGAAGACTATTATGATAAATGGAAAAAGTATTATGTAAGATTTGAATGAGACCTAGACTTTTAAGATTTTTATAAAAGTGGAAAATCCAAAATAAAGAAATATGTCTAGAAGATATCTGTTAATCCACTGTGGTATTGCTAGATTGTGCAGTTCCTTGGATGGTTGTTGGTGGTGCAGATAACTCCATATGCTTTCCATTACCAATTGTAGGAGGGCTAGGCTTTTCTGATTGAGGTACTGAGTTTCTTTGTCTCTTTCCTAGTCTACCAACTTCTTCCAAAGAAGTTTCATCATCTTTTGCTTGCTCTTTTCCAAACCCAATGAAAATACCATCCTTTGGTGGGACAAAGGGTGCTGCTCTAACCATCGTTCTCTGACTTGTTTTGGGAGCTTCAACTGAGATGGTCTTTTGAATTGCAGATTTCTTCTTTGAAGTACCAAAATAGTGTGGTTTTTGATGTGCAATCTCCAGAAATTTTGTTGCAGTAGCACATGCTTCTTTTGAGTGCTGTTAGACAAAGCACTTAGGACAAATTTTGTGTGGTTGCTTCTTATAATAAAAGCAAATCCATTTTTTGTTTCTGCTGAATTCTACTGCCAGAATTCCTCTTCTTAGTGGTGTTTGGAGATTTATTTTCACACATACCTTAAAATATTTTCCAGGTGCTGGAATTGCATCTTTTGGTTCAATAGCACGAACTTCTCCCATGATTTTACCCATGTCCTCCACAATCTTAACCTTCATAAGCTCTGGAAGTAATCCTTTGAGTTCAATCCAGAAATCTTGAGAACCCCAATCAAAATCTTTGTAAATACAACTTTCCCAGTAGTGATGGAGGATAACTAAGTGGCCATCGATGCTCCAAGGTCTTGTTATGAAGATATTGTTGAGTTGAGTTTGGTTTTTGAATTTGAATACCATCATATTTGGATCGAGCTAGATAACTTTGACTTCTTCTGGAGGAATAAAATTCCATGTGAATTGAATCTCTTTCTCCACCGTCTTGTCACTCATTTTTCCTTCGATGATAATCATACCAATAAGACAATTTTCCCACTGGCCTTCCTCTGCTTCTTCTTCATCGGATTCATAATGATGGATAACTGCATCTGCTACATTGCCAAGTTCAAGAGCTGCATTTGCGAAAATTTTTCGATCGGATCGATTCTGACTTCATGAGAGTTTTCTGCCATTTCGATGTTGACAATGATACTGTTTTCGCCTCCAAACAAAAGGTATTACTTATAAAGTTTCGAGTAATTGGGATTAGTGTTAGGGTTATGAGTAATCCTATAATCAATTGACTGTTGTATACTCGGGGGAAAAAATATTTTCAAGGCTGAAATTTCTGAACTAACTATGGAAAGGTGGTTGTGGTTGATTGACCGGCGAGATGAGGGGGATAATTTAAATTCAAATTTATAACGGCTTTTCTGGGGCGGTTTAAGCTAGATGACACGTGTTTTTTTATTTTGAATTTGAATCTCTTTTGTAACTAAATCGTTGTTGACTCGGTAATTGATTTGAACTCTAACCTTGATAGTGGAAACAATGGAGAAATCTTCAGCTTCAACGAGCTTGTTATCAACCACATCAAAAGCTACAACCATCAGAAACACAAAGGCAAACGCCTGTGTGACAAACGTCGAATGGGAAAACGTCATTTTCCTAGAACTTGCACAATCTGCAAAAAACACAATAGAGAGAACTGTTAGTTAGTAAGACATAATGAAAAGAAGTATATTCAGGGTTTTCAAGTGAAGGACGATTAGCAAGGAAAACAATTAACGATCAAAATCAAAATACAAGATGCAATTTAAACATGGTGATAATCAAAGACTTAAGATATATTACAAGATAAAGATTAAATCAGAAAGGTTTAAAACATGACTAGGTAGATATTTGGATGCAGGTTTCTGAAAATGAATGAAGAGGAATTTAACTTTGAGTAAAACAAATTCTGTAAAAGTAAAAGATTAAGAAATGCATGAAAAATGTTTGATTAATTTTGATGAAATCATCATCAGGAAGCAGAAAACTAGTAAGAATGATGCATGAGTTGACTCGGTTTAGTATCTCCGATTCGCAGAGCTAACTTTCAAGAGAGAGAAATTCTTCTTCCATTTTGTTATGTTTCAAATGTTGTAGTCAATGTTTCTCCTTTAGCACTTTAACCTTTCAGAAATAAAGGGTCAGGAATGGCCTCTACAAGCCGGCAGGAGTGTTGTAGTGAGTCAGTGGGTTGTCGACTATAATAACTTGCTTCAGTTACATAATATATAAATCAACAATTATCATACAATTTAAATGCTTTTATATGATATTTTTATCATCAATGAACAAAAAATTCTTCACATAACAAAATATCTAAAATTTCTGCAACCCAATGTCAAAATTTAGGAAAAGCAATAAGAAGAAGCAGTACCCTTCTACTTCACAGATTTGCTATTCGACTTTTTACCGATTGCTTACTGATATCTCTTAAATATTACTCATGCAGTTCATTTCAACTTCCTCCATCGTCTCACCTATTGGCAATTCCAAAAACCACAAATAAAAACACGATGCATAAAAACTTATTTACTACTTTAAATGATGTAATATTTTTTTAATATAAGGTGAAAGCTTTGTTTAAAATGTTTATATAATTTACAGAATGGAAAAGTCATGATTCGTAAGTAAAGGACGGGCGAAATGTAGCTGGATTATTCACCAATTCATTGTAGTAGTAAACGAGAAAATGCATGATTGGTTTCACTAATTTTTTTTTTTTTTGATAAGAAAATCGAATTAAATTAAAATTATTGAGCTGATACATAGTTGTTATCCTTATCCAGTTTTCCTTTCAAGAAATCTGGTGGATGAATATATGATATTCTACCAGCATAAACTCTCGAGTGCTTTGCTAAACAGTCAACTATATTGTTAGCATCTCTCTTAACCTGAGTACAAGACCAATTTGGATAGTTTTTCAAAATAGAAATACATTCTTGAGCAACACTACTTGTTGTCCAATTTATTGATCCTAAACTACCATTGATGGCATTTACCACATTAATACAATCTCCTTCTAATTCCAGAAACTGTATATTTTCCTCTTTAGCCCACTTCATAGCTTCTAGAGCAGCTATAGCTTCAGCTTGCTCTTCATCTACTGCTTGTCCATTCCCCCTGTTGCTCCACAGAAAACACCTGCATTATTACGGAGAATTAGTCCAAAACCAATTGGCTGATTCATGGATATAAAGGAAGCATCAAAATTTAATTTCAGATAATGATCAGCCGGAGCCTGCCATAAGCTTGTCACACTTGCTGTATTAGACCTTGTCACTGGAAAAATTGCATTTTCACAGTCATCAACAAAGTCTCTTACAGAATGAATAAATATGGTAAAATTTAATTGCTTCTTATCAAAGACTATTGCACATCTTTGTTTCCAAATACACCAAAAAATACAACATATGTATCTGACCCTAGACTGCATAGATGTCTCCCAAAAATTGTTATCATTGAACAAATATGTTAACCATGAGCAAATATTATTGTTTAGAGGCAAAGGTACTAGATTATGGTCAAGAGCAAACCAAATTCTTTGAGAGATAGGACAATCCATTAGCAGATGTTGGCAAGATTCCTCAGCAGTCTTACACAAGGGACATATAGGTTCAATATTACTAACCACCTTATGAAGCTTATCCCTTGTAGAGACACAATTCTGTATAATTCTCCATACAAAGTGAAGAACTTTAATAGGAAGTTGTACTTTCCATAACTTTTTCCAGGGAAAATTTATAATAGGAGTGTTAAGAACTACTTGAGATTCCTACAACAAGATGTTATAAGAAGATTTAACAGTAAAATTCCCATTCCTAGTACCCCAACCATCTTAATTGATCTTTACCTATCATAGGTATTCTAATCCTCAGAACCTGCTCAACAATATCATTAGGAAATAAGGCATGTAACAGATTAAGATTCCAATTTTTGGTATCTTTATCTATTAGCTGAGAAACCTTAGTCATATGACTAGAATATCTATCACTAGGCACATGTTTTTTAGACTTGGCACCCAAACATCTTTCAAAATGTGGATGTCATTACCATTAGCAATTTCACAGCAATAATTTTGTTTAACAATCTCAAGACCATGATAAATCCCTCTCCAATCCATGACCCATTGTTTCTTATGGAATCAGATAAAGGATTGAAATCAGGAAAGTATTTATGGGCCATAATTTGCACCCATAAAGCATCATTTTCATTAACTAATCTCCAGGTAAGTTTAGTAAGGAGGTCCTTGTTGAATTCAGTAGTGTTAGATCACTGCTCGGTCGAACTCTAACTCAAGCTTGTTTGTCAAGTTTAGTTGCCAAAACTATAATTCTTGATTTCTAGTCTACTTATAGATAAGTCTCGGACTAGGATAGAAAGTGTAGTTGAGCTCTAGACTCCACGACGATCATCATACAAAGACGAAGAACTACTCAAGGAACTGGTGGAACTTCATCGACTAAAAGGTATGTGGAGACTTGAACTTATCTATCACTCAAAAGTCTATCTACTCTATCTCCTATCTTGAGTCAAAAGTCGTATTGCTATATAGACTTCGATTATACACATTTGCTATTTCGAGCCGAATTTATCTCGCTTATCTATTTCTCGAAATATGAGTTGGTAAGCTTTCGCTTTGGACAAGTTCATCTTTACAAGTGACGAAAGTCATATTGATTATTTCAATATCTTGAAAATCGCTTTGATGAAGAATAGTGTGTGAGTAACCTCTATTTGACATCCTCTAAGAATGTTTCAATGATTGAAATGAGAGTTTAGAATATATAACCTTGAATGGATATAAAAATTGTATGTGAACTCATACTTTTGTAAGTCCCAAATCCTTGAACCAAAGTATGCGTACTTTGCTACTCAGGATAGCCGGAACTAAAGTCCGCGTACTGTCGGAAGTTCACGTCCAGTGAAATTCTGCTGGAGTTTGTGAACTGAAAACAAACTTAATCCGGGTACTTAAGTATGCGTACGGGTATGCATACTTGAGTAGGTTATTTTCTAAAAACGGTTTATTCGTGAACTTAAACTTATATAAACTAAGGAATGCATATTTGCAAACCGTGGCTATAAAGTTCATGAATTGATTCGAGTGAATCAAAATCTTTTTTGCTTCGATTGTGTCTTGTATACTTCTATGAGATCTAAGCAATTGAACAACTCTCTAACTAGTTCTTTTGAGTCATTTGAACTAGTTATGGTGAAGATGAATATGGTTGATATGAAAGTGCTCATATGGCTAACCACTTGGTTAACTACCTGTTGAACCAACTAGTGTTTAGGTACGGTTATACAAACCTAAATGAACGTGCATTTTATTTGTGTATAACAAGCTATGTTCGATCTAACGTTTGCAATATATTAGCTTGAATCTAATCAGGTTTTCATCTAACGGTGAATATTGAATGCTTTGTTACCAAGGTAACTTAGATTGCAAACCCTGATTTGGAAGACTATATAAAGGAGAACTCTAGCAACTGGGAAACCTAATCCCCACGCCTCCTGTGTGATACTAGTTGTATAAGCTAGACTCGATTCTACTTTAACCTTAGGTTTCTACCGAGACCCTGTTGGTTAACGACTTGAAGACTTCATTGGGATTGTGAAGCCAGACCCAACTATTTTCTCTGTAGTTACGTGATCTGATCATGTTGATTCTATCGTATTGAGTAGAATTGAAATAATTGACTCGAGATTAATTTCTCCGATATGCAAGATAAAAGTAATCAAAAACATCTTCGTCTCATCGTTTGTGATTCCACAATATCTATTTTCGCTATTCGATTAAGATTATTGTGAGGTGATTGATAATTCTAGGTGTTCTTCTAGAATATAAGTCCGGGTTATCAATTGGTCCTGTTCACCTTGATTTATCAAAAGACGGAACAAAACTCGTAGGTATTTCTGTGGGAGACAGATTTATCTATTCTTGTAGACTTTTCTGTGTGATACAGATTTTTTTTATTAAAGTCTTAAGCTTTGGGTCGTAGCAACTCTTAGTTGTGGGTGAGATCATCTAAGGGAATCAAGTTCGTAGTATCATGCTGGGATCAGAGATGTAAGGAGCGCAATTGTACCTTAGATCAGTGTGAGATTGATTGGGGTTCAACTACAGTCCAGACCGAAGTTAGTTTGTAGTAGGCTATCTAGTGTCTGTAGCGGCTTAATACGATTGTGTGTTCAATCGGACTAGGTCCCGGGTTTTTCTCGCATTTATGGTTTCCTTGTTAACAAAACTTCGGGTGTCTGTGTTATTTCTTTTCCGCATTATATTTTGTTATATAATTAAAATATCACAGGTTGTGAGTTGAATCGATCAATTGGTAAATCCAACCTTTGGTTGTTGATTGAAATTGATTAATCCTTGAACATTAGTCTTTGGTACCGTTCAAGTTATATCTCTTATATTTAATCGGGCTCGCAAATTATTATTTGTTTGATTGCGGATTGAATTGAGATATTGAAATATAAACTCTTTGATATACTTTTCTTAAGATTGAGTCTGACTGTCTAGTTGATTCTCTTGAAAGTGTATTGGAGTTTGTCCTATAGATTGCTAAGCGAATATTGGGTGTGGTTGTTAGACCCTCGCTTTTTCAAGCAGCTTTCCTAATGTTTAAACCACCTATATGTTTTTTTCTAGCCACTACATTCCAAGATTTAGGGAACCATTTTCTACCATTGTTGTCCTTATTCCAGAAAAAATTCCTTTGGATACTATCTATTCTATCTGTGACTTTTTTTTTGCATAGGGAAGACAGCCATTTGATGAGTTGTTATAGATCCAAGAATAGTTTGAGAAAGGACTGTCCTACCATGTTGGTTAAAATGTTTAGATTTCCATAAAGATAATCTACCATCAAATTTAGATAACATACCTGAAAAAGACTCACTTTTATCTTGTTGCAGCAATAGAGGAACACCTAAATACTTATCTTGTAAAGCCATATTATTAATGTTCAGAATTCCAGTGATTTCCTTCTTCACCTGGTTATCATTTTTTTTACTAAAAGCCATAGATGATTTATCAAAATTGATGGCTTGACCAGAAGCTTTACTAAAGTTATCAAGAATATTATTTAGATTTCTTACCTCTTTTACATTAGATTTCATAAAAATTAAGCAATCATCTGCAAAAAAAAAATGTGAGATAGCAGGAGAAGATTGTGTCACCTTAATACCTTTAATCTTGTTTTTGGATTCAACATCAATGAGATTTTTGGATAAAACATCCATACACAAAATGAAAAGGTAAGGAGACATGGGATCACCCTTTCTCAATCTTCTAGATGGCCAAAATTGATCACCAGGCACTCCATTAAGCATAACAGAGGAAGACACAGTAGAAACACATTGGTTGACTAAATGACACCAACCATCACAAAAGCCTAGAGATTTCAGACAATCCCCAAGGAAGGACCACTCTATCCTATCAAAGGCCTTACACATGTCTAATTTCAGGGCCATAAGACCTTTTTTAGATTTGTACTTTTTCATAGTATCAACCAGCTCATGAGCAATAACAATGTTATCAGTCATGAGCCTTCCTTGAACAAATGCAGCTTGATAAGGTGTGATGATTTTAGGAAGGAGGGGCTTTAACCTATTAGCTATAATCTTAGATATAATTTTATAAGAAGTGTTGCATAATCTAATAGGTCTAAAGTCACCAGCAATATTAGGACAATCTACCTTAGGAATAAGAGAAATAAAATTATGGTTACTTTCTTTTAAGAGAAACTTACCTTGAAAAAAGCAGTGAACCATTTTAACAGTATCTTCTCCTACAATGTCCCACATATGCTGGTAAAACCCTAGTGGAAAACCATCAGATCCTGGTGAAGTCCAGGGCTTCATACTAAAGACCACCTCCTTGATTTCCTCTTTAGAAGGCAATCTCATCAAACACACATTATCAACATCGTAACACAAGCATTAACACAATCAAAAAGTCTTGTATTATGAGTAGGATTACTAGTTCTACTAATAGAGGAGAAATGATTTTTAAGATTGCTAGAAATCTCATGTCTATCAGTTACCCAAATACCAATATTATCCTTAATAGATTCAATATTAGTTTTTTTCCTTCTAAAATTAGCTCTAGAGTGGAAATAACTATTATTCCTATCATCAATTTGAACAAATAATCTTTATCTCTCTGCTTCCGGTAGTCATCTTATACATTCTACCAATAGTTCAATTGTTTAAGGAGATTATCTAGAACAAGATTATTAGTATCAACAATACCTTGAGAATATAAATTTTCAATTTGACCTTTGGTGTCCTTAAGGTTAAATTGAATATTTCCAAAACACCTGTAATTCCAATCCCTTAAAGCAAACCTAACTTACTTTAGAGAGGATTTGTGCTTAAAAGCAGCAGATCCATTATTTATGGCTTTCCAGTTGCCACTAACAATATCCTTACAAAAAGAATCCCTAAGCCAACATTTGTTAAATTTATTTGGCTTCTTAGAAGAATTTAAATTTTTAGAACTAGTAAGAATAATTGAACTATGATCACTAGCTATAAGAGCTATATGATAGACATGACAATCATGGAAGAAATTGAACCAGATTTCATCACCTAGAAATCTATCTAACCTTTCTTGAATCAACTCAGCATCATGTCTCCTATTGGTCCAAGTAAATAAGTTCCCTGAAAAACTCATATCATGAACACCTAAAGCATTAACAAAGTCATTAGCAATGTTTAACATAGATTGAGAATGGGGATGGCCCCCAGATTTCTCTCTATTGCTTAGAATGAAGTTCATGTCACCTAATAAAATCCAAGGATAAGCAATAGTATGTCTATAATGTATGATGAAGTCCCATTGGGCTTCTCTGTTACCATTGGGGAGAGCACCATACATATAAGAAAAGGCCACCTTAGTTCTACCATCAAATTGAAACATGCAGTTTACACATTGAATTGAGAACTAATAATCTATAAACTAAGACCATCTTTCCATAGCAAACAAAGATGATGCGTGTCGTAACCACAACAAATTAATTAATACTTTACTACCTAATTAACAAGTAATATAGGGTAGTCAAGGTCGATCCACGAGGAGCACGAGATTCTAGTTGTAAAAATTGTCACGAAAGGGGGGGTGTAAAAAGCAAAAAAATAAACAAAACAATTAAAAGGTAAAGTTGAAAGCAATAAGAGAGACAAGATCAAGGAATCCTTCTTCGTTGCAAAACAATGAATCAAGTTATGTTCTTTTCCACTTGTTATTAGTCACAGATTATCACCAACCGTAGGATAGCAGGTACGCTTAGCTAGCCCCAAAATCCCTAATTTCACTGAGTAACAGGTCCGCTTAGTTATCAGATTCTATTCAAAAGAACCACCTTGAGGTCCGCTTACAAGATGTAATTCCCAGAATGCATTAAGATTTATGAATTTAGGTTTAGTACTAGTAGTTAAACTCGGTTCGCTTGGTTCACTTTCTAGCGTTGTTTCTACACACAATTGCTCCACGGAATCCCTCCATGAAGGTCTCGTGTTTTCTACTTGTGTAAAGTGTCGAGAACGATTACTTATTCCCTAACTTATACTAGATTTAGATTAAACTAACAAATCAATTTAGCATGCATTCTAAACAATCTATCAATCAATCATGAATGTCATTAAGATCATTCCTATTAGTAAAAACAATCGATAATCATGTGAAAAATCTCAAGATAGAATTAAAAACAAAAACTCAAATCATATGTTTAAAAACTAGGAATTCATCCTCAATCAATAAATTAACTACTCATGTTAAGAGAGTTCACACAAAGAATAAGAAAAGAAAAGTGTTGTGTGTGTAGAGATATGTAGAGAGGTGTAGAGAAAGATGTAGAGAAAGATGTGTAGAAGTTGTAGAAAACTTCTCTATTTATAGGCTTCAATATTCTCCAAATCTTCCAAGGAATAGAATCCTTTTTCTTTTGCAATTCAATTTCCAAATTCAAGTCTTTCTCTTTTCTTCCACCTTCTCTTTCCAAATTTGAGTCCAATTCTCCATCCAATTCCTAGCCCAAGTCTTCACACCCATGAGAGAAATCCGTAGAAAATTAAAATTTTTGGCTCACCGGAAAATGGGATTGTGGCCGAATTTGGCGGGAAACGTCACCCGGCCGCACATAAATTTCTCCGTCGAGAGAATATTCGACGGAATATTCCGTCAGTCCACCGTTAGGACTAACGGTCAAACTAGTCAACTGTTAGTCAACCGTCAGTCAACCGGGTCAAGGGAATAAGGAGTCAGACACTGAGTCAGCAGCGAGTCAGCTGATTAGGTGGCTGACTCGTCTTACTCAGCTGTGATGGATCGGCTGGATCGGCTGGATCGGTCATCTGGGCTCGGAGCCATTGCACGGCACGATGCTTGTTTGCACCGAGGATGGTGCATCACCACTTCAATTCCAGCCATTAAGGCTAATTCTTGCACCAACAACTCCATACATAACATTCTTTCCTTGTTCCAATTGTAGAACCTACTGCAGCTATCTAGTTTCCAGCACAGCACCATCAATAGCATCAACCTGCCACAACTGGGTAATCTAAAAATTGGGGCTAACAGCAACACCTCAGGACTAAGACTCCAGCTCAGTTTGAGTTCTACATCTGAGTCTTCCATCACCAGCTCCACAACTGGTTCTTTTCATCTTCTCAAGCTGCTTAAGCCATTTCAATGGCTGCACCACAGCCTCATTCATTTCCATTTCCATCCACAGACCCCATCTGCTCTTTCCATCAATCGAACCCTTTTCATTCAAATCTATCAGCTCAATCGATTTCAACACCTCAGATCACCACACCAGTTGCTTTTTGTTACTTCTTAGCTTAATTAACTCAGCTTCATTCTGCTCCCGCTCTGTAACTCAAGCAACCCATCACTAACCCATTTCCAATTTCTGAGACCTCGGCTTCTTCAACAACAACTCAATCAACCTGTTACCTACCAGCATCAACATACATTCATTTCCTGTAATTCAACAGCATCATTTCGATTTTCTCTCTCTGCCTCACAATAGCGGCATGAACCCATTGATGGCAGAATCATCTCTACCTTCTCGATCTCTCACAAACCCATTCGAACCCTAGCTCAAACCCATAATTTCTCACAGCGATTGTACTCGATGTCGATTCGTCTCATCACTAAAGCCACGACCCATCTCTTCTTCAATTGAATCTCGAATCAACTACAAATTGGTATCACCTGTGTCTTTTCTTCATCTCTGATTCGAATTTGCATCAACACCCATTCCATTTGAACTCTAATCTCGATTCAATTTCTCTGTTTCTTCTCATCTTCATCTTTTAGCTCTCGATCCCTTTTTCTCGATCTATCGAACCTAATTGATCTCTCCCTGAGCTTAATAACATCGGCAAATTCATCCATCAGCAGCTCTACACAAATCTTCTCTCGATTTCTCACAGTGACAATCATCGCTTTCGATTTCGAGTGAGTAGGAATAAATGATTGAGATGGTTCTCTCGATTTGATTAGGTTTTAATTACGGATCGGGTCCGGGTTTGGATCAGGTCATGCAGTTGGGACGACCCGATTGGATGCTACCCAGCCAACCATCCTCCGGATAAGGGCTACCCGGTGTTAATAACACCCACTATTTGAGTGATAAGGGGTACCCTAAATGAGAGCCCCTTAACCACTCTTTGGGCTCCGTATATCAATCGCTTTAAAAAATGACCTTTTTGCCCTTTTTGCTCAAATTGGGTGATTTCTTCTTCTTTTCCTCCGTGTGACTCCATAGTAGCTATAAAACTCAAAACAAGCGTAAAATACATAATTTACACGAAAAATAGCAAAGAAAGCATAAACTACTAGATAGTAAATTAGGTGTATTCTACACCTATCAAATTCCCCCACACTTAGACTTTGCTAGTCCTCGAGCAAATCAAACTAAAAACTTACAACTTCAAAACGTTCAAGCGTCACACGCATCCAAAGAGCTATGAGGACATAGAGTTTCTGCATGCTAGTAATAAGAAGTTAGAAATACTAAAGAACATATTCTCATTCTTAAATGTTGAGTGAGAAATAACCACACCATAATGAGAGAACGCGTGTTTGAGAAACGATCAATAAGCATTTCGCCTCGACTTCGCCTCACTAAAAGGATTTTATGATAATTGCACTCAAAAAGACAGACTTTTTTATGGTTCTCACATGTGTGCGGTAGGAATGAAGAGAATTCCTGCAACACGTTGAATGGTGGGAAGGACAACTTCGAAATATTTTTTAAAAAACCCACATCTTTTAATATTTTGAAAAACCATTTTTCTGACGATCTCTACGAAAGGAAATCAACCATTATTATTGAGGATGAGATTACTTACTCACTTTCACATCCGATCGCCAATTATGATAACACCACTCTCACGGCATCCAATAGAAACGTCTTCCGCTCCTCGTCTTCGTAATCTTCGGTTTCAACTATTGATGAATAACCCTTGAATTTCATAAATCCTTAACAATTTGTAACTCTTTTTACCTTAAAATCCTTGTCGCTTGAAACTTCCTTATAAATTTTCCTTCCCCACGGCTCATTAAATAAGAACAAAATATTTCTCTTGTTTTTCTCTCTCTTTTTTTTCTTTTCTTTTTCTTTTTTTTTTTTTTTTTTTTTTTTTTTTTTTTTGGCAACAAGAGAAATTAAATACAAAATAAACCATGGCCGTGGAAGAAGTATTTTACCGCTTGATTCTTCACAACTTGTATCGTCTTGAAATCATAAACTTCAAAAATTCTCACCTTTTAATTTTCTTCGCTCTTGTGAATAAGTCTTCATACTTGGATATAAAATTACCTCATTGTATTTGTAAGTCCTCAACATATATGTAAAAATCTGCACTTTGTATGTTGCTTTTACTTGTATTTGAAATTTGCTCTTTTTCTCGTTCCGTTGCTTATAAACCTTAAACTTTTCCAACTTTCCTTGTAGATTTTGGTGTCGCTCCTTGTTGATGATGAGAGTGTTTCTATGGATCCGTTGTTGTCGAGAGAGAGAATGGTGCTAACTGCAAATCGGACTACAAGAAGGAAGCTTTCATCCATGGACGTCACCCTCATGATTGACAAAATTAGCACTCAAGAGATCAAAGAGTAGTGCTTTTATTGGTGGGAGGTTGGGTAGCTCACCATTCTACCCGGAATTGACGTATGGTGACACACACTCAAAAGAAGCTCTTTAGTAGATGGAAGAATTCTGGTCGGTGCCTCTCATGATATGAATACGGGTAGTCTCCACTAATGATTGATCAGCAACTCTAATAACGCATTTCTCCTGCACCAAATTCGCATCACCGGCATGATTAAATCCATTATTTAACACTCTAACAAACAAGAAATCCGAATGTAGTTCTCTAACATTTCCAAGTTCAATTATGTCGGTCAAAATCTCTATGTAAACATACCTAGAAATATGCTAGGGACTCTAAAATCTTTAAAAGTTGGAATTTTTAAGTAAAACTTTTTTTTTTTTTTTTTTCAAATTTTTTTTTTTTTTGTAATTTTTGTTTTAAAAACATGCTTAACCACTCCCCCACACTTAAACCTTACATTGTCCTCAATGTAATTGAATCCTCCTAGTAAAGTCAAGGTGGGAAATTTTAACATGATAAGAAACAAGAAAAAGAAATAACAAAAAGCAAAAAGATAAGGAATACAAAACCGATGGGTTGCCTCCCATTAAGCGCTTGTTTTAAAGTCGACGGCCCGACTTAGCTCTTGCAAGATTCATTCCCCATATACTAACAATCTGAAAATTTGAGGATCCACCCATAATACTGTTTTGAAAACAATAACTCCATACAAATATTAGCACAAGAAAACAATAGTGAAATTATCGCTCGATAGAAATTTCCCCCACACTTATTCTCGTCCACACTCGGAAGTGTATAAAGAACATAGAATTTGGGAACTTCCATGTATTCCTCTTGGCAAACCTGCATGGTGTTAGCATCAAGTGTTTCCAATGGTGGATATTTAGAAACAAAATCATCCAAAAATACTTTGAAGCACATACATTCAAACCAATAAGAGGTAAAGGAGAAGAATCAATATGCAAAGGGTTAGACAAACCTTGCACAATTTCTTGTATTATAGAATCCTCGTCATCCTTAAAAAATTCAAGTGAATCACTTACCTCTTGTATATCGTGGTCCTCTATTAAACCTTGCAACCATTCTTCGTCGTTTTCTACCTTAACCAAAGTCTCGGCATCATTAAAATTATTCGCAAGTTCAATTGGGTCTTCCACAAAATCAATGAATGTGGTTTCATCCTCTAGCATCATCTCTTCAACATTCTCATCATCGGAATCGGGCCATTCACAAAAATGAATTTCATCGGTATAGATTGTAAAATCTTCATGTGCGGGTGTTACACCGTTTATAACAATAGGTAAGTCACACCCAATCTCCTCCTTTTGAATAGGTGAAGGATCGTTATTATGATCCGGAGTTGGAATAACTTCCTCATTGTCGGAACATTCATACACTTCCGCGGACTCCCATCTTTCCCTAAGAAAATTTTTCCAAGCAATAAATGCATCTTCCTCAAGCTCTTCCTTTTGAATAGGTGATTGTCATTATTAAGATCAAGGCTCGAGTAATCTACACTAGCGTCTTCAAAAATCTCTAAAGGTTTGTCCTTTTCAACACAATCATCTTCATTTTCAGACTCACCATAATAAGAATCTTCATCGGTTTCATAACCTTTATCCCGACGTCGTTTAAGTTCCATATGAATAGTCCTACTAATTTCTGCGACAAGCTCTTCCGAGTCTCCATCATCTTCCAATTTGTATAATTCTTTGTGCAAGTTTCCTGACGTTCACACGCTTACCACTTGTTTATAGAGTTTATAGATCGTATCTCCTCTTTTGGAAAAAGTGAAGGAAAAACACGATGAAGAGGAGTATATTCCAAATTCTCTGTCGCACATTACTAGAAAACAAATTGTTAGATGCATAACTATCCTTCCATCCGTGTGTTTGTCCACTTACAGACCGTCATAAGGTTGTTGATATGTATGAGAATATCCATAAGGTTACGTAGGAAATTTATCATAGCCAAAATATTGGTTTTGATTGTATCCTAAGGATGGTTGGAAGTTGCCATAATGTTGAGGTTGAAAACCGTATGGATTGTTGTAATATGCTTGCTCTTGTCCACCGTACATGGAAAACCGATACCTAAAATAAGATTCAAAAACCAAGTTAGATACGGAATAGAATCCAACAAAGCAAGAATAAACCAAAAAGAAAAATAAAAACAACTAAAATCATCCATTTGCTCCCTAAGAAGCAACGCGCCAAAATTTGATGCGTGTCGTAACCACAACAAATTAATTAATACTTTACTACCTAATTAACAAGTAATATAGGGTAGTCAAGGTCGATCCCACGAGGAGCACGAGATTCTAGTTGTAACAATTGTCACGAAAGGGGGGTGTAAAAAGCAAAAAAAAAATAAACAAAACAATTAAAAGGTAAAGTTGAAAGCAATAAGAGAGACAAGATCAAGGAATCCTTCTTCGTTGCAAAACAATGAATCAAGTTATGTTCTTTTCCACTTGTTATTAGTCACAGATTATCACCAACCGTAGGATAGCAGGTACGCTTAGCTAGCCCCAAAATCCCTAATTTCACCGAAGTAACAGGTCCGTTTAGTTATCGATTCTATTCAAAAGAACCACCTTGAGGTCCGCTTACAAGATGTAATTCCCAGAATGCATTAAGATTTATGAATTTAGGTTTAGTACTAGTAGTTAAACTCGGTTCGCTTGGTTCACTTTCTAGCGTTGTTTCTACACACAATTGCTCCACGGAATCCCTCCGCAAGGTCTCGTGTTTTCTACTTGTGTAAAGTGTCGAGAAACGATTACTTATTCCCTAACTTATACTAGATTTAGATTAAACTAACAAATCAATTTAGCATGCATTCTAAACAATCTATCAATCAATCATGAATGTCATTAAGATCATTCCTATTAGTAAAAACAATCGATAATCATGTGAAAAATCTCAAGATAGAATTAAAAACAAAAACTCAAATCATATGTTTAAAAACTAGGAATTCATCCTCAATCAATAAATTAACTACTCATGTTAAGAGAGTTCACACAAAGAATAAGAAAAGAAAAGTGTTGTGTGTGTAGAGATATGTAGAGAGGTGTAGAGAAAGATGTATAGAAGTTGTAGAAAACTTCTCTATTTATAAGCTTCAATATTCTCCAAATCTTCCAGGAATAGAATCCTTTTTCTTTTGCAATTCAATTTCCAAATTCAAGTCTTTCTCTTTTCTTCCACCTTCTCTTTCCAAATTTGAGTCCAATTCTCCATCCAATTCCTAGCCCAAGTCTTCACACCCATGAGAGAAATCCGTAGAAAATTAAGAATTTTTGGCTCATGGAAAACTGGGATTGTGGCGAATTTGGTGAAACGTCACCGCCGCCGGAAATTTCTCCGTCGAGAGAATATTCGACGGAATATTCCGTCGATCCACCGTTAGGACTAACGGTCAAACTAGTCAACTGTTAGTCAACCGTCGATCAACCGGGTCAAGGGAATAAGGAGTCGGACATCGAGTCGGCGAGTCAGTGATTAGGTGGCTGACTCGTCTTACTCAATTGTCTTTGGATCGGCTGGATCGGTTTGGATCGGTCATCCGGGCTCGAGCCATTGCACGAGCCCGATCCGTCTTTGCACCGAGGATGGTGCATCACCACTTCAATTCCGGCCGTTAAGGCTAATTCTTGCACCAACAACTCCATACATAACATTCTTTCCTTGTTCCAATTGTAGAACCCTCTGCTGACTATCTAGTTTCCAAGACAAAGACCATCAATAGCATCAACCTCCTTGCAACCGGGTAATCTAAAAATTGGGGCTAACAGCAACACCTCGGGACTAAGACTCATTTCGAGTTTGAGTTCTACATCTGAGTCTTCCATCACCAGCTCCACAACTGGTTCTTTTCATCTTCTCAAGCTGCTTAAGCCATTTCAATGGCTGCACCACAGCCTCGTTCATTTCCATTTCCATCCACAGACCCCATCTGCTCTTTCCATCAATCGAACCCTTTTCATTCAAATCTATCAGCTCAATCGATTTCAACACCTCAGATCACCACACCAGTTGCTTTTTGTTACTTCTTAGCTTAATTAACTCAGCTTCATTCTGCTCCCGCTCTGTAACTCAAGCAACCCATCACTAACCCATTTCCAATTTCTGAGACCTCGGCTTCTTCAACAACAACTCAATCAACCTGTTACCTACCAGCATCAACATACATTCATTTCCTGTAATTCAACAGCATCATTTCGATTTTCTCTCTCTCTGCCTCACAATAGCGGCATGAACCCATTGATGGCAGAATCATCTCTACCTTCTCGATCTCTCACAAACCCATTCGAACCCTAGCTCAAACCCATAATTTCTCACAGCGATTGTACTCGATGTCGATTCGTCTCATCACTAAAGCCACGACCCATCTCTTCTTCAATTGAATCTCGAATCAACTACAAATTGGTATCACCTGTGTCTTTTCTTCATCTCTGATTCGAATTTGCATCAACACCCATTCCATTTGAACTCTAATCTCGATTCAATTTCTCTGTTTCTTCTCATCTTCATCTTTTAGCTCTCGATCCCTTTTTCTCGATCTATCGAACCCTAATTGATCTCTCCCTGAGCTTAATAACATCGGCAAATTCATCCATCAGCAGCTCTACACAAATCTTCTCTCGATTTCTCACAGCAGCAATCACTGCTTTCAGTTTCAGGTGAGTAGGAATAAATGATTGAGATGGTTCTCTCGATTTCAGATTAGGTTTTAATTACACGGATCCGGGTCGGGTTTGGATCCGGGTACGGTTAGGACTGACCCAATTGGATGCTACCCAGCACAACCATCCTCTGGATAAGGGCTACCCAGTGTTAATAACACCCACTGCTGAGTGATAAGGGGTACCCTAAATGAGAGCCCCTTAACCACTACTGGGCTCCGTATATCAATCGCCTGTAAAATGACCTTTTTGCCCTTTTTTCTCAAATTGGGTGATTTCTTCTTCTTTTCCTCCGTGTGACTCCATAGTAGCTATAAAACTCAAAACAAGCGTAAAATACATAATTTACACGAAAAATAGCAAAGAAAGCATAAACTACTAGATAGTAAATTAGGTGTATTCTACACCTATCAAAAGACCACCAGACAAACCAATAGAGTCAACTATGAAATAATTTGGATAATTAAGAGGCTTAATGAAGGAAGACATTTTTTTGTGGCCTGTTTTAGTTTGTGATAAGAAGATAACATCAGGATCATTGATGTGAATTAAATTTCTCAGATGGTTCTTGGTATCTTTATTGTCGTATCCTTGAACATTCCAGGATAAGAACCTCATACTTACTTTAAGATGAACAACTAGATTTTCACAAATAAGAATAAAGACACTACAACTATGACAAGAAACCAGATAACAACAAATACAAGAATAAGAACAAGAATTAAGACTAATTGTGAAATTGTAAAATTGCAAAAAAACAGAGAAAATTAGGGATTTGGAAAAGAACTAGAGTTGAGGAAATAACCTGATAATTAGCAGAACTCCCTTGTTGATTTCGTGTAACAAAACCTCCAATTTGAGCACATATTTTCATTGCCCCCATTATTGTGTTGATAATCCATTCTCATTCGTATTTATGATATTTTGGTTAGGGTTTGATTCATAAAAAGATTTTTTTTTCCTTCTTGATCGGACTATATTCGGAGGTACCTTCAGAATATCTAGTCAATCATTGCTTCCACCTTGTGTTATTGAGCCAACCGTTTACAATTTTCCTCAACGTGATCCACCACCCAGCAGTCTTTACATATTTCTCTTGGTTGTCTTTCAAAATGATAGATCAACCAAACTCTATTGAAAAGGCGAGGGTACCCAAATATACCTCAAGCTAAAACTTTTTCTACCTATAAGTCCTTTCTCCGAAAATGATTGTTTATGGACTGAGTCGATACAATACAACTAATCGGTTCACACTTCGTGTGATCGTCTATAGATACAAGATCGAGACAATACAACAACGAAGTATGTTTACTTGATAAAAAGGTTCGGACTTAACCAAACACAATAGGATTAATTATCAAGTAAATAAGAATTGACGTTTGTGTATTTTACTTCTAATTATAATAAAAACAATTATAATTGCGTAAATAGAAAAGTAAAAGACACCGCAAATGCAGAAAAACCACGGGACCTTGTCCATAATTAAATACTCCCAGGATTAAGCCGTTATACAAAATTAAACCAACTTCGTATAGTTGAGACCAAGCAACTAAACCTATAGTTCACCAAGTTCCGTATGTATTCCCACGCCTCCAACTTATGAATAAGTCACGTACTTGGAACAATTCCTTTGGTTCGTATTCCAAACACTAAAGGAACAACAAATTTGTTTGGTAGCAACTCTCTTCAACTAAGTGATGTGAGTTCGATAAATGCTCTTCTGTTTATCTCAATAAACTCCTTCATCAGGTTCTTAGATCTATCTTATGATCAACTACCAAAGTAATTGTTAAGATTTTGCAATCAATACTTTTAATCACAAAGAATTGTATTGATGCCGATCTACACAACTAATCAATCTAATCTACCACAAGGATAAACCGATTATAGTTGGATCCTCTATACGGAAACAATTATTGTGCACACCAAAGATTATGAACCCCAAATCAGAAATCTTCAATATCTTCTTTATCTTCAAATCTTCTTAGATCTTCAATAAACGCAGACACACAAAACTTGAATCCCTTGTGATCAATCACGCACGAACGGAGTCTGTTAACAATGGATTATCACAAGACGTCTTTAGATCTACAAACAGTCTAAAGATCCCTATCGGAACTTCGATCTAGTTTGAGTGAATCTTATATCAGAAGAGAAGATTCTCAAGCATAAACAAACTAGGTGCAATCAAATTTCAACCACCGTTAGTCAATCAAATCAATCGAAAACACAAGATAAACCGCAATTATCTAGTTTCCCACCAATGGTACTAATAGAGCTTCTCAATCCCAAGAAGACTTTAAACTGAGCATTCGTAAGAGATTTCGCCAAATTAGGTTACTCTCCTCTCCGAATAGGCGGCTTCACCAGTAACAACACAACCGAGGAAGTTTGCTGTCACGAAGGATTAGTTTGCTAGAAATGCAAACTTCAAGTATTTATAGACAAGGAAGTTTGGACACCAAGGAATTTCTTAAACCGAAATTATTCTCAAGATATGCAATATATTCCAAATTCGGTTTCCATAATTCCTGGAAATGCTCATCCAAAATATTGACTGAAAATCTCTTTGGAAAATCTTCAACTAGTAAATGCACATTACTAATTCTCATTTTCCTAAAATAAATTAAAAACATTAAGTAAAAGATTCTTAACTTATTTATGTTTCGATCCTGGGATTTTCTTCCTTTAGATATAAAGGAATAACTTTGAACAATTAAAGATAAGCGTTACTGCACATGCAAAGTATGTCGACATCCTTACTCTGTAAGTCCTCTTTCATACTTACAATCTTGAAACCGATTCGCCACACTTCCAAAAAAGTTTAGAATTGGTTCATCTGACTTTCAAGAACTATGTGATTGATCAAGAACACTCAATCAATAATCATGGGTTTAACGGTTCTACCAAAACAAGTTTCGGTTCTACCTCCATGTGAGTAATGTGCATAGTCACACTAGCTTTCCAAAATTCGGTTGACTAGGTACTAGGATCGGTTCCCCACATATATATGGTATCTAACTTGAATGTGTTGCACATGTCCATAGGATCGGTTCCCCTTTGCCCAGAGTCGGTCTTACACAAAATCACAAACTCGATCATACCATCTCAGGTGATTACTTAAGATCGGTTTCACTAATAAAAGTCATACCAATACAAAAGTCAGGCCTTTGTGAATAGTTTTACCAAGAACACAAACAAGTCATGAATGGTTATACTAATCACACATATTGGTTGTTCACAAGATATGAAATGAATAACAATACCAATAACGCCAGGCGATTTCCTTTTCGATTCACAAAACAATTTCATGAATTTACTTCCTTAAAGCACATGTAAAACATTGTTTCCTAGGATGAAATCCTCACCTCATACCCATACATAATGACAATAGCATTTAAACGATTATGTCGATGTCTTGTCTACAAAGTTTAAAGGTTAAGCAATAAACCTCATATTGTATTCCTTAATACTATGTCTAACTAGAGCGTTCATGCTTCGCAGTTTTGTTTTCAATATGCACGACTTGAAAGATACGTTAGGAATGAAACAGTTCAAGTCAAATATCACTAACCTCAAGTGGAAGGATGATGTTGTCGTTGTAGCTTCTTACTTCTTCACTTCTTCAAGTCTTCGCAATACTTGTAATGTCTCATATCCTAATACTTTCAAGCTAACCTATACGAAGTTGACACTAGTACATAATCAAGCGACTCTTTAAATGAGTTTTGATTCACTAAAATATGACATCCAAACTTGACATACCAACGCTTGGTGGGTTCAACCGAGCTATGCTCCAACATCTATCACCAGTTGGTGTGTATGACCATCCACCTCTTCGTAATGGTTCCTTCAGATTAACTTCCACAAAAACAGTATTAGTGACATGTCCTCTTGGGATCTTTTTCCTTCATATCGGAGATACTTTCTTTCCAATATCCAGGCAAATATCATTCACAAGTTTTTCGTTTAGAATAATTTTTTTCAGGTTACGAAGTAGTACACACCAAATTTGACTTTTGAATTTGTGATCTTCAAGAGGAATGTTGGAGTTATATTCCTGCAGACACAGGAGATATCCTAGCATAGACCATGGCGCATTGATTAGAATATTGTCATATGCTTGTTTTCTTTCAAATCTGAAGACGAAAAGATTTGTTCCTTTAGAAATGATCTGGAACCTTCTGTAACACCTCCACCTCATATTTACCTCATCCTTAACTTTCTCATGATTCTGTGGGTCTTTAGTGATAAGTTTACCCAGCAGACCAAAATTCCATTCATCAGCTGCATCTTTCACCACCTTAGCTGAAGTGATAGTTCTCCCAAGAACTCTTGAAGAGGTAGAACCAATACTTGCAGTTTGCATACTCTGAGATAAGTTCTCCATCCCGTTGATGCTGGTTTTTCCTCTGAAGATCGGTAGGTTCTCTAGAACAAAACTGATAAACAAATAAGGGTTTATATTTTTAGGATTTAGAGTTAAAGGAGGATATATTATCGGTTTATAGAAAGGGTGAAAATAAACAGGATAAGTTTGTTTCCTAAGGTAGTTGAACGAATAACTGTGAGACTTCAAATCCGGAATATTATTTTTGAAAAACTTTTGAATTTTGCAGAGAGGAAAAGTTTCCTTGTTACGGTTACTGAAAGTTTGTCATGTAATTAGGTTTTTGACTTTTCCAACCCATTGAGAGTGATAGTGATGATGAACTTTAATCAACATGATTAAACTATGATGAAGATCCAGGAAGTAGAATTAGAGTTGACAAAGAAAATTTATATGGATCCCAAAACGACCTTTTGGAACACAATGATATGGGCAACAATACGACTTATTTGAAAGCTGTCTTTACTTCGATAACTCAGTTATAAACTTGGAGGCCCATAAATGGTTTCCACGACTGGAGATTACACAGATATCAACAAAGAGTCCTGCCAAACAGAATTAGAAATCCATTAGCATATTAATACCAACAAAGAATGCATATCTAATACAATAATCTGATTTCGACCAATATAACCAGATCAAAAGATAAAACTTAGATTTCTTCGACAAGCAAATCTAAAACATAAAAGTTATGAAGAAAAGGAAGATTAAACCAAACTAAAATCATAAATTTCGAAAAGACATCAACCAAACACAATCAAAATGAAATCAAAAGATCATAGGAGAAAAGAAAATCAATCAAATAAGTTTTCGAAAACTCCTAAAAACACGGTCGATCCAGGCCTAGTTAGTATTAGACTGAGCTTTTTGTCATTCAGATTTTTTTTGACTGGTTTCACTAAATTACTTATCCTATTTTGACCCTTTTTTTTTACCGGTTCTCCCGTAGCAATGTTATTTAGTGGCTTGTGGTAGTCATTAGACATTGGAAGTGGAACATTGCTACATGTGAACTACATGTAACTCCCTCCGTCCTAAATTATTAGTCCGCTTTGACTAAGTCAATAAATTAAGGAGACCGGAGGAGTGTACAAAACTACCCCTATTAAATGCTATGTTATTACTAAAATTAAAAGGAGTATATGGTGTATGTAAGAAAAATACATTGGTAATTACAATATTTATAGAAATATTTAAATAGAAGATAAAAATAAAAATCTTTATGGATTGATTTAGAAAATTTGTTTCCTATTGAGGTCTACATCATTTAATATTTAGATTGGTGATATTTAAAATAATTTTGTAATTGTAAAAGTTTAAAGGATATATTTGAGAGTTTAACTAAAAAATATGACTATAAACAGAAATTGGCCAGTATTTTAGGACAGGCGAAAATAAAATACGAAAAATGGGTCATTTGTCCAAAAAAATTTAAAACATGGTTCTAATTGACGAGTAAAAATTATTATGGGTGAAATGGACACAGAAAAAATAACAAGGATGAAATTGGATTCATCCTGGCTTAAACTTAACAAATAGCGAGGATGAAACTGGATGCATCCTGATGTAAATTAAAAATAAGAAAAAGAATTTGAAAATGGGTAGGATGAAACTGGTTACATCCTGGCTAATTTATATTTTTGTCCATTTAAACAGTATCAAAATCTAACTATCTTTTTCACCCAGGAATTATTGATTTTGGTCTTTTTAATCAATTTTGTGAATCGAACAGAGGACAGAAATTTTAGGACAGAGGGAATACTAAATAGCGGATTTATTTTTTGAAACAGGTTCAATGTTCAGTAAGGGAGAAATTTATGTATTGGGGGCAAAATTTGTGAGTAGTTCGTATCATTTTGTACTTTGCCCCATAAACAACATATTTATCAGTCACTCCAACCCAAATTTGCCACCTTTATACTCCAAGTCTCCAACAAAAAAAGACTGTTAGGATAAAAAGGTAATTTAATTTTAGTAAATAATTATGTTATTATTTTACCCATTAATTTTTGAACTTCGCATAGCGCGTGCCCAACATTCTAGAGTTCAAACAAAATTAACGACCATGAGACATTCAAAATTTCAAACCTTAACACAACTTTTCTGAATGTGTCAACCATTAAATTTTCCATAACATCATTTTCACCATAAAGTGATTCACCACCACCATCATCATCATAAATATCATTACCATCGTTAGCAAATGATCAACTTTACATCATTTCAACCAAATATTAAGAACTAAAACACTTGATGCTGGTTACTATGAAACTCCTAACTTATCGTGGAGCTAGTTCCCACTTCTAGAACACCTTAAACACTAATTTCCAAAATATTATGACCCACACGTTTTTCATTTAAAGACCAAATCTTAACAAAAAAATATCCTAACATGACACATCCAAAATCTTTCAAGTCTTAGAAATGGCCCGCGTTTGCTTAGTAAAGAAAAGAAACATTCCTGTAAAACAGTTGTGCTCACGAGGATTTACGTCATGTCTTCTTCTTATTAACAAGAGTCGTGGTATCATGTTAAAACATAGAAGCATATATCTCTTGATAAGCGGGTACAGACAATTCAATAAGAGAAGAAGTAAAAGAGTAAAAGAAAGAAAACGAAAGGAGATATCATGAGCTCCCTAAACAATGTAGCGGCAGGCAGGAAATTTGTTAGACGTAATGAGAAACTTAAACCCAGTACAGACATCTCAATAGGAGGAGCTCTTGATATTCTGAGAAGTCACTTGAATGTAAAAGATGAAAGACCGACTATTCCTCTTGGTCATGGTGATCCTTCTCCTTTCGCTTGTTTTAGAACTACACATGTTGCTGATGATGCACTAAGTAATGCAGCTAAATCTGCTAAGTTCAATTCTTATGTTCCCGTCGGTGGCATTCTTCCGGCTAGAAGGTCAGCATCTGTATATATATCTCATTCTAATACCATTATTTTTTATGTCTTTCTACATGTTAATTTTCAGATTTTTTTTTTTTTGCCATGTTGAAAACAGATCAGTAGCTGAATACTTATCTGGTGATCTTCCGTACAAACTATCCCCGGAGGATGTTTTTCTCACAAGCGGTTGTCGACAGGCAATTGAAGTTATAATATCTGTCCTGTCTTATCCTGGTGCAAATATATTAATACCAAAACCTGGGTACCCCCCATTATGATGGTTGTGCTTCTGCTAACAATCTCGAAATCAGGCATTTCGATCTTCTACCTGAGAAGGCTTGGGAGATCGATATTGGGGCTGTTGAAGCTCTTTCCGATCAAAATACGGTTGCGATTGTGGTCATAAATCCTGGAAATCCATGTGGTAACGCGCGTATACACGTCTGAGCATTTGAAGATGGTGAGTATGTTTTTATTACTTTTCCTTGTACTTAAATGTTTCACCTATGTGTGAATTCTTATATTATTGGTGTAAACGTAAATTACTTTATATATCAGGTGGCTGAAACTGCAAAAAGGCTTGGAATCCCTGTGATTGCTGATGAAGTTTATGGTCATCTCACCTTTGGGAGTAACCCTTTCGTTCCAATGGGAGTATTTGGATCCATAGTTCCAGTTTTTACTCTTGGATCCATATCAAAGAGATGGTTACTGCCGGGTTGGCGACTTGGCTGGCTCGTCATTACAGACCCAAATGGTTTTCTGCAAGGGGCAGAGGTACTTTTCCTTACTATGATCCCTTATTCCAACTGAATCATTTTTTACCTTCATTTGTTTACCTAGTTGGGTATACAAATCCAGATTATGTTTAAAGGAAGTACGTGTTTTTGTCTGGATCCAAGTAAATAATGCTAATTTTTTGTCTCCGACGTCCTTTCTCGTAGATTCCTAGTTCCATAAAGCAATACCTCAATATGAGCAACAACCCAGCAAGTGTTATTCAGGTATGTATGTTTCTATGCGCGCCTAACTGTCTACCAATATCCTATCATCATCCGGCCATGTTGTACACTTGGATAGTCTTTACATGATATAATCTGGCTGTTTCAGGGAGCAGTTCCTCATATTCTTGAGAATACGCAAGAAGATTTTTTTGCAAAAACTATTAGTTTGCTTCGCAAAGCTCTTGATATTTGCGCTGAGGAAATAAAGGAGATACCTTGCATTACTTTGCTCCATAAACCACAAGGATCCATGTTCGTAATGGTAAGGATAATAGAAGGTTATATGTAAATGTTCAGGGTCATGGTAAAACGTTTCACTTACATTTTGCAATGCAGGTAAAACTGCACACTTCGCTTCTCAAGGACATTACCGATGATTTGGATTTCTGCATTAAGTTGGCGAAAGAGGAATCTGTTATTATTCTCCCAGGTGAGATTCCTTGCTAGAACTTCAAAAGAGCATATTTCCAGATACTTCAACAATTTTATCCTCTGAACTAGGATCGAGTTGGGCTCACTGAAAAATAGATTGTTCTTCTTATTGGCACTTGGAATATGTTACAGGAATTGTGCTGGGTCTCAAAAATTGGCTCCGGATAACCTTTTCCATTGATATCCCTTCTCTTAAAGACGCGTTAAGGAGGATAAAATCATTTTGTGACAGGCATGCCAAGCCACAGTAAGTGAACACAGGACAATTCACCACCCTCCTCGATTGCAAGATAATTTGTTGGATTTTATGGTTCATTCCTCCCCACGGTCTTCTCTTGCATAATTTATTTATCACTAAAGATCCTTGTAATAGCACTTAGAATAATTCTGTGATAATATAGTGATTTTGAAAACACTCTAATCGGTGGTTCACTTTTTCAGCATGGTCTAACCTTGGCAATCTGCTACTTCTGTTAGGAGCTTAGGAACGATGCCAAACAAGTTGGAGATACTCCCTCCGTCCCACTAATAAGTGACCTAATTACTTTTAGATTTTGTCCCACCATTAAGTGACCTATATCACTAAACAAGGATATATTTCTAAATTTATCCTTTTAATTGATTATAAAAATATAAAAAATATGTATAATTTGATAGTCATGTTTATATTCGATTCACGTAGGTGTTTTAAAATGCTTTTCAATGGTACGAAGTTTGCGAACATCCGTGGTGTAGTTTGAGAGATAAATCACTTCAAAATTTCACTATTTAAGGGTATAATTGTAAAAAGTGCTTAAAAATACTTTCCCCTTTGCTTGCCTTAAAAATTGTGCAAAATTGAACTAGGTCACTTAATAGTGGGACGGAGGGAGTATCTTCTAGGAAGTAAGCTTCAATGACTACAGTTCCATGATGCTGTCGTATCTAGAGTCAAATGTGAAAACATGTGAAAAAGTTCAAAGGTATTTGGAATATCTTTTTCACTGCCATCCAATGTGTGGTTTGCCGAATTGAAAAGAATGAAATGTTGGAGAAAATAAGAGTTTTAAGGACTTGGCGAAGTTTGATTTTAGGACCTAAGAGTTACCTGCCTTATTTTTATTTGTGCATAATAAGAGAAACTAAACATCCCAAGTCTCCCAATTGTCTTGAGGTTTGCAATAAGGACATGAACCTTGCGAGAGAGGGGAGTTAAGGAATGACTAGTAGATTGGAGATCAAAACTTTTGGTTTCATTTTACGGTTGGGATATGCATGATCCTTAGTTGCTTAATTTTCTGATAAACTTTTAAATGACATCATTAGGCCGACCGAGCCAAGTGAGGGAGGACTCTATATGATGACTTTGTGTTAATGGGAAGCATGCGTTTTTTCCAATTTGAAGCAAAAAGATAGGATTTGGTGTGTGTAACCAAAGATATGGTTGGTCATTTTTTCTTTCCAAAATTGTCCCTCCCTTTTAATCGAATTACTATAACTTGTGTATCCAATTTTTTTATGGGTATAATTGGCAACCAAACTTTAATATAACATATCTAAAAATCCGTGCCCTGAAATTTTACAAATTTTATCTCGTTGGAATGATTTTAAAAAAATTTATGCAATGAATACAAACAACACTATCAAATTTAGAGTTTTTATGAAAAATTCGGAGGTGTTTATCATTCTAGGCACAATTTTAGAAAATTAAATGTATATCTATTATGCAAACCACCACAAAGGATACATAATACTTTATGTAGCCATATTTTGGTTTATGCACCAACTTATTTCCCGTTGCAACTAATAAAACGGTGTACTCCTTCCATTTCATGGAAAGTGATACTTTTGTGCCGTGTCAGGAAAAACGATATTTTCGCGCCGATTTTTTCGGTTGGCCGTCTGTTGATACATGAAAATAACCAATCCTAAAATACATAGCCCCTTAACCTATTAAGGGTCCCCTTTAGGATGGAGAGACTAGGGGACTAGGCCTAACCCAACAAGGATGGGATAGTTCTAGTCCATCTAAGAGTATATTAAATTAGTTGGGCTTTAGCCCAAGAAGAAAGCCTCTTAGGGTTTGATAATTACTTAAGGAAAGGGAAATGGTAGTTTAGCAATATGTTAATCTTATGGGCATTTATCTATAAGAAGGTCATTATAAAAGGGGAAAGAAGGCACACTTACTCTTTCTAAACCTCTTTACTCCTTGGGAGTACTTTCTGTGATTAGGGCTAGTTCCTCCTTCCCACGTTTTACCCTATCAACATTGCGACCACAGTGGGAGGTTCTTAGCCTCTTTTCCAGCATGATACTCCCAAGTGCGAGCCAGGAAGTACCAGCGGGCGGAGCAACCCCAAACTCGGATAATGTTTCTATTGAAGACGTACATGGAAAGAGTGACGAGGAGATACATTTCCGAGCAGTAGTTACCACACCCATTGTTCAAGGAGCAGGAGCATCCCAGGGCGCCGGAACATCCCAGAATAAAGGAGAGACTCTTAAAGAAAAAGCCGCAACTGAAACAAGCGAGCGAGAAATATCCGAGATACAAGAGGAGTTAGACGCGTCTATCAAAAGGCAGCAGGAACTGCGTGGACTTCTGAAGCGAGCAAGGGAGCAAAACGTGACAATGTCCAGGACGGTTAGCGCAAAAAGCACTATTCAGGGTATGACGGAAGACGCGATCGCAAAGTACTTGGAAACTAATTACCAAGTGACAAAGCACGATGCCTATGACTCGCTAGAACCACCATACTCCGTGGAAGTTATTGATTACTTATATCCTGAGGATTATACATCGTCGAAGTTCAAAACATATGGCGGAAAAGGGAACGCTCGAGAACATGTGAGCCGCTTTATATCAGCAATGAACGCCTATGCTCATGATGAAAGCCTTTGCATGCGAGAATTCCCAAAGTCATTAACAGACAATGCCTTTACCTAGTATCACTAGTGGAAAATGGGTGTTTACCGACCCACATCCGAGACCCTCAGTAACAGTAGTTGGACCGTTGACCAAAAATAGCCGTCTCTGATATGATAAAAACACGGAAAAAATCCGAGATGATTAATAGCAGTCTCGAATAATTACTATTTTGCCATAAAATCTCTTCACGATCCCGCGACCCATGGAAACCGATTTAGATGTGATAATTTTTTATTATTTGATAGAGCATATAAATATACCTCTTTCTCTCTCCCATTTCTCTTTCTTCTTCTGCTCTCTCTATCTCCTCCTCGCCTCTCTTATCCATTTTCTTCACCCTCACCAGTCACCACCAAAGCGAAACTGAAAAAAAACTCGGAAGAAATCAATGAAATCGTTTCTCTTAAACCCAGCCACTTTCCCGTCTTCAGTAAACCTTAGATGTTGTTACAACCAAACTAATAAATCCACCCTTCTATTGATTCTTCTTCTAAAACCTCAACTCACTGGTCAAGTTGTAAATCTCAAATCTGCTGGGAACAGATTCAATCCAGTTTTTTTTTTGTTTTCATTCTAGGGTATCTCTAACTATATCTAAATAAAATCTTATGAATGATTAGGGTTTGAGAATCTGGAGCCGTTCTTTGAAGATTTAGATTTATTGGAGTCTAGTCTTCAATTCAATTGAAGATGTAGATTTTGATTTAAATTGATTGAAAATCCTCATGTATAATTTCTCCCTCATTTTTACTTATTCGATTCAATTTTCTGTTAACGAAGTTATTAGATCCAGATTTTCTTTTATAAAATTTAGGATTTCTTCTTAGATTTGGAATGAAATTAAGGATTTAATTTGGAGGTTTTGTTAGGGTTTCATTAAATTGGGTTTGTAGAAATTTTCATTCCTTTTTCTTTTGATTTGGTATCAAAATTCTTTGGGTCGTGTCTGGATTTTACGCAAACGAAGCCATTTAATTAGTTTTGATTTTCTTCAAACTGTATCAGGTGATGTTAGGATTTGCAATTTTTTTCCTCTAATTTCACTATTTAAGTTAGGGACCTTGGGGTTTGATTCTTTGGATATGGAGTCTTGTTTAGTTAATGGTGGATTTGTTTTTAATTTGCAGAGGGATTATATTGACTTCTATCGGTGGATATCAATTTATATGTAGAGCTTTTGGTGGGTTTTATCTTAGCTACAGAGGCTGTAAGGTATTGACTTCTAAATCTATTAATAGGGTCTCATAGATCGATGGGGTTTTATCTTGATATAACTTATTTTTTAAAGATTTTGATAAACACCTCTCGTAATGAAATTCTTATCGATTTGAAAGATTTCATCAACAAACTCCATATAATATGTTATCAGTAGAATATCAAGAGAATTTGAAGAGGAAGAAATGGGTTTTTATTAGGAGGAGGAAATTTGAAGATGAACAGGATGCTTTGAGAAGAAGAGTATTAGCTGATAAATTACAGACTGGTGGTGGTGATGAGGATGGTGATGGTGGTGTTGTTTCTACTACTTCTTTGTTCTTTGGGTCTAGATTGAATGCTTTGTTCTCTCGCTCTTGGTTTCCTGTTTCTGGAGATATTAAGTAAGTTTTGATTTACTCTCTTTTTTAGGGGTTTTCTCTTAAAATTTATGCATAATTTGAGTTATTTTGTGCAAATTATGTGGTTTGATTGAGTTATAGTAGTCCAATTAGGGATTCACTTAGGAATTAACTGGTTGATTATTGATGCGTGTCGTAGGTGCAATCAAATTAATCAATGTTTCCACTCAATTAAAAATAATATAATGGAAGTCAAGTTCGTTCCCACGAGGAGCAAGAGATCTTAGTTGTAAAAGTTGTCACGAAAGGAGGGTGTAAAAAGCAAAAGAAAATAAACAAAGCAATTAAAATCGAAAGTTGAAAACAATAAGAGAGACAAGACCAAGGAATCCTTCTTCGTTACGAAACAATGAATCAAGTTATGTTCTATTCTACTTGTTATTAGTCACAAATTATCACCAACCGTAGGTAAAGCAGCTAGCTCGGTGCTAAACCCCTAAATCCCTTGTATCAGGACACGGAAGTTCTCGACTACCGGGATTCTATTTACCAAACCACCTAGTAGTAGCTCACTCTAGATGTAATTTAAATAAACGCATTAAGATTCATGAACTTATTAGGTTAATATTAGTAGTTAGACTCTTAGATCAAGGTCTACTTGCTAACGTTGTTTCTACACACAATTGCTCCACGGAATCCCTCAAGGTCTCGTGTTTGCTACTTATGTAAAGAGTCAAGAAACGATTACTTATCTCCTAATTTTCACTAGCTTTAGATCAAATTAACAAATCAATTTAGCGTGCACTCCAAACAATCTATCAATCAATCATGAATGTCTTTAAGATCATTCCTATTAGTAAAAACAAACGATAATTATGTGAAAAACTTCAAGATAGAATTGAAAACAAAAACTTAAATCATATGTTAAGAACTAGGAATTCATCCTCAATCAATAAAATTAGCTACTCATGTTTTTGAAATTCACACAAATAATAATAATTAAAAGAAGAATTTTCAAGTTCACACAAATAGTTAAAAAAAAAAAATCTTAGAAAAGCAAGCAAAAACACAAGTGTTGTGTGTGTAGAGAGGTGTGTAGAAGTTGTAGAAAACTTCTCTATTTATAGGCTTCAATATTCTCCAAATCTTCTAAGGAGTAGAATCCTTTTCCTTTTGCAATTCAATTTCCAAATCCAAGCTTTTCTCAACTCTTCCACCTTCTCTTTCCAAATTTGAGTCCAATTCTCCATCCAATTCCTAGCCCAAGTCTTCACACCCATGAGAGAAGTCCGTAGAAAATTCTGGAATTTTGGTCGCCGGAAAACTGGGATTGTGGCCGGAATAAGTCGCCGCCGACCACCTGAAAATTTCTCCGTCAGGGGAATATTCGACGGAATATTCCGTCAGTCCACCGTTAGGACTAACGGTCAAGATAACGGTCTTTAACAGTCAACCGGGTCAAGGATGGGAAGTCAGCTATGAGTCAGCTCCCTAGTTGGCTGACTGGTTCACTCAGCTGAGATGGATCGGCTGGATCGGTCATCGGGCTCGGTGCAGGCGGTCATCGCCGCCTTGAGTCGACTCGCCGTAATGAAAAACCGTGAGTTCGATTGTTTACGAGGACTTCCCGAGGCCAATCTTTCAGGCCATTCTCTTCACCCGTAACACACCTAAGCATACATCTAACACATTCATACCAATTTCCCTCTTGCTCTCGCCTAGTATTAACACACGGGAGCACCATTTTGCAGCCTCACACAACTCACATTTCTGTAAATGACAACAAGCCATAAACCACTCCCCATCTTCTCACCGCAATGCCAGGCACTTCATACAACCAGCTTTCATCACTAGCTGCACATTCCACAGCTCATTCCCTGCAATGTCTCCATTCACTCAATCAACACCAGGCAACCATTTCTGATACCCCTCTCATCTCAGGTTATGATCTCCACCTTGCTCTGAGTCCAGCTGAATAGCAGCCTGCCTCAACTACACAACATCTTTGCTCAATTCTTGCACCTCATCTTGTCACCAATCTCAGCTGCTTCACTCTGCCTAGCCAGCCCTGTTGGCCCCGCCGAGTTATCAACCCACTCGATCCACCTTAACCAACACCTCAATACACAGCCGAGCTTCACCAGCTTCAATTTCAGTCCTTTCTCAACAACGGAGTCTTCTTCCTCACCACCAGATTCCTCATCTGTAGTTTTTTTTTTCATCGTTTCATCACAAGAGATCCATCTCCCGAGATCGGGTTCATCTGCTCTTTCTCTTCAAACAACAGTTGCCAAAACCTAGATTCAACCCGAGTGTTCTTTTGTACTCGATGTCAATTTCATCCATCTGCCAAGCTGTGCCTCTCTGTGTCTTCAAATCACCACCTTACCCATCTCACAACACCACCAGAACCCATTCTCAATAGAATCTCAGAAACATCGACCCTGTGCAACTCTGAGTCGACTTCATCTCCTCCTTCCAATCGATGCAACATCAACACCCACAGTACCTCCTTCATAAGTTCTTCAAAGATCGCCACCAACAACAACTCTCTAATCGATCTCACCACGGACTCGAATCGATCTGCTCAACCAAATGTCGAGTTCCTTCTCGATCTCCTCTCACCGTGCTAACACTCTAACCCATTCAATTTCGTCTAATCTCTCTCGATTTCTGGTTTCATCAGCTCTCGATTTCAGCCAGCAGCCTCTCTCTGTGTTTGATTCAGACAAAATGATTGAGAAGTAATTCTCGATTTAGGGTTGGTTTAAATGGGGCAGATCGGGTACGGGTGTGGGTCTATGGGTTTGGGTTGTGGGTCAGAGTTTAGGGTGTGGGTGGATTCAAACACCCACCATAAATAAACCCCAATTGTGCTATTCTCACTCCCTTTTTGGATAAGGGACACCTCTTTGACCTCCCCTTAACCTTGGCTGGGCTCCATATAGTATTCCCTCCTTGGTGAAATGACAATTTTACCCTTTTGCTAAAATATGGTGATTTCTTCTTCTTTTCCTCCGTGTGACTCCAAAGTAGCTACAAAACTCAAAACATGCGTAAAATACATAATTTACAAGAAAAATAGCAAAGAAAGCATAAACAATAGATAATAAATAGGATGTATTCTACACCCTATCAATTATATGGATAATTAGTTTAAATTTCAATTTTTTATTCTTGGTTTTTGCATCCGAATATTGACAAATGTACAATTGTTCTTAAATTGTTGTTGTTTATCAACCATTACTTAGAAAATTCGCCTCCTTTTGGCTTTAGTGGCATGGGTTTTGCGTGAATCGGATTCTTATTCTGTGAATATTTGCACTTGTAAGTTTTGGGGCGTGGCACAGGAAAATGATGTAAAGTTTTGTTATTCGTTTGGATATGGTTAATGTTGTAATTGTGATATCTTTATGTCCTGCACCATCTGATCAAATCATTACACACTTCATCGAAAACGTTTAATGGAACATCTTACAGACTCGCCCTTATAGTGTGAGGTACTTGGATTGTGCGCTATGTAAAGTTATAAAGTTACTTGCAAAGCGAGCACCTAAAAAAAATTGTCTTTTGTCTTATTTTAAACACTTTTAATGTCGTGCGGTACTTACCACAGTTTGGGTTTAGTTAAACTTGACCTAATAGGAGTTTCGGTTTAGTTTCTTTACTTTAATTAGTTTCGGTTTAGTTTCGGTTTAGTTTCTTTAGTTTCTTTACTTTGCCTAAAATTAGTTTCTTTACTTTAATTTATTCACAATCGGTCAATTACCATAGCAAGTGATGGGAAACCCGTCTCGCCTATCGAGATCTTGGCGAAATTAGTTTCTTTACTTTGCCTGTGAAATGTATACTAGGAGTTTCGGTTTCCTTAAATGTTTATTTCAACGGGATCTATAACTCATCACGGACTCTGCTGGGACTAGGCTCCGCCTAATCCTGCTGAGGGGGAGCCTTTAGCCGATTGTTTCTGTCTAGTTTCTTGTATCCCGGTCTCAAGATCGTTGGTGTTTCTTGCGGGGTGTTGTCATCATTATACACGGGCTCAACGAACACAGGTAATGCTATTGACCGCACGTTTATTTTACAGCGTTTCTGTCATGGTTAGTGCATTAGGAACATACCTCCGCGAAGAATATCCATCTGATTATACATGATTCTGTTATCGGTGGAAGATATGCTCAGTTCGCTACACAACTGACTTCATCCAACTTTGGGGTCCATGCAATTGATTGGATTGGTAAGTGCTGCTTTTGATTCTTTGTATCAATTTTTATCTTCTTCTTTTCCTCAGTAGTTGCATGACAATGATCTTAAGGTACTGTTACCTAGAAAGACACTTGTTATCTGGGGAAGTTTTTATGATTGCATACTTTCCCCCATTTCAAACTAGTTTAGAACTCATCCCTTGACGAGATTATGAAAGCAATACAAGTAAATGACTTACTCGATTGCATATTTCTTAAAATTTCTGCTTTCAAACTGTTGTTTATAGTTTGGTAATCGTGTATGTCTCTGTCTAATTTGTATAACCTTTTTGTGTTCTGTTTAAAGCATGATATCAAGTGACCTAGATCAGGATTTCTCCAAATATGTTGAATATTTATTCATCAATCTCTATTGTGTTTTTTTTTTTCCGTCCAACGTGAATCTTGGTCATGATATTATTTTCTTTAAAAACCAATGGAAAGAAGGAAAGGAAATTCAAGAAGCCTGGCTGTGTACTCGAGTTTTAGTTTAATATTACCTTAATATAGTTCAACTTTTACCTTAATAAATTCAAATGCTTCAGGAAAAAGAAAAATTAATAATTACCAATCATATCTAGATGATGTAATGTATTGTGAGACCTGGTATAATACTTTGTTTTTTTCTAATTTTCAATTAGGCCATGGCGGAAGTGACGGATTACATGGCTATGTTCCTTCACTTGATCATGTTGTTGGCGACACGATAAGTCCGACATCAACATTCATTCTCTTCCTTCCGCTTATACTAGTGGCTCCTTGGTTGGAGTCCATATAGATATAGGATCTACATGTAATTCATTCTTTGGATAGGAATCTTTAAACTAATCGAAGCGAGAAATAGAAATGTTGATTAAACCCTTGGAATATTCATCCAAAGGACCATAATAACATAACCCATAGTTTTTAGGGGACACATCTGTTTCTTGTAGGAAAAAGGGCCAAACTATCTAAATTACCATCTGTTTTTAGGGGACACATTTGCTATTTTGTGTATGTTACTTGTGTTTTATTGTGGTTTCAAGGCATGGCTAATTTTTAATTTCAAATAGATTGAGTTTATGGTTTAGTTTGTTTAAAGGTAGAAGTAGTTTTCTCTACCGCCGGTCTTTGGAAGTTGTTTGAAGCTTGGTCTTTAGAAGTTTGTTTGATTGTGTTTTGTTGCAATGATCTTTATTCGAAAACATTCCAATGGAGATATTTAGGATACATGTTCGTTCGTAACCTATTGGAGTCCTCGAGGTAATATAATTTTTAATCATTATCAAGATCATTGCTTGATTTTTATTTTTATGTTATTCTTGATGTTATATGTTACATATGAATCTCTATGAGCTTGTCGTAATAACATTGGCTAAAAAAAAATAAAGTCATTCATGTAGACATACTATAGGGTAATTGGTGACCACCATTTGTATATTTGGTTAATTGTTCAGGTAAAAGTAACTTCAGATATTCATAAGGATCTTTCATATCTGACCATGTCTCATTCGATGCAACAAGAACATGACCTTTTTATGAACTTGGATGTCTTTAAGAGTAAATCACTCTTATTTGAAAGATCTTCTTCTATGTATTCATGATTTATGCCTTTAAAATGTAAAGCACATTTAACTCTGCAACCAAAAGGGCTGTACCATACACTAAATAACTTCAAATCTTCCATTTTCTATCAATCTTTGTTTTTTTTTTTCTTGAGATGAGAATTTTTCTGTATAGTTTGGTAATTATGTGTGGAATTATTGAGTTTAATCATTGAATACTTATGCACAAGTCAAGTCATGTTTAGAGACTTTTTTTAACTGCGTTATTATTCAAAGGTATAGTACGTGTATCATACTTAGCTACATGTTTAGGAAGTTTGATTCAACATATGATCTGTTCCCACACCAAATGAGCCACTACGATGTGGCTAAGGATAAGTTTCATATACGAATCCCTGAAGAGAAAACTTACTCTTTTGCAGTAGATCATTTGGATTTGTGTTCATTGTCTATGGGCAAATTTGGGTGTTTTATTACTGCAATGGATTTTACCCATCATCATTGGTTGTTCTCAATGTTCCTTCTTATTTGCCTAGGCCATCTAATCTTACCTTAGAGCGAGTTATGTGGCTTCACTCTTTCGTTTCTTTCTTATTTACTATTCATTAATGATTATTCCCCTGGTATATTATATATGTTTCTTCTTGAAGTGTTGTAAACTCCTAGCTATTTACCTTGTTGTAGAATTTTATTTGCGTACTTATCCATCCTATTTATCCAATAAGAAAATAATTTTTTGACGTCGATGTTGGATTACTCTTTGCTGAAGGAATTGCCCTCTTTTGATGGCTATATGGAAGGTGGCTCCAGCCTTGGCTGCTGGATGTGCATTATTTGTAGGATGTATATACTCACTTATAAATGCATGGGTTCCATTTTTGTTATTTGTAGGATGTAAGTGAGTAACTTGAAGGACCTGTCTAATAGCTTATGTAGCCGTTTAACCATTGTTCGATTTCGGTTTAGTGTTCCATTGTTGTGTCATAGGAAGTAGGCGATAAGAAGTTCTTATTTCGTGGTTAATCCTCGGTTGATGTTTTGGATGAGTCCACAAGCGAAGTAAGTGAAATTTTAGTTGTCTTATTTGTTTAAGATTACACCTTTTGGCACTGTGTTTCTTTTCTTGTTGCTTAATACTTTTGTTGGTTGATGAATGTCAGTTTGAATGATGCGCGAGTTGCGTCATCCGTATATTTTATATCTCCTCGTGCCGTAACTCTCCCGGTGTAAGTAAGGGTATGAACCGGCCATATGCCTTGCGTCATCCGTATATTTTCGTGGATCATTACCTATCCCTTCGAATTGTTTTGTTTTGATATGTAGGTTCTCTTGATATCCTGGTTACTTTGGAGCTTGCACCATAGTGAGAGAGGCATGGTAGTCTCAAGGCATTTTTATATGTTTCTTTTGGTTTAGCATCACTCTCTGCTGACTTTAACATTTCGATTCTTGCCTATCACACATTCTTAACATCGTCTATTAGTTTAGAATGTTTTTGTTAGAACTTACTACCTATCTTGGACATGTATTGTTCTGAACTTACTAGCTAGCTTGGACATGCATTGTCTTGAACCAGAATTTCATTTGTTTTTTTTTTGTGTGTAATTTTAAACCCAATGGATAAAATGAATGAATGAATGAATGTGGAATTCTCAAGTTTGAGTTTAAATTTGAATTTCAGTTTGGGTTTAATTTGAGTTTAATTTGAGTTCTATTTGACTTGACTTTGACTTGACTTTCTTTGAGTTCCATTTGACTTGACCTTGGCTTGACTTCCATTGGACTTGACTTGACCTTGATGCGGTCAGTTATTTCGATTTAGCCATTCGGGCATTTCAAAGAAATCAATCAATATATTTTTTTATATTATAAATTAAATGCGAGACTCACTACAGGGTCCGTACACTCGTTACCCTTAAAATCGGCCGTTATTTTGAGACACACGGCTAAGGGTAGTACAAAACAGCTACGCTTTATCAGAGACCCCAACAGAGACGGTTACCACTGGTCGTATAACTCGTATATATGACTTGTCCTGACTGTCGCAGAACTTCTGTTTTCCACTAGTGTATGACAACTTAAAACCCGGAAGCATCAGCTCATGGTCCGCCATGGTGCAACTTTTCTTGAAGAAATTTTACTCCGCCCAATGAAGGGTCACAACAATAGATTTGGGAAGATGTACCCAACGTATAGGAGAAGAGATCCGAAAATACATTACTCGTTTCCAAGATTTCACGTTAGAATGCCATGGGGATATTCCGGAAGAGTGCTTAGTCGAAATCTGCATTAGAGGAATGGATGTTGTCTTCCGGCTGAATCTAACAAACTTCAAATTCCAAACCTTTGTGGAAGTTGAAGAAGTTGTAGCCCGGATATCAGATTATGCGGACGCTATGCACTCAGGAGCGGGTGGACACACATGGCAACAACACTTTGTCAACGCTGCATCCGCACTGCTTTTAATGATCAAGTGAACGAAAGAAGAAAAGGTGGAGCTGCTTTTGGATCCTACCGCGGAAATTCTGGAAGAATAGGAGGAAGAGAGGATGGAAGAAGATCCAATCCTCTACCACCTTTACCGTGCAGTAAAGAGCATATAATAGGACTTCTAGAACAATGGGTATCGAACAAGGAGGAGACTCTACCACCAGTATCCGCAGAACCCACCGCAGCGGATAAGATGCACGAGCGCTACTACCATTACCTTAGGAGAGTCCACCATCCGACCGTGGAGTATTATTCCCTCCGGTACATTGTGCAAAGGAAGCAAGTCAGAGGCGAACTGGATATAGGAGAGCAAAGCATCAAAAATGATCCGTTTTCTCAGCATCAAGTTATGATGATCTCGCATGACCCTGCCGAGGGAGAAGCTTTGAGGCCTTGGGAAGATGTGGGAGAAGAAGAAGTGTGTGAATCTTCTGAGACAGCAGTCTTTCCGGATATGAATATAGTTGCTAGTAAGTTTGCTCAAACTATTTTGGCTCAACAGTTCTTCGACTCTCTGGGTTTTAGTGAAAACCAAGTCCGTGAAGTGTCCAAGGCTATAACTGTGATTGCATCTAGCAAGGCATACAATTCGATACCTAAAGAGGCCATTACCTATACGGATGAAGATATATGTTACCCAGAGAGCACATTCGCCCCTTATACCTGATGGCTTTTATTAACAAACAACCTCTCAAGCGAGCTTTCATAGATGGTGGGGCTTCGCTTAACCTAATTTCACTACACACGTTGGAATCCCTAGGAATGTCACGAACAACAATTAAGATGCGCGCAACAACCGTGAGAGGATTTGGAGGACGGACTCAGATGACAATTGGGATAGTACATTTGATGATGAAGATCGGACCTATCAGAGCGCTCACTCCCTTATACGTGCTTGAGGATGATACCACATTCCACGTGCTGCTCAGGCGATGATGGCTCTTGAATCACAAGGTAGTAGCATCAACATATCATCAGTGTGTTAAGACTAATATTGGAGGAAAGCAGTTCCGGATTCCAACTATAAGCAACCCATTCGGACCCGAAGAAGCCTACATGGCGGACGCAGTCTTCTACATGCAACCTGTCTTAAACCAGGAAGAACAGCCGGAGCATCTAACACCACTTCAAAAATGGAAAGAATTCCATCCATAAGAGCAACCAAAGGGAAAATCTAAGTCAGTGTACAGCCCGTCACAGATGGGATCTGTCACGGGGAGTAAGAGAGCAGTAACTAAAACAAAGAACATTCAGTTCAAACGCTTCTCGCGACCGGAAGGTGTACATGTCTACCACTTATAGCAATCAGCCGGGGAAGCCTCTCAGCGCCAACACGATTGTGCTATATCATCAGTAGATGAGGAAATGGTGGAGACAACCACAATAGTGGAAGATTCACAAGAAGAGATGGAAGTTCTTGCCTCAGAGGCAGAAATGATAGAAATCTTGCCCGAAGAAAAGATAAAAGTCGATCCAACACTTGATGGGTTAGAAGAAATAAACCTCGGTTTGGAGAACAACCCCCGTTGCGTACGCATCAACAAACATTTGCAAGGAGAAGAAAAGGCACGGATGATCAAGTTGCTCCGAGAATACAGAGATGTGTTCGCGTTAATGCCTGGCCTGGATAGTAGCTTAGTCGTGCATAATCTCAGTGTTTCACCCGAGTACAAGCCAGTTAAGCAGCAGAGCCGCAATTTTACGGAAAAGATAGAACTCGCCATCAAGGAAAAAGTGGAGAAGCTACTTAAATCCAAATTCATCAAACCAATTCAATATCCTATATGGTTAGCTAATATCGTGCCAGTGGCTAAGAAGAATGGAAAGGTCTGATGATGTGTTGATTATTGAGATTTGAATCGCGCATGTCCTAAAGATGATTTCCCGGTGCCAAATATAGATGTAATGGTGAACAACACGTGCAGGCATGATATGTTCTCTTTTATGGATGGGTTCAGCGGATACAATCAGGTAAGAATGACAGCGGAGGATGCTCACAAAACAGCTTTTCATACGTCGTATGGAAATTTTTACTATGTTGTGATGCCTTTCGGACTGAAGAACGCAGGCGCAACCTATCAGCGGGCGATGGTAGCCATTTTTAACGACATGATGCACCAAATAATGGAGGTATACATAGATGATATTGTGGTGAAATCTAAGGCGCGAGAAGATCACTTGGATCACTTGAAGCGCGTTTTTGACAGGTGCAGAAAATATCACCTAAAAATGAACCCCCTCAAATCCGCTATTGGTGTTACTTCCGGGCTGTTCTTGGGATTCGTTGTTACAAAGAAAGGAGTACAAATTGATCCGAGCAAGGTGTAAGCGATTACCACTATGACGTCATACGCAAATGTGAAAGAGTTGCAAACTTTCATAGGAAGAATATCTTACGTCTAGAGATTTATCCCAGGGTTGGCACAGCTATTGTCCGCCTTCTCACCATTATTAAAGAAGAATAAGCCGTATGAATGGGGAGATGATTAAGAGCGAGCCTTTCAAAAGTTTAAAGAATGTATGATTAGCGCGCGAGTCTTGCGACCACCTGTCAAAGGTGAACCTTTTTACCTATACACAACTTTTACTAATATGGCAGTCGGAGCATTGCTAGCCCAAGACCTCGGAAATGATCAATTATGTCCGATCTACTACATCAGCAGAAGCTTCAGAGATACATAGTTTAGATAATCAAAGGCGGAACAAGCATGCTTGGTGCTCATTTACGCTACACAGAAATTGAGATCGTATTTTCTCCCTCATGAGACCATAGTGGTGGCAACTGCTAATCCAATCACCTATCTAGCCACTAAACCTGTCTTATCCGGCAGGACAGCCCGATGGCTACTGCAGTTATCAGAATTTGAACTAAAATACCGGCGGTCCAAGAGAGTGCGCGGACATGCGTTTGCAAATCTATTGGCCGCGTTTCCAGGGACAGACATGACGGAAATAAGTGAAGAAATACCCTGAGAAGTCGCAGAGGCATAGGAAGAAGAACAATGGGCAATGTTCTTTAACGGATCATCATATGGTTCCCATGGAGGAGCCGACATAGTTTCTGAAACACCTAAAAGAGATTTGTTATCATTCGCCTTCAAGTTGGATTTTGAATGTATTAATAACGTAGCGGAATATGAGGCATTAATCCTGGGGCTACGTATGGTGGAAGAACTTAATCTGGGAGCGATAGACATAAAAGGAGACTCAAAGCTGGTTACGAGTCAAATATCAGGAGACTTCTAGGTGAAAGAGGCACACTTAGCTCCTTATCGAGCAGAAGTCCAAGAGTTGATAGCAAGAAGAGGAAGTACCGTCATCGAGCATACGGGTAGAACCACCAACTACCATGCCGATGCATTAGCCACTTTAGCCGCAAAAATGCAATTGAATGAAGCAGATGAGGGGACAGTAGTAGTGAAGAAAAGAGCGCTACCGAGTACATGGAAAGAAGACGCAGCATTTGAGCAAAATGACGATTGGAGGACGACTTATATTGAGTATTTAACTAGAGAAGCGGACGAGAAATTGTTGCCTATAAAGGTACTAAAGCAATTCGTCATAGTACGAGGACACTATATTACCGAACACTCGAAGGGGCCTTATCACGCTGCGTAGGAAAGATAGAAGCACAAGAAATACTAAGTCGCGTTCACAGAGAATCATGTGGACAAACAGGGGAAATACCGCTATATCGACGCCTACAGAGGATGGGAGTGTACTGGCCGAACATGGCAGTCCAAGCAGCAGTATGATGGTAATCTTCAATGATGTTGTAGTAATAGGTTCGTTCAAGACTTGTGAAAGCAGATTTTTTTTTAGACTTAATTTTTGTAAATAAAAATAACAAGCTCAATTAAAAAGTTGTTTGGAAATTATGGAGAGGTCAGCTAGGATTCCGCTATTTACCAATTCCAAAGTGATACTAAATACAATCATGCAATTTCACAAGTTCAATTTGATTCTCAACTATTGCAAAAGTAGATTTTTTAGAAACACAACTGTTAATCCAAAGCATGGGATATCAAAAACCTAGGCTAAGCATATTCCATCAATAGAAAATACAATTGTTTAACAAAAATCATAAAATCTATTTTCAATCTAGGCAAATAATCATAATTAAAAATTGCACAAATTAAATAATTAAGAATTACCACTTTTTTATTGGAAAGATAGCTTCCTCCATCGCCCCAAGGATTGGGTTTAGCCCATCATTGTGTAAACTTCCTCAAAGTATTGATTCATGCTCAAAAATTGTTTACAAAGATGAAATGGAGAGAAAATTATTAAAACCGGGTGTTTGCAACGTTTATAAATGTTGCAAAACACTGTTACAAAGAACGATAATAAAATGCGTCACAAACTCTGCAGTATTATGACCCTCAAGGTTCTGTCTCTGACACTGTTGAAGAACGACGGTCTTTGGCCGTCTGTTCTTCGTGTTCTTGGTGTACCAAAGAAGAAGAAAAAATTCTGCCACTCGATCAATCTTCACTCACAGTGCTCCAAACCCTCTCAAACTCTCCGTCCACCTTTCTGTGATCCAAGAAGCATATATATACCCATTTGGACCGAGAATAAATCCCTTAAACTCCATATAATCTCGGCAATCAATAAAACATATTTTATTTCACCCCATGCAAGATACGGGATTTTTCTTCCCTTTCATATCTCTGCTCGCGAAAATCTTCAACTGACACACTCCCAAACTACTGAAACACGTTCCAGAATGAGTAGACAACGCTGTAGACTCGCTCCAACCTTCCAAAACAGAATCTCGAGCATACCTCCATCTCTTTGCTGCTTCACTTAAACACGGGTCTTCTAGCCAAATTCAATCGAAACAAAGCCCCATACCAAGCCTGTTAGGCTCAGTCAAGTCATCCCAAGAAATCTCAGCCATTAATTGAGTCTCCCTCTAGCACGTCCAAAAGCTATACCCTAATTATGTTCCAATGAAAACCAGTTTTCCCGCCAAAACTTAAGTTTCAAATGAAGAAGAAGGTGCCCCTTAACCAAATCCGTGGATGCCGAATATCAGGTGGGTGCCCCTTATCAATTGGGGTGCCCCTTATCCAAAAGTGAAAGTCCGAATAACACTTGTCCTCCGGGTGCTTTAGACAACTTTTCGAGCCGATTTTTCCAAAAATGTTTATTGCCCAAAAATACCTACAAACACATAAAACACCAAAATTAATACAAAATCGAGTGCCAACAATATATAGTATTGAGATCAAATTAGACACAAAAATTGATGGTATTTTTCAATGATGTTGTAGTAAGAAGAAGGATTGTCGTTCATTCGGACTTGACGAGATTGATTTAAGAATTAATAAAAGAAAATAAAAGAAAAAATATATACAAATATTGTCACAGATGAAGAGTTACTAGACGCAGGATTTCACTACTTTTCATATTCTTGTGGTTCATCATTAACTCGAGACAATATAGCTCAAACAAAAGAAGTTGTGACTCTAATTCCTTGCCAAAAATAGATTTCATAAAACATTATCTCAAATCGTAAGCATGACGCATCAAAAGTAATTTAAACTAAGCATGCGACATCGACAAAATAATGATAATTAATAGACATCATAAAACAATTAAATCTATGCAAGAAGTCATATACAGAATTAATTCATTTACCACAATCATGAAAAGTTGCTTCCTCCGTTGTCCCGGTGATGGGTTCAAGCTTCGCATATTGGAAACACGCTCAAAAGTTGATTTCATTGCTCAAAATGGTGTTTACAATGGTGAAGAAGAGAGAAATGTAATAAAACCGGGTTTGCAACGCATGAGAAACGTTACAAATCACTGTTACAGTGTACGATAAATGGTAAATGTCACTGTTACTGTTGTTTTAAGACTGCCTCCGAACTACGACCCTCAGACGTGTCGTTGTCGCTGTAGCGTTTACGACGGTTCCACGTGCGTCTTATGTTCTTCGTGTTCTTGATGTGTAGCAGCAGCAGCAGCAGCAGGAAGGTTTTCTCTGCAACACGATTCTCGCCTCTGTTCTCACCCCTAACTCTCCATGCTCTCTAAAACATCCCAAGACCCCTTTTTATACCTCACCAGCACCAAATATTATGAACTAACTCCATATAATCCTCTCTTCAATTATGTGCAGATACGGGAATATTTCTTTCCCTTTTTCTCTTCCACACGCGCCTTCCAATCTTCCTCACGCGTCATTCTCACAAACAGAACACTCCAGCATGTTGATTGTACGTAGAAGATTGAGTCAAGCTATACATGCATCTTCTAATCCCGAGAATATCTTCCACAATAACTATGTTTTTAACCCAAAGACCCGAGACTTCCTCTTTCCCTGTTTTGGGATATCTTCCCATATCTTCCTTTCTTTTCGAGTTTAAGTCCACCAAATGTCCTGGTTGGTCGGATCAGACTATTACCAAACCAAATCCACGAAAAGATTGCATAAAATCACGTCCAAAATCCGCACTGCAGCTCTCGGTTCTTCCCAAGTATTTTCCAGCCAAAAAATGGTTCTCACTGTTCCTTTGATTCCCGATTATCTAGCCAATTTTGATCGAAACGATGACCCATACTAGACCTTTTTAGGTACCAGGAACAAACCCATTTGATTTCAGCCATTGAATCTCGTTCGAACACCTCCAAAAGCTAAACCCTAATTCTGTTCCAATGAAAACCAGTTTTCCCGCCAAAATTTGAATTTGAATTTGGGAAGAAAGGTGCCCCTTAACCAGTGGTCGCCCCTTATCCGTTGCTGGAGTCCGAATAACATGTGTCCTCCGGGGGTATTCCGAGCAACTTTTCGAGCCGAATTTTCCAACAATATTTATTTCCAAAAAATACCTACAAATACACAAAACACCATAATAAGGACAAAAACGAGTACTAACAATACGAAACATTGAGGACAAATTAGACACATAAATGTGTCTATCAAATACCCCCAAACTTATTATTTGCTAGTCCTCGAGCAAAACTAATAAAAAAATAAAATTCTAACTCACTAGATGGCCCCAGTGACGGAGTATTGTCTCCGGAGGGTTTACCAGAGGTGTACACACAAAACCTTTACTCCAGACCCTAGCTATTTACGCAGAACCTTGGAAAGAACTAAAGAATCTCCTTGGTTGGCATACAATCATTGAGTATAGGAGGAAGTACCCTGATGCGAAATTCCAATTGTTGTACACGAGTTTGCACTCAAGCATACTAAAATTCATATAAAGTGACAGAGCTCTACTCAGATAGTTTCTGGACATCATAAACCGGAGTCAACCAATCACATGGAAAGATTAAGAAGACGGATGTAGAGAAAAACATAGATGTTGACTAAGGTGAACCTATCCTAAAGGACTGAGATACTGGTCTGGACTAATATCAACACACTGGCATATACAAGGGGACCAAAGTGATCGATAATCCTAACTCTAGGTCAACTCACTGCATATACAAGGGTACCAGTGATCGACTTTATTTTATTTATTCCGGTTGGTCTAGTGGTCTGGTCTCAATTTATTTATTTTTATTATTTTTATTTTTTTGGTATCTCAGTCACTCTATTTCACCCTACCAAAAGAAAAAGAAAAAGAAGTGATCAGGATTCTTTCGATGTTTCCATCACGAGGATATGGCGAAACTATCATGTTTTCTTTTCTAACACCTGAGCTCTGTGCTTTTATGAATAGACTCTTCTAGACGTTTCCATCTAATCAGATTGGTTCCTCAACTCCTACAACCAAAATGTTCCCATACACTTAGATTAGTTAGTGCCATCCTTAATAAACATAAATTTCTAGGCTCTGGAGTTTATTTATTGCAACTAAAAAGTTTCTCCCATACCCCCAAACTTAAATCTAACATTGTCCTCAATGTTCTAAAGATGAAATTAAAAGCATGAACAATGAGAAACCACATTTACCACTTGGAGCAAAAGAGTTAAGGAAAGATATTACCGTGTTGCATGAGCATGGGTTACCTCCCAAGAAGTGTTAAGTTTAAAGTCTTCATCCAGACATCGGAAAGGATTAGTCACCTCAAGAATCATATAGCAACAAATAATAATCATGGGTCATCTCGGATCAAAAAGTGCTACCTACAAGAAGAGGAGACTCGCAATGACCAGAAGATATCCAACACACCCTTATCTATTTTTTTGTTTAAGACAACTACATCTAGTTGTGGCTCGGGTTCGCCTCTATAAAAGGGTCTAGATAAAAGTTTTCATCTACCGGATTTCCTCAAAGGAAGGATCCCAAGATCATGTTCTAGAGTCCTGGAAATACTCAACTAAGAACTTAGAAGCACATAACAATAACCTCAATAACTGGGATCCTCTAAGTCAATCGGTTTTGACTTACACACCTGACCACAATAAGATTGGTGGTCTTCCTTAAACAAATGTGTCGACCCTAATATCCTAAAGTAATTAGGTTTAGTCTCAAAACTTAATAATTGACACATCCAAACTTATATGTTCCCACAATTGGAAGGAAGGTTTTGGTGGAAAACAAAGTCGATCGTGGTATCATATCCTGGGTTAACCACATCAACCAGAGGATGGGTTTCTAACAACTGAACTTCTTTATGGACACAACTAGGTTCAGGAAAATGTGTATGAAGATAATCTTGTAAAATGGTTGAGGCACATATGTCAAGTCCCAAGTGAGGGATATCTGTAAGAACTAAAGGTAAGGAACAAGGAGAATGATAATCACCCCTAAACTTAGAGTTTTGGGTGTCTCTAGATAGACTAGCTACAATTTCCCTAATTTCTAGATCATCGGAATCCTGAAAATGGTCAATTGCTTCTTCTAGGTTATACTCAGGTGATGCATCCTCACTCATATTTAAAAAGCTCTACGAGTTCATTTTCTTTTTCTAAGTCTATTGTTTCTAAATCGCTAGACTCAAAATATACTCGTTCCTCTAAACCATCCTTGGCTTCGTAATCAAAAGGAAATACTACATCGTCTAAAACGGGGGTATCTCTAGTCAAATCCTTATCCTTTTGAATAGGTGAATAATTATTTGGATTTGAACTAGAAATAATATTATCGTTATAAAGCTCAATTGGGGTAACAATTTCCTGATCACTATGCCTATTTATTTCAAATTCTTCATCAACACTATCCTCATCATAATCATAATTATAACAACATGAAAATGGTTGAACCTCATCTACACAAGTAGTGTTACCAATTCTAACCTCGTCATCCCGATTATAAAATTGTCTTCATTTTCACGGGTGATATTGGAAAGAATGTATTGGCAATCAAGAGTAATTCGAGCAATTCTTTCTTCCGTCTCTAACTCTAACCTACGTGTTGTCTCAAAGAAACTCACGTGTTGACTCGCTTAACTTACATGTTGACTCAAGTATCCTACGTGCTTCATCTAGAGAAGAGGAATTATAGGAATTTTGCTCGTATGACCGGTATTCATGTGAATAATAATTGGGCTCACCGTGGTATGAGCCACGATCTTCAAAAGGTTGGAGTTCCCAACCACTATTCACATTCTAGTCATAAAAAGAGTGATGTCCATATTGTTCAGTTGGATATTCATATTCATTGTGATGGCTATTATAATACCAGTTTGACATCCTAACTGCAAGGGAATTCTACACAAACACAAACAAGGCTGACTCGACCACAACAAACCTACTGATTTCTAGCAAACAAAAAGCATGATGGCTCCACTTAGATTGTTTCTAGACCAGCTTTCTAATCCTTCGAAAGGGAATTGTTACAATTTAAGCAAACCCTCTCGGAATCAATCCGGAGTTTAAGTAAAGCCGAATAGAGGCGAGGGAAGCTGCGTGGAGCTTTGATACCCAAGGCCTCACCACATTACAAGGAGGCGCAGTCACGCATTCAACTTACAAAAACCATCATGAACTTCGAAGTATGCTTAAAGAGTAACCAATATTTTTTGAATGACTTTCCTATTAAGCTCGTTACCCTATCGGTCTCGTTCTAGTCAAAATTTTAGGCTTAGGTTCGTGTTTGGTTTCGTTTTCCTAAGGCGGGCAAGAAGAGAACGGTGATGAAATCCGAACTCTTATCTTATATGGCCAGTCCTTGCCTTTACTAGGAAATTAAACAGCCGTATTCAAGACCTCAACATATATGCATACAAAATCATCCAAGAAACTCCAAGGGCGGGATTCGCGGGTGTTTAGAATTCTTACCTCCCGTTCCGCACGGGGATGAACCGTTGAAGTCGACTCGGGCCACGACTCCTATGTCATGTACGAACTCGAGGGGCCGAGACGATATCGTAATCGTCGTTCTTCCCTGCGCAGTTTATATTTAAATAACCCTTCCTTAGGGTTTTAAAAAAAAAAGTCCAATGTTCAATGTCCAAAAATAAAAAAAAATAAAAAAATCCAAAAATATAAAAGATTACAAAAATAAAAGCCTATTTACAGTTTCTAAAAAAAAAAAAAAAAAAATATCTAATAAAAATAAATTAACTATACACAAAAATATTCTTCTTTACTCCTTTGGATTTTATCTCTTCTTTCTTTCTTTGGCTTCGCTTTACTTTTCAACACTTTCTCTTTTATATAAGCTCCGCACCAAGTCCCAAAAAGCAAATAGAAAACCAAAATGCGTAAAATGGAACAAAATAATAATAATAAAAAAACCTAAAAACAAATCTATAAACAAGTCCGTCAGTGAGCCAAAAATTGATAGGTATTTTTCAATGATGTTGTAGTAAGAAGAAGGGTTGTCGTTCACTCGGACTTGACGAGATTGATTTTAAGAATTAATAAAAGAAAATAAAAGAAAAATATATACACATATTGACACAGGATGAAGAGTTACTAGGACGCAGGATTTTACTACTTTTCATATTCTTGTGGTTCAGTCATTAACTCGAGACAGTATAGCTCAAACAAAAGAAGTTGTGACTCTAATTCCTTGCCAAAAATAGAATTCATAAAACATTATCTCAGAATCGTAAGCATGACGCATCAAAAGTAATTTAAACTAAGCATGCGACATCGTACAAAATAACAGAGATAATTAATAGAAATCATAAAACAATTAAATCTATGCAAGAAGTCATATACAGAATTAATTCATTTACCACAATCATGAAAAGTTGCTTCCTCCGTTGTCCCAGTGATGGGTTCTAGCTTCGCATATTGGAAACACGCTCAAAAGTTGATTTCATTGCTCAAAATGGTGTTTACAATGGTGAAGAAGAGAGAAATATAATAAAAACCGGGTTTTCAACGCATGAGAAACGTTACAAATCATCACATATTACAACGATAAATGGTAAATGTCATCAAGTATCGTTGTTTTAAGATCGCCTCCGAACTACGACCCTCGACGTGTCGTTGTCACTGTAGCGTTTACGACGGTTCCCCGTATGTCTTATGTTCTTCGTGTTCTTGAGGTGTAGCAGCAGCAGCAGCAGGAAGGTTTTCTCTGCAACACGATTCTCGCCTCTGTTCTCACCCCTAACTCTCCATGCTCTATAAAACATACCAAGACCCCTTTTTATACCTCACCAGCACCAAATATTATGAACTAACTCCATATAATCCTCTCTTCAATTCTATGCAGATACGAGAATATTTCTTTCCCTTTTTCTCTTCCACACGCGCCTTCCAATCTTCCTCACGCGTCATTCTCACAAACAGAACACTCCAGCATGTTGATTGTACGTAGAATATTGAGTCAGGCTCCACATGCATCTTCTAATCCAGAGAATATCTTCCACAATAACTCTGTTTTTAACCAAAGACCCGAGACTTCCTCTTTCCCTGTTTTGGGATATCTTCCCATATCTTCCTTTCTTTTCGAGTTTAAGTCCACCAAATATCCTGGTTGGTCGGATCAGACTATTACCAAACCAAATCCACGAAAAGATTGCATAAAATAACGTCCAAAATCCGCACTGCAGCTCTCGGTTCTTCCCAAGCATTTTCCCGCCAAAAAATGGTTCTCGTTGTTCCTTTGATTCCCGATTATTTAGCCAATTTTGATCGAAACGATGACCCATACCAGACCTGTTTAGGTACCAGGAACAAACCCATTTGATTTCAGCCATTGAATCTCGTTCGAACACCTCCAAAAGCTAAACCCTAATTGCCCAATGAAAACCAGTTTTCCTTAAAATTTGAATTTGAATTTGGGAAGAAAGGTGCCCCTTAACCAGTGGTCGCCCCTTATCCGTTGCTGGAGTCCGAATAACATGTGTCCTCCGGGGGGTGTTCCGAGCAACTTTTCGAGCCGAATTTTCCAACAATATTTATTTCCAAAAAATACCGACAAACACACAAAACACCATAATAAGGACAAAAACGAGTACTAACAATACGAAACATTGAGGACAAATTAGACACATAAATGAGTCTATCACAGTAACACAAGATGGTAAGATTGTTAAGCACCTCCACAACAAGCGGAGGTATGCACTGCATAAATTGAAGATTGGAGGAAGCCATACATAAATTTCATTCAGCATGAATGTCTGCCGCAAAATAGACAAGATGCGCTCAAGATCCAACGGAAAGCCGGTCGATTCTTTATGAATGAAGGAGTACTCTATAGGAAAAGTTATGGGGATACGATACTAATGACTACATCTCATAATGCGGAGCATCGGGGTATGAGGAAGCTTTTTCTACAATTGTATGAGGGGGGATTCTACTGGCCTACGATGGAATATGATACAGCCGAGCATGTGAAGAGATTTCATCAGTGCCAAAGCCACGAACCACTAATCCGCGCTCCGCATACGTTGCTACACAGTGTTGTTACCCCATGGCCTTTCCATATCTGGGGACTCGATATAAATGGACAGATTAGTCCAACCTCATCCGGATGACATAAGTATATTATCACCGCAACCGAGTACTCCTCAAAATGGGTAGAAGCCATTCCACTTCGCGATTACTCCGGAGCCACCATCACATCATTTATCAAAGAGCATATCATATGTCCGTTCGGCGCGCCAATGATCATTCGCTCGGATAACTGAACCTCCTTTGTCAACCAGACCGTCAAAGAATTGTTAGATCAGTACGACATCAAATTTCATACTTCAACTGTCTATTACCCTCAGGGAAATGGACAGGCAGAAGCCACTAACAAAATATTGTTGAGAATATAAAGTCGACTGGTACATGATCACCATGTAGTGGCATGAACAGCTGCCGCTCGCGCTTTGGGCATACCGCATCTCCAAAAGAAGTTCAAATGGGGATTCACCTTACTCTTTGGTGTACGGGGAGGATGCCATACTACGAGCAGAAATTTCCATTCCTTCAGCACGAGTAGCCATGGCTAGCCTCAATACTCTGGACGAAGTTAGTCGATTCGCCCACCTTGATACTTTAGAGGAACGAAGAGCCAAAACCGAACGTTTTGCGGGCAAGTATAGGCAGCGTACTGCGAGATATTACAACCAGAAGGTAAAAGAAAGAAATTTCTCCATCAATGACGTAATCATGAAGACTGCCTCGCACGTCCAACGAAATGAAAAGGCAGGAAAGTTTGCTGCAAACCGGGAAGGCCCATACATGATTAGTGAAGTGGCGGAGAGCGGATATTATTACCTCAAGCGGATGAACGGATCACGGATCAATACTCCTATTAACGGTAAATGGTTAAAAGCTTATTACGCATAATAACTAAATGTATGTCGGATGACTGATTATTAATAAAATGAGTACTCTTATCTCAATTATGTGTCACTACAAATAGCCTCGAGTCTGGATAGGTTCCGTGCATGACCAATGAAGTGCACCAATAGCCCCGAGTCTGGCTAGGTTCTGTGCATGACCAATGAAGTGCACCAATAGCCCCGAGTCTGGATAGGTTCCGTGCATGACCAATGAAGTGCACCAATAGCCCCGAGTCTGGCTAGGTTCCGTGCATTACCAATGAAGTGCACCAATAGCCCCGAGTCTGGATAGGTTCCTTGCAGGACCAATAAAGTGCACCAATAGCCCCGAGTCTGGCTAGGTTCCGTGCACGACCAATAAAGTGCACCAATAGCCCTGAGTCTGGCTAGGTTCCGTGCATGACTAATAAATCTCACTACGATATCCTTGAGGATAATTATAGACATAATGTTAGTCCTGACTATTCGAGAAGTGATTTACTTGATCGTCCCAAGTGGGGCTAGAATAGATGAAGCGCTAAGCATAAATAAGGAAAAAGCAAAATCCCAAAGGTAAACCTTGGGCAACGGTATTGCGTAGAAAATACTAAAGTCAATCAAGGACATCATCATTGTTATATATTCACTAATAGATACGTACACACCCGAAGTAAATACATAAAGTGGATAAAACAAAGCGCAACATGGATAAAAGCCTAATAAAATACGCTAAAGAAACGAAGTCAATACTGAGCGTGCGCGTCTTAGCCTACCACGCGCAATAGCTAAACCGTTCTCTCGATATTCCATCCGGGCACGAGCGTCAGAAAATGTTTCAAATGCCTTATCCGAGGCTGTGGAATTCTCCACTGAAGGGTCGACTCTATAAGCGCTCAACCGATCCACATATAAATCCATTGCATGAAAGTGTTGCGTCTGGCTTACTTCAAATATATCCTCACAATCACGTACAAGTCGAGCATTCCCAGTAACAGTAGCTTGTAACAACTCCATTTTCTGTTTTCTAAGAAACAAAGATAATGCACTGACTGATTCTCCCATAACCTCTAATCATTCTTTTCTAGTAATCTCAAGGCTATAAAAAAAATAAAAATCAGGGTAACGCACGGAGCGCCCCCGTGAACTTCAGCAAGAGCTACTTCAATAGATCTCACCTGTATTTGATCCGCCTACACACCGAAAATGAGTAATCAAACGATGTTCGCGGCAATAACCACGATATTCAAGAAGAGTCATATCAGGCAGCCCGCATTCACTCTGAATCTTCATTACAAGATGGTCAGCAGCTGCTAACTGTTCATTCCAGCAAGAATTCTTGATTTCAAACGTATCACGCGCAAGACACATCACCGCTAAAAGGCGATTTAGGTACTTTACTTCTAAAACCAATCTCACACGATTAGCCATAAAACAAGAGTTAAACACTTAAGAAATACTTACTTTGATAATTCAAGATGAGTTATATATACATATATACATATATCTGAGGTTTTGGCATTCTCCACCGAAGGGTCGACTCTATAAGCGCTCAACCGATCCACATATAAATCCATTGCATGAAAGTGTTGCGTCTGGCTTACTTCAAATATATCCTCACAATCACGTACACGTCGAGCATTCCCAGTAATAGTAATGCACTGATTGATTCTCCCATAACCTCTAATCATTCTTTTCTGGTAATCTCAAGGCTATAAAAAAAATCAGGGTAGCGCACGGAGCGCCTCGTGAACTTCAGCAAGAGCTACTGCAATAGATCTCACTGTACGATCCGCTTCTACACACCGAAAATGAGTAATCAAACGATGTTCGCGGAAATAACCACGATATTCAAGAAGAGTCATATCAGGCAGCCCGCCTTCACTCTGAATCTTCATTACAAGTTGGTCAGCAGCTACTAACTGTTCATTCCAGCAAGAATTCTTGATTTCAAACGTATCACGCGCAAGACACATCACCGCTAAAAGGCGATTTAGGTATTTTACTTCTAAAACCAATCTCACACGATTAGCCATAAAACAAGAGTTAAAAACTTAAGAAATACTTACTTTGATAAGTCAAGATGATTTATATATAACCAAACAACAAGACACCCAAGAAAGCATTTACGAATCCATAAAAAAAAAAAAAAAAAAAAAAAGATGATGACAAAGAACCCTCTTAGGAACGTTCGGTATAAGCGGCGACAAGAAGCAATGTCTTGATCCAAGTCTTGCATCATTAAAAGCACTTCACCATACTGAGTAGTGGAGTCGGTATAAGCATTACGCACCTCTTCAAACACTTGATGAACCTTGTACATAACATCACTGGAAGCAGAGGCTTCTCGATCCATGTCTAGCGTTTCCTTATGCTCCTCATAAGCCTTGCGCGCTTTATCTAGCGCAATCAATCGATGAGTTTGTAGCACCTCCACTTCATCTTTTAAAACCAACAAACGAGCTAACTCCGCCTTCTTATTGGTATGATGAACAAGAGAAGACATAGCACATAAAGTCAAAATACATCCGTGAAGATTAGGACCCGCTTGTTGAGCAATAAATGCATAACACTCAGTTATTTCTTGCTCAATATCAGTCATCATAATTACCGACTCTTGGAATAACCGCTCAGCCTTGTTTCGAGCAGAAACACTATCGTCTAGCGCGCGCTGCACGTCTATAGTCAATCGCTCAGAGTCCCGCATCCTCTGAGCCATTGAATACGTCTCACACTGCTCATCAACTACGCACGTGTGGCCACTCTGTTCGCCATTCTGACTTCTCCGAGCATTTATACTTCAGCCTTTACTAACAACAAGCGAGCTAATTCACGATTCTTTTTATAAGGAATAAACAGCGTCGACACAGAAGCCAGGGCCAAAGCATAGCCATGTAAATGACGAGCCATCTGCAGCAAATCACAGTTCACAACAAAGACAATGAAATAAGCTCGAAAACAACTTTAGCCATCCCTATTTATAGGAATAAAGGGTTAATGCTACGACAACTGCTGCTCACTGGTAGGCCCGTGAGAGTGTATATATTTTACGGCCTACGGAAATACCGCAAGTGCACGGTGTCTGCGGTTTGCGGACACGGGGCGGTGCGGTCGAACCACGAGACTTGTGGTGCTCGGGTGATATATGGCTATGCTCTCACGAGTTTTATGAAATGTATGTAACACAATTTGAAGGTTCTTAAATGATCGATTTTTAGTGGTGACTCTAAACTAAGGCAAACAAGTTGAAGTACCAGGATGGTGAATCCACCACCGAACCTATGCTAAGGCATTTCCTAATCAAGTTCTATTCTTGGTTCATTCGGGGGAAGAACACCATGTTAATGTTTTGACTAATTTTATACACTCCCCCTAGTATGGAGTGTCTTCTTCAATACACTCCATCACGGGGTCATATACTCAACTAGCAATTCAATTAAACCATGAAGCTTCAAGAACAATACAAAAGCAGGAGCAATCTTAGCATATGAGCAGGGGTTTCAACACACCACGGAAATTGAAATTAAAACATTGCAGAAATAAAACAAATTAAAACTAAATTGACAGCTCTGGCTAATCCAGGCGTGCCCAATTTCATCTTCTTCACTCTCTATTTATACATGCAGCTCATTCAAAATTCCCAAACCCTAATTGAATTAAAAATAGGAATTAAATACAAAGTAATTCAAACCCATACTACGTTCGGCTCTGAATTACTTGACTTCTGCTCGCTCTGCGGCTCCGAGTCGCCATGCATGGGTTGTTGTGACCTAACCTAGTTCTCATCTATCTCTAAATTAGCTTCTAGGTGTATGGAGAAGCTAAGGGAGAGATAGCTAAGCCTAGAGAAGAGGAGAAGAGTTGTTGGTGGCTATGGAGGTGACGGGAGATGGAGTTGTTGGTGTTTCTTTGGTCGGGGAATGGGTGGAGTTGCGAGAGAAGATGGGTTTTTGCAGAGGAAAGAGAAGGAAGAAGAGAAAATGGAGAAGAAGATAGGCTGGTCGAGTGGGGGTATAGGGTTAGGGATTTCGCTGTTGAGCGGTCACAGCGGGGTATGATGAGAACGCTGCACCGAGCATTGGATTTGGCTGGGAAGATCTGAACGGACGAGAATGGTAAGCGGTTTTGGTGTGATATGGTGTTGCGCGGAGCATCGAACATCGATGCTAGTGGGGGCAGCGACCGTAGGATGTAGAAGATCGAAATCTCAACGGCTCGGAATGAGCGGGTTCGGATCCGGGTCGTGGGTAGCTCTAGCCCATGTCTTCTTTGTTGGGTTGCAACTGATTCGCGCGTGGGCTTTGGCTATCTGCTCCATAGATGATCGACTCCAATTCTTCGCTCTTTTGGCTCCTCAGTTTCTCCGGACTTTATTTAGTACCTAAAAATACAAAATTAATTAAAACAAATATTTATTCTTGAAAACAAAGAAAATACGAGAATGCGGGATAATATCGATTTCTAAGCGCAAAAGATGAGTACAATGCCAATAAAAAGGTGTATAAAATATGCACTATTTGGCACTCATCAAATACCCCAAACCCGAATTTTACTTGTCCTCAAGTGAAACGAAAATAAAGAAATCCTAACTATACCCCCATCGCAGGTCTCTCGAATGCATTTAGCGTATGCACTAAGCCTTTAAACCCCTAGGTGTCCCTAGTGGACGAGTTGTAGTCTCGTGAGGGTTTACAAGAGGTGTACCCACAAAACCTTCTCCAACTTCGAGTGTAAAAGAGTCTCAAGCCTCCAAGAAGCTATGAGGACATAGAGTTTCGCATGCTAGCAATGTGGGTTAGAACTATCGAAGAACGCATTCTCATCCTTAAGTCTTTGCGAGAAGTAACCATACCATATGAAAGAATTCGGATTCGATTGTGATCATAAGTCTCAACTTCTCCTCACCATTAGGGTTTTATGATAATTGCACTCAAAAAGATCGCTTTTTTAGTCTCTCATGTGTGCAGGCAGAAATAAGAGAGAAATCCTGCACACGTTGTAGGTAGGAAGGATAACCCTCCGAAATAAAATCGAGACTCCACGGAAGTGTGGACAAAAGAATCTTTTTCTAATGATCTCTAAGAAAGGAAATCAACCATTAGTAAGGGGTGTGAGTACTCACTTACCTTCTCACCCGATCGGCAATTAGTATCACTCTCTCGTAAGAACCATAGAAACGTCTTCAATCTTCGGTCTTCAACTGTTGATGACGAACTTCTGAACTTTACAAAAACTTGATGATTTTTTTTTTTTTTTTTTTTTTTTTTTTTTTTTTTTTTATATCTAAGTTACAATAAAACGATAAACTCAATTTTTCATAAACTTCATTAATTCTCATTTTCTTTTCCTTGTTTTGTTGCATATAAACCTTAGACTATCTCAACTTTTCTTTCAATATTGCGATTCTGCTCCGGTTCTTGTGATGATGTGTTTCTATGGGTCTTGCTTCTCGATTGAGAGAGAGAGTGATGCTAACGGCAAATCGGTATTTAGAAGTAGTTTTCTTCTTTAGACGTCACCCTCATGATTGACAAAAACTAGCACTCAAGAGATCAAAAGTAGTGCGAAAATGGTGCGAAGTTGGGTAGCTCACCATTCCTACCCGGAATTTACGTACGGTGACACACACTCTAACACTTTTCTAGAAAGTTGCAAAAATTTGAAGGTTGGTGCCTCACTTGATGTAAAATGGGTAGTCTCCACTATGGGTGATCACAATTCTACTACCGAATATCTAACAGACACCTAATTCGCTCCTCGGTATGGTTAAATCCAACTTTAACGCTCTAATCAACTAAGGAACCCTATTGCGTTTTCCAGTACTTCCAAGTTCTCGTTATTTCGGTCGAATCTCTATGTAAACATAGCTAGAAGCATGCTAGTGACTCTAAAATCTCTAAAAGTTGGAGGTTTTACAAAAGAGTTTTTTTTTTTTTTTTTTTTTTTTTTTTTGAAAATAAAAGGTAAAATAAAAGACTAAAAACTCTAAATGCAAATGCACCCCCAAACCTAAATTAAACATTGTCCTCAATGTGTCACGAGATAGGAAAATTTGAACAAGTCAAGTACCATGAGAACTATCTTTGAAAATAGAAAAGGGAAGAGATTACCTAGGTATATATGTTGGCGGGAGCAAGGTTGAGCTTCATTCGTCAAGGCTAGAATCCAATATTCTCAACGGAGATCATATCGGATTAGCATAATATATGTGCGAGAAGACTCAACCGAATCAAGAAAAGAAAATTTTAACAAGTCCTACTGGATATATACAATGAAAATTCACCATAAACTAACAGTCTAAAGAGTTGAGGATCAACCCAATAGACGATATGTACACACATTAACAGACCTTACACAAATATAATATGAGAGTGCACGTAAGACTGTATGTGAATGAGTTTCCCCAAACCTAAACTTGTGAACGGGTGTGTTTGGGAGCACAAAATCTTGCAATTTTAACGGTACATCATGCAAAAGGTCTAACTCAAAATGAGTTTTTCTAATAACAGCAAATATACACATACCAACCTGTGGTTCCCTAAAGGTGTTATACTTTGATGCAAAATAGTCCAAGAGGACTTGGGAAGCACAAAGTTCTAAGCCTAAGTTAGGCATTTTCAGAAAAGTTGGTTTTGCAATTTTGTGACAAACTACATCTAGGTTTGGTGGAGGAGTAACAATTTGTGACTCAGGAGAGAGGTTAGGTACATCTAAGTTGTGTTCATGTATAAAATCATTTGCACCGTCACACTCTTTCCTAAGGTCGAGTGGGTAAATCATGGTCATTTTCACAGGGCAATTCATCAATCACCATGTCATAATCATCGGAAGCGGGCAACATATTGTGATATGGGCAGGGAATCGAACACAACAATAATATCATGATCCAAAAGAACATTAGTGTCAACAGAAGATTCATCCTGTCCTAAGTCACAAACAAGTTGTGAAGCATGCTCACATTCACTGAAGAATTTCACAAAACCAAGCTCAGAATCCATATCACATATATGAATGTTAGAAGAGGTATCATTCATAGGGTTCACGAAGAGACGCCTAACGTCTGCGAACTCAAAGATTCTATCATATTATCTACATACACATGCTCTTCTAACATATCATATTCATCATCATCATCATCATAACAAAAATGCATTTCCCTATTAGCATTTCTAGTATACTCATTTACCTCTAGATTAGGTTCATATTCGGTGTTCGTTGCATGAGTAGGAAGAGAAACACTATTTTCAAGATTTTCTTTATTAGGGACAATAATCATTCTATCATGAACTGCCTTCCATTCTTCTTCTTCTTTTTTCTAAATGAATCGGTTTCATCTTTAAGAACATGTGACATTGTTCAATGGAGGAGAGTCTTTAATAGTGGGTATGCATGTTTCATATGAATCATCATTACATGGTTGTGCATATGGTTCACTAGAGAAGGAAATTCAGACATGTTGCTATATGGATGATCATGCATTGCATTTAATTCAAGCCTAGTATTTTGCTCCATGAGCGTTTCCATTAGTAATTGTAAACAAGGAGTCGGGGGAGTATAAAATTGTTCATCTCCCCACTGTGGTGACTGATACATGTGCTCAAGATGGTTAGGGTATGAGTATTCAAGGTCAGGGCCCTGAGAAGGCTCATAATACTCCCTAGAATTATTATGGTCTGTGGGGGTTTCATCTTTTTTTGTGAAGCATGCCCATAAGCAAGCTCTCTAAGGGATTTGTTTGAATCCCGATTCTGGACAATATCCCGACATGATTTGGCACTCAAATTGAACTCAAAGCCCAGATGAAGTGGACTAAGTTTGGTTTTTGGTGGGAAATTTTGGTTTAAATGGGAAAGTTTGGTTTTGTTGGGTAAGTTTGGTTTTGTTGGGTTTTGGTTTATTTGGGAATGTTCACCCAGGTTCTTTATTTGAAATTGTTAAGCCCGAGAGGTGGATTGATTGTGAGCAGCCCAGTTAGGTTGAGTTGGGCTTGGTTTGGTGTAAGCCCAAGTGGTTGTGTAGAACTGTCGGCCAGGTGTGCGGAACAGAAGAAAGGCGAGAGGTTGTGGGCTGATGGTTAAGTGCAAAGCCCGACGGTGTGGGTTATGTGGGTTCGGCCCTAGTTGAAAGGCACGACGGGCCTCGGTTTTGGGTGTGGGCTCTAAGTTATGTTCGGCCCGGGTTGAGGGCTTCAGTGAGCATCTGACAAAGATTTCACAATTTCAAGCATAGACCAAAAACGGAATTTCAAAAGGGTTCTCGGGATAGCTCGAGGATTGTACCCGGCCAAGGCGGAGACAATGGCTCAACACAGATTCGGGGGTAGTTCGGTGCACACCAAAATGCTCGGGCCACACAATAACTCGGTTTTCACGGGGTAAAACAGTGGTGGCTCAGCGGTATGCCCCGAGGCTCAACGACTTGGGCCGGAGCTCGGGCGGATGGTTATGCTCGGGGTTTGTATTGGATTTGGCTATCCACGTTGTAACACGGACCCTCACGGCGTCGGGGCTGGGCTGAGTACGGGCGAGATTGAAGTTATGCAAGGCAAGGCTTTGTCGGCCTGGAGAACCACAAGGTCTCACACAAATTCTACCGGCTTATCGGCCTGAGAACCTTTCAAGTCGCACACAAGCATAGCAGCACAACAGCAAGCTCAACAGATCAGCAAACACAACAGCAAGCTCAGGCACCTGCTGGCTCAAAATGAGAGTTAAGTTTTCTATTTTGCACAGCTCAACAGATGTAAAGATGCACAAATGCACAGCTGCACTGAATTTGAAAGTGCAATGTATGAGAAGCAAACCAATTACAGTCTGCGGATGTGCAAAAAGCAATGGAGCAAGATGCTCAAGATGCGAGATGCGGATGCGAGATGTGCACTAAGTTACGATGCAAAGATGCTTCTACTGACTAAGAAGGATATAAACTGAGTTATACTACAATGCAAGGCTACAATGCACTGACAAGTTATGTTACAGGCAGATGCTAAGTTACAGCTAAAATGGCATGGAAATAAGACAAAGTCTAACACATATATACAGGGAATATTGAAAGACAATGATTAACACAGCAAGTGCAAGTATATACGGATGGATTGGAAGACAGTTTAAACAAGCCAAAAGAAGTTAAGAAAGCAAACGCCAAGTCCCCGGCAGCGGCGCCAAAAACTTGGTAGGCCCGTGAGAGTGTATATATTTTACGGCCTACGGAAATACATGGTGCACGGTGTGCTCGGTTTGCGGCACGGGGCAGGTGCGAGTCGAACCACGAGAGACTTGTGGTGCTGGTGATATATGGCTATGCTCTCTTGAGTTTTATGAAATGTATGTAACACAATTTGAAGGTTGCGAAGCGGCCCGATTTTTAGTGGTGACTCTAAACTAAGGCAAACAAGTTGAAGTACCAGGATGGTGAATCCACCACACAGAACCTATGCTAAGGCATTTCCTAATCAAGTTCTATTCTTGGTTCATTCAGGGGAAGAACACCATGTTAATGTTTTGACTAATTTTATACACTCCCCCTAGTATGGAGTGTCTTCTTACAGTACACTCCATCACAGGGTCATATACTCAACTAGCAATTCAATTAAACCATAAAGCTTCAAGAACAATACAAAGCAAAGAGCAATCTTAGCATATGAGTGGGGTTTCAACACACCCTGGAAATTGAAATTAAAACATTGCAAGAAATAAAACAAATTAAAACTAAATTGACAGCTCTGGCTAATCCAGGCGTGCCCAATTTCATCTTCTTCACTCTCTATTTATACATGCAGCTCATTCAAAATTCCCAAACCCTAATTGAATTAAAAATAGGAATTAAATGCAAAAGTAATTCAAACCCATACTGCTTATTCAATTACCGGCTTCTACTGCACTCTGCGGCTCTAAGTCGCCATGCATGGGTTGTTGTGACCTAACCTAGTTCTCATCTATCTCTAAATTAGCTTCTAGGTGTATGGAGAAGCTAAGGGAGAGATAGCTAAGCCTAGAGAAGAGGAGAAGAGTTGTTGGTGGCTATGGAGGTGACGGGGAGATGGAGTTGTTGGTGTTGGCTGGTCGGGGAATGGGTGGAGTTGCGGAAGATGGGTTTTGCAGAGGAAAGAGAAGGAAGAAGAGAAAATGGAGAAGAAGATAGGCTGGTCGAGTGGGAGTATAGGGTTAGGGATTTCGCTGTTGAGCGGTCACAGCGGGGTATGATGAGAACGCTGCACCGAGCATTGGATTTGGCTGGGAAGATCTGAACGGACGAGAATGGCAAGCGGTTTTGGTGTGATATGGTGTTGCGCGGAGCATCGAACATCGATGCTAGTGGGGGCAGCGACCGTAGGATGTAGAAGATCGAAATCTCAACGGCTCGGAATGAGCGGGTTCGGATCCGGGTCGTGGGTAGCTCTAGCCCATGTCTTCTTTGTTGGGTTGCAAGCCGATTCGCGCGTGGGCTTTGGCTATCTGCTCCATAGATGATCGACTCAATTCTTCGCTCTTTTGGCTCCTCGGTTTCTCGGACTTTATTTAGTACCTAAAAATACAAAATTAATTAAAACAAATATTTATTCTTGAAAACAAAGAAAATACAGAATCTGGGATAATATCTGATTTCTAAGCGCAAAAGATGAGTAAAATGCCAATAAAAAGGTGTATAAAATATGCACTATTTGGCACTCATCACTCACCCATAATAATAAATAGCAATAAATACGAATAACTAACAGTAATAACAAACCAAACAAAATAATAAAACCAAGGAATAAAATATCCCACAAACCGAATAAAAACAAAACCCAACCATCAAATTCTTGACCAAATCAAAGCAAAAGAAAATATTGTTCAAACGCTAGTATCAAGGCAACTAAAAGATTTTAATTAGTATCCAACGCAGCTAGCTCCGCTCTCTTCTCGAGGAGACGCGCATTAACTTCCTCAGTAGCACTCCGTGCAACCTTTAGCTCTGAAGTAGCTCGTCCAACGTCCGTCATTAGATGATCATACGCCTCTTTCTTGATATTGGCAACATTAAGTAGGCACCTATATTCCTGATCCAGCTCGTAAATCTCGCGAGGAAATACGTGACGCGCGTTATGGATCGTCCTTATCGCATCTAGCGGATTCTTCAGCCACTGAATCGGGAATTGTAGAAGCAAGTACGTATCAATGAGGGTGTCCCACCTCTTCATCATAATCGGATCGATAGGAGTCTCCTCAGCGAGAGTAAGCTTGTCGGCTATGTCTAACAGGTCCTAATTAGTCACAACTAGAGCACTTGCAAGCATCCCCTCATGAATGTACATATGCCCGAACTTTTCCACTATGTGCCGATAGTTAGCGGCTTTGGTGGAAGAGACCCAGAACCTGTGCACCAACTCAAAATGACTATCAACGCCAGCTTCCTTTGCACTAATTACACGAGGATATCAGAACTTAGGATCCTCCAGAATAACCATCAGCTCAGCATCTGTGTCCACACCACGAGAGACTTTAGGGACTATCTTGGAAGGCTTTTGCCGTTTCTCACTGGCACTTCCGGATTCACTGCCCTTGGTTGACAAGTTTGAGCCGTTCCTTTTGCCATGAGCACCATCTCGTTTTCCCATGTTCTAGAAGAGGAAGAAAAGTAAGATTAACATTATGAAAATAATAAGTGAAGTAATAAATACGGTGAAGGACGCGCACACATACTGGATCGGAGGCAGAAGGGATGTGTATAGGAGAATGAACCGACTGATGTGAAGAGGAACAAGAGCTCGACGTAGTTGGCTCCGGGTGGCCTAATAAGAAACAAGAAGGAAAGGAAGAAATAAGAAAAGATAATAACGTATCCAAAACATAAGGAAGATGGGATGTATATATAGATCCCGAGGCGCATTTAATAATTGCAACAGAATATTCCAACCGACACGTGTCAATATTAAATTCAACAAAGGAAGTAAGGAATACTCACGAGACTTGGAAGAGGATGAGCTTTGATTTTCAGTGTCGCCTTTAACCTCGCTCTCATTTGGCGAATAGTCATGAACATGATGGTCTGACCCAGATTCACTCGTCGTACCTAACATATCTGATGGAGTGTGGTAGATCATTGCTCGGTCAAACTCGCATGCGTTGTTATCTCAAGCATGTGTGTCAATGTTAGTGATCAAAACTATAAGTCTTGATTTCAAGCCTATTTGTAGATGTCTCGGACTAGGACATAGATAGTGTATTTGAGCTTAAATCTCTCAACGTTCATCTCTTGAAGACGAAGAACTACTAAGGGGAGATTGTGGAACTTCTTCGACAAAAGGTATATGGAGACTTGAACTTATTTATTACTTGGAAATTCTATTTCTACTATCTCTATATTGAGACATAAGTCATGTTACGATATAGTTTTATTTATACACATTTGAGATTTCGAGCTGAGTATATCTCGCTTACATATTTCTCGAAATATGTGTTGGTAAGCTTTCGCTTCGACCAATTTCATCTTATATCATGAGAAAATTTCCGAGTAACATCTTACATGGTTTGTGTAATACAATCATTTGGTGTAAGACTTGGAAGGTTTCAATAATGATTATTTCAATATCTTGAAAATTGCTTTGATGTTAATAGTTTGTGAAAACGACTATTGACATTATAGAAGAATGTTTAAATGATTGAAATAAAGAGTTGATGATGTAACCATCTTTGGATATAAGCATATATAGTGTGTTCGCACATTAGTGTATAATTCCATAAACCGGGAGCCAAGTGTATGCATATGTGTGTATATGGAATTGGTGAAGGAGACAAGTTAAGTATGCGTACTGCAAACCGTGGCTATAATGTTCATGATTGATTCAAGTGAATCAAACCGATTTGATTTCATTTGTGTTTTCTAAACAATTGAACAACTCTTAACTAGTTTCATTTGAGTCATTTGAACTAGTTATGGTTAAGTTGAATACGGTTGATATGAGAGTAATCATATGGCTAACCTCGGTTAACTATTCGTGAACCAACATGGTGTACATGTTTAGATACGGAAACATAAACCTAAATGAGGGTACATTTCATTTGTTTGTAACAAGCTAAGTTCAATCTAACGGTTGAAAGATATTAGCTTGGGAGAATCAAGTTTTTCATCTAACAGTGAATATTGAATGCTTTGTCAAGATAACTTAGATTGCAAACCACGATTTCAAAACTATATAAAGGAGAACTCTAGAAGCTGGAAATCTAATCCACACACCTCTTGTGTGTCACTAGTTGCATAACTAGAGTCGATTCTCCTTTAACCTTAGGTTTATTCTCGAGACCCTGTAGGTTAACGACTTGAAGACTTCATTGGGATTGTGAAGCAAGAACCAACTATTATCTTTGTAGTTGAGTGATCGATCTTGTTGTTTCTATCGTGTTGAGTGCAATTGAAATAATTGGCTCGAGATTTTA